>SIJG01000050.1:387718-791605 GCA_023374025.1 Heterodera schachtii
TCTACAAGTATAAAAAAACCTTATAAAGCATTGAACCCGCTATGTTTTTTGCAATGGTCATGCATATATAATTATAAACATTTATTATTTTAAATCTATAAAATGCAATTGAGCCAAATTAATTATATATTCGATAGCCTTATGAATTCTCTATTTACCTTAAAATTTCAGAAAATTTCATTTAGTTTAAAAAAAGTTCTGTGCAAAAAATTCTGACTTAGGGTTTTCGAAATTTTGTGAAAATAACTTTTTTTATATTTAAGTAAAAAATTTTATAAAAATATATTCTGAAAGAGAACATTAAAGCTATTGAATGATACCATGAAATATTAATTTGGTTGAATTTGGGCCAAGTTATGAATTTATATATATTACCCATTTTGTTTTCGAACCCATTGGCAGTTTTACGAAACGCACTAGCACCTCCTTTTTGTCTTAATTACTTAATGTCAACTAAATAATTTAATTATTTTTATAAAGAAATGCTTATTTTTTAATGTTTTTGTCATTTAGCACATGTTATACGGGAGATTTTCAAAAACATACATTTTAATGTTGAAAATTAAACCCTAATAAAATATTGGTATCTTTATTTTAAAAAATATTTAAATTTATTATAAATCATATTGATTGATGATGCTCCAAATACGATGAATCTTACGACTTCATTAAAATCGTTCTTGACTTTGATCACAACATTCTTCCTTCAATAATTTCGTATTTTACATTCATCAAGCCATTAAATCATTGAGTGAATAATTTTCATATATTCATAGAAGTTAAAACATTGCTCAAATTAATTTTAATCTGAAAAGATAATAAATGATAAATTCTACCGTTGACCTTTAATTTTTTATACTTATAAAGACTTTTTTTTTTCGTCAATTCATGAGCTGAATTCTGGTTGTGAAGATACTCCAGAGTTATCGAGAAAAAATTCCCCTTCTGTTCATTAGCAAAAAATATTAATCCGTTTGAATTATTTATGTAATTTTTTTTTAAATCTTTTTAAAAATAAGAAATATATCAATTTTCCATTTTTAATTCGAAAGTCTAACAAAAATCTAAATATTTAGTATGGTTTTTACTTGCTGGTGCGTACCAGTGCGTTCCACTTAAGTGGTTTGCTGCTATAGGTTGCTTTCCTTCGCTTTTAAAAAATTATAATATTTATTTGAGCTCATTAGCTCTCATTATTATGTTTGCACGTTGTTATATTAGTTATACCTTTTGAATTTTAATAATCTCTATTTTTATTGTTATTTTTAGTTTATGTTAATTGGGTCCATCCATTTTATTTTTGCATAACTGTTCAATTTTTATATTTAGTATTAATTACTTAATAATTTGATGTCACCTACATAAATCATAATTTTTTGTTGTTGTTTATAATAAATGTGTTTGAAGGCCCATTAATTGCACATGTAATATAGAGCTTATTTAGGTGCCAGATGTTAGGCATGGCTATGTCACCAGATATCGAAAAAAAATGGGCGAGGAGTGAAACTCGGAACTCAAGACTCGCTTTGAGAGCGGTGGTGTAAAAAATAATTTTGTAGAGCATTTTTCGTTAGCTAAAAATTTAAATTAAACTATCATTTTTTGAATTTTTTGTTAAATTAATAATAATTTTTCTTTAATCCATTTGAGTTTTTTATTACTGTTGTAGTTAAAGCAAATTATAAGAAAAATTCATTATGTATATGTTTTATTGGGTTTTGAAAGATGATAATATTTCTAAGCACAGATGTTTTTTTTCAAAATTTTTTAAATTCTTTTTTCTAATAAAATTTTTCTAAAATATAGTTAGTTATTCATAGTTTTCCTAAAAGTTACCGAAAGAAAAAAAAGTCTCATACTATATTTATGGTTAATTATTCTTAGGTTTATTTTTTGTACATTTATTTTTTTTTAATAATTTATGATTTTTATTAAATATCCTTTTAATGAAGTACAAAATATTTGTAAAAATATAATTATTCTTATATTCTTGCCGGGATTCCCAGTATCTATAATGAAAAATCCATTAAGAATTTGGCTCTTTCATTTTATTTTTGTTATTTTTTATAAGATATTTTTAAGATATTTAAATTTTCTAAGGCAGTCAGTATATTTAATCGAAGATTAATACTTGAAATCATTTGCTAAATTATTTATGTGATTATGCGCAAAAACGTGTGGCGATATTTATTAATTTATTTATATAATTATCTTAAGTCTGCTTTTTATATTCATTTTTTAAACATTTATAAAAAGCCTCTATAAATAATCTCATTAAAAGAGAATCATTTTTCATGAATAAATAAATCATTTTTAATTCAGATCATGTAAAATTACATAATCAATATAATCATAAATTAAAAATAAAACAAATAAAATTAAATATAATATTCTTTAATTTTATGTTTTTACAATTTTTTAATTAATTGAATTATTCTGTGTTGTAATTATTTTATATTCTAAAATTTTTTAATTATTTCTTATTTGATTTGCTTAGAACCAGCATTTAGCCAACAAGAATCATCATTTGGGGTGAAAATCAGCACTTTGGAAATTTTAGTCAAAATGAAAAAAAAACATGTTTTTTTGTGACGCGCTTTTTCCAAAAAAAATTTTTGACACAGGGGCCGGCGGTGCTGATAGGCGACGCCGGGAGAATTTTTTGAAAATTTGGAGTTTTTGGTAGCATTTTTTACATAAAAATGGCCATTTTAAAGTTTTTTTTAGAAATAAGGAATAAGGACACTTACGAACCCTGCTTAATGACATTATGTCATAAAATTTCAAAACTATAAATATATTTAAGAAATATGAACAATTTCAAACTCAGAACATTCTTATAAATAACGCACTCTTGCTGGCGCTAACGAAATCAGATGATTTAAGTGAAAAAAAGGAAGATTTAAGAGCATTTAAAAATAAAAATAGAATTTTCGTTAAAAATTTTTTGTTGATCACTACCCGATCGGGGTCCCCGACCCCCGACAATTGAGTTCCCCCCCCCCCCCCCCCGACCCGACCCTCGATATGTCGCCCCCCGAGGTCCCCGCCTTCCGACTTTTTGCCCCCCCGAGGGCTCGGGGCTTAACCCTACCATTAAATTTAAAATTTTGGTTTATAAATTGAAAAAAAGATTATTTTTCGTATTTTGTATCGTTTTATTATTTATTTTGATATTTGAAAATTCTGCCACCTGCTGCTGAAGCCGTGTAGCAGTCGTTCGCAAAGGCGGTCCTCGTATCGATGATCAACACCAATTTCCCAACTGACAATGAGTGTTTCCATTTTTTTAAATTTTTTATTGATTTTAGTTTTATTTATTAAGAGAAATTTTATATTGTTTGTATTTAAATTCCGATTTTTTTTTATTTATTTATGGTTTTACTAGTAGGATATAAAATTAAAATTAAAATTTTCTGCTATTCATTTAATGCAAAATAAAATTTAAATTTTCTTTCCAAAAGTACAATAATTTGTGTATTATTTTTTGTATTAGCAAATATAATAATTTGTTTTATTTGCTAGTTAATTCTTCAATCAAACTATAGATAAAATAAATATTTTAAATTTTGCCTAATTTTGTCTTATCCATAATAAAATTATTTCATTTTTGCCACTATAATGAAATTAACCTAATTTTTTCTTCTCATGCAAACAGAAAAATCAAATTGAAGTGTTCATGTCAAAATTATACACAATTTATTTTTTATAATTAATTTATATACATAATTTGCATTTCATTTGCGAATTTTCTGATTTAATAATTTTATTAATTTGCTCATTTATGCATGCCTTATTCCTTTAGAAAGCTTGTTTATAATTTTATTAATATGAAACAGCCATATCATTCTAAATATTTTTTAATTGAATAAAAGAATATTTTTTTATGTTTTGTGAATTTAAATGGGGCAAAAACTACTTAGCACGGTGCCGCCCACCATGCGTTCATTTGTGTACCAAATCAGACATTACGTCCTTAAGTTGTATCATTAAGACCTAATTATATAAATATATATAAAATTTTATTTCAATTTTGTTATAGCTATATAAAATGAAGAAGATTGATTAACCTTGGCTTGACTGACTCCGCAAATTTCAATTCCGATTTTGTTATCTTTTTCATACGCTTTTTAATTTCCAGCGAGAAAATAGTAGTTCAAATTGACAATAATTTTTATTTAGAACATTTAAATACCTCTTCAATATTGCAAATCTAATTGGTACTGAAATTCCTTTAGGATTTAAAAATTTCATGACAACAATGAGAGCCAGTTGCTATTGCGCATTGTGAATATAACACTTTTCGGGTTCATTAGGTTGAGCTTGATTGCCTATTTTCTCTTATCTATTTTTTAAATATTTTTTATTTATAATTTTATCTTTTTTAAAAATTGTTTTAAATTAATTGTAATTGTAAATGCGCGTTTCGATGTCAAATAACTTGCATTTTTATTATATTTATTGTCCTATTCCGCCAAAATTACACACCTCAGCAAACCATTTTTTGTCTATTTAAATGTTTGATTTCTTTAATTAGATTTATTTTTTGTTTATTTTAGGTTTATCTAATCGTTTTTTATTTTAATTAATTTGAATTTTTTAACCTTCTTTTACAATTTTATGAAAAACCAAGTTTTTTGGAAAAAGGTGGCGGAAAATTTTTAAAAGTCTGAGTTTTAATTACTTGAGTAAATCATGATAATTTTAAAAAAGTTAACGAAAATTTAAAGGAAAATCTTAATTTTTTTGGTCGCCCCTATCGGCACGCCGGCCCCAAAAAAAACCTTTCTTTCTTAAAAAATTACCTAAAAATCCGTAAATTTGGTTATTTTTAGTCAAAATCTGTGCAATTTATGTCAAAATAAATAGAATCAAGGCGATCAACGAATAAAGGAATGTTAAGCCAAAGAAATCATTCATAAAAAATAATTTTCTTTTGAGATTTTTGGAGCTAATTCAAAGCAAACCCCCGCCCCCGCCCCCGCCCCCGCGGGGGCCGAATTATCGTGCACCCGTCCCGCCCCCGCGACTATGACCCCCGCCAACCCCCGCCCCCGCGAAAAGCCACCCCCGCCCCACGGGGCTCGAACCCTATCGTGTACAATAGGAAAATCTGTTTTATATGAATTTTTTGCTTATTTGTCAAAGCTTTTTATATTTTTCTATTAATAATTTTATTTTTAGTTAATTCAGTATATTTACAAATTTCCCGGTTTTAGTGACTATAATAATTTAAGTTGCAAATATAATAATTAGTTAATTAATCCTAGCTTAGCAATGTGATTTCTCCTTTTTAACTTAAACCCGCATTTTTTCATTCTTCTAAATCGATTTCATGTTTTTACTTATTTTTTATTTAAATCTTTGATACTATGTTATAACATTTAATTTCAACAAAATTTCCATTTCTTCCCTAATTGTTTCATTAATTAAAAAATTTGGACCGAAAAAAAAAATATTTTATAATGTGTCTTTCGAAAATATTGCAAGAAAATAATTATGTGTAATCCAATTCCTTCATCAATATGCATGTTCCTTAACGAAATAGGGATGGGACTCTTATTTGTTAGGAACAAAAAATTGCAAAATAAGAACAATGACATTAAAAGCAAAAAAATATGCGCATAGGCATTAAGCTTAAAAACCTCGAAGTATGCGAACTCATTTTTTTTGTCTGTGATTATTTCAACGATAAGCGCACATAATAAAAATTATTCTTACCAGATTAGTCTTTTTTTAAAAATTGCTCAACTATTATTTAATCTTTGTTTTTCTTTTTTCATGTTTTTTATTGTTTATCTCATCCTCAAATAGATTATTTATTCATTTACCCATAAATAAGAAATTAATACGGAATTCAACATTGGCTTTTTAATGAAATTACTATATCGAAGATAATCTAACAATCGGTCAAAGAAACTTTCATTTTTATCGATTCTTTTTTTTATAATATTAGGTTATTAAATAAGAAATAATGTTATTGCGTTTTAATTAATCCTTTCATAATTTTTCATAGTGATTTAAAAATGCATGATATAAAATATGATAATATTTTTGTTGTTTTATTTTAATATTTCGACCTACCCTCTAGTACGAGATCCTTACATGGTGTTGTTCATCTTTGTTAGCGAGTTCGGTGATGTGACGATATTGGGGGTTTTTTCAGTTTTTTATTTAAAAGGAATTGTTTTTTGGTCAAAACATTTTTAATTTTTCATTTTTATCATCTTAATTTTTTTGAATTCATGGGTAAAAGTGAATTTTATAAATTATAATTATCCAATATATTTTTATTTTCTTTACAAAAAGGCTTGCTTTAATATATTTTGGTGTTAAATTACTCAAGATTTTTAAAAGGTCAGTTTAAATTCTATGAATTCATATATCTTAGTTTTTACATGATTTTTAATGGGTAGGAGAAGACACGATCGCATTCGTAGTCTGCTGATATATTTTATTTTTAATCTTTTAACATTTTAATGAATTTTTTTAATATTATAATCAATTTCTTTTATTAAATCTCACTTAAGATGAATAATATTTCGATATCACAAATTAAAAGAAGCGTAATTTTTTTAATTTATAATTCTTTTTTATTTTTTTAAACATTTTATTTTATAATTAGGTTTATAATAGGCAATGTTTTTCTCCTCAAGCAAATAATAGTTTAATTGCAATAATTTATTTTATTTTCATAAAATGATATTCGCTTTTATTTTTAAAAATTTGAATAATTACTATCCTTTAAATAATTTAATTCATAACTCATTAATTATTAAAGACTCATGATGTTTATGGACTCAAGTGCTAAAGGGTGAAGACAATACGGCGCGGCGCCGGGAGCATAAGAAAAGTTCTACATATTTGACGAGTCTTAAATTTTATACACTTGTTCTTTTATTGACTGCTTTCTGTCAAAAAAAAAAATCACAAAATCATTGTTGTTTCAGCACCATTTCTTCGCTTTGATTTTTAGTTGAAATTATCAATTAATCTAAATGATGAATTAATACCAAAAAATACATTATTTTCAAGAATATTTTACTGCTTTGCTATTCAGGGGCATGTTTTATATTTTAAAACAATTTTCACAATTAATAAAAAACTTTTCATTTAATATTTTAAAGTCATGTAGACAGTCTTATGAAAATAAGAGTTTTTTTTAGGAAGACCTTAATGAATGGAATCTCTGACTTGGGTATGTATTTTTAAATTAATATTACATTTAATATAATGACTAATTTTAATATACTTTTTGAATAAATACTTTATAAATTTATATTTTGCTTTTAACGAGAATATTTTATTTATTTTTCATCATTTGTTTTTTGATTTATTTTCATCTTGAATAATTCGGTCGCCCTTCCTTTTTAAAGGAATGTTACCTTTTACAATTTTAACCCGTATTATTTTTTTCATAAAATTTCAATTATATAGAATTTTCTCGTATTTTTTTTCTTGATCAGAGCATGCCCAATTGGGTCTTTTAAAATATTTAACTTCTTAGTGTGATTTAGGTTCCATTTTTTATTAATTTAATGTTTATTTTAATACCAGTGTTTTAAAATCCTTTTTAAACTAATAGGTAAATCAATATTATTTTAGTCATAAACAATTATAATTATTTTTCAATTTTTGTTTTTTATTGTTTTTTATAATAAAAATAGGCTTTTTTATGCTCGACTTTTACTCGCATCGAGAATACTCAGTGAAGTTTGATGTTGACTTATGCTTTTTTCCTTTTGAAAGTATCAGTTTAGCCATTTGCAGAATTAAATTAATAATATTACCCTTGCATATCCTATCGTGTTACCAGCGAAAAGGTATAAGTTTTCGATCCAATTAGTTATTAAAAAAATTGTTCCTTCAAAATTAATTTTGATTTTATTTTATGTAATTATTTGTACAAATAGATATCTTTATTAATCAATTTAATTTTAATTTTGTGAATACGCGATTTACTTTTTTTATGTTTGCTTATGATATTCCTGCAGAGTTTTGTATAGATGCTTCTATTTTTTGATTTAGTTTAATATATGATTACCAATGATAATCTTAATTTTTATATCATTTAAGATTGGCGAACATCAAATTACACATCCATTTGAATCCAATGTGGATGGATAAAAAGCTTCGTTTTTAATTAACATGATAATTAAGGACCAGTTATTTAATTTATAATGCAATTTATGTGGAAATCTTACAAATATTCTATTCTTTGTTAATTGTTTTTATTAACTCAAAATATTTATTCGTTTTGGCGAAAAATTAGTTAGATTTAAATATATTTATCACTTTTAGTCTTTTTTGCTCAAACTGCTATAATAAATAAACTTTTATTTAAGACTTTTTGCATTTTTGCATAATTCATATTTTATTTTAAATTCGTTTATAAATTGTTAGAATAATTTATTTTATCAATGAATTGACTTAAAGCTTGCTAGGACTGGGCCACCCAAAAGGGCGGTCAGCGTAAGACCTGCGGAAATCATAATTGATAAGAAAATTTATTTTAATATTCCTTTAAAATACTTTTTAATTATATGTTTTTTATTCCTAAATAATTGGTTATCGTTTAAGTGTAAGTTAATGTTCTATTTTTTTAATATTCCTGTCTATCCTTTTCATTTATACTTAATCTGCGCAATTTTTTTACTTTAGTATTAATCACATACAATTTGGTGTCACCTACATAAAATAAATAAAATTATCATTTCTATTTACTTATAATAAATATGCTGAAGGCCAATCATTGAAATTTTAATGTATCATCCGCCCTGTCTTATAATTTTTTTTTATTTAAATTGTTTTAAGATAGAGCTAATTTAAGTGCCTGATGTTAGGCCCAGCTGTGGCAGTATAATAAAGGTATCTTTATTTATTTGCAGAGTTTAAATTTTTACTACTTCCTCTTTAATTTCAGAACCGTCTTTTTAAATAGTTTAATTTATTTTTATTATTGTTTAATAGGTTTAATGATTTTTTATATATTCATTCACTCTTTTTAATATTAAAATGAAAAGCATAATTATTTTACTTCTAAGCATATTTAGTTGGTTGCATGATAAATATTTAATTTTTAACGAAGAATCAGATTGTTTATTTAATTTAAATATAAATATTATTTTTCTAAATTTTTTGTTAGATCAATATTAATTGAATTTCTTTTTATTTTCGCCATTTTTTTTAATTTCCCACATTTTTGTTTAGCATTGTATTTTCTGTCGCGTTTAAAGATTTTATCATAACAAAGCCGGATGAACTCAATGAGTGTCCAGCCTCATTTACGGTATAATTCTAGATGTTTATGAAAATTAATGTTAGATAGATTTTTGTCATTCGGATACATTATTAAATTTTGTACTATAAAAATTTAAACAATTCTAAATTGCGTCGCCGGTTATTGTTTTAATAGCTTTGATTGATTGTAATTATCGGTTTGCCTTGAATGCAAAATTTGCAGCAAATGTTTAAGTTTTAAATTTTCTTCGGTATAATTTTTTTATTAAATTAAGTTTAATTTTTTATTTGAATTTTGCATATTCCTAGATTATAAAGTTAAGGAATCACCTCAAGCAATAAATTTTTGTAAACTTGTTTCGCCATTTAATTGTTGATTTTAATGAAATTTTTTTTATGAGTTTATTTATATTTGTTCGTAGTTTCTTTAATAAATTTTTCCTTTGTTACTAATCAAAAGATGTTGATGTCGCCATTTCCACATCGTAATCTTACTAAAGTTGATCAGTCTATTTAATTCTCCATGAAATTTATACAATGAGTTAATTTTGTACCTTATTTTAAATTAATTGTTTTCAAATTATATGCTTATTACTAGAGACCGGCGCGGGACGGGATCCCGCGCGGGATTTTGCGGGATCCCAGTCCGCAATCCCGCATTTTTTGGAAAATGCGGGAAATTTTTGATCTAAATGAATGGTTATTCGTTAAAAAAGCGTTAAATTTTTTTTTGTAAATTCGATTTCTTGGACAAAGTTTAAAACAGTTAGATGTATGAACTGCGGAGAACGAAATAATACTAATTCAAATCCCATGGGAATTAAAATAAATTGGAAGCATGTTTTAAATTTAAATGCAAAATTTTTGCTACCAAATATTTAAAAAGTCCTTTCTCTGTTAACGTACCACGCACTAATATGTATGTATTTCATTTAAATATTCAAGATTAAGATAATTGCTTCAATAAATTCCTTAATAAATAAAATAAAAAATTGATTGTGGTAAACCCGAGAGTGAAAAAATATTCAATTCATTTGCAAAAAGTAAACTTCAAAATATATAAATAATATAAGAAGCTATAAATTAGAAGCAATGAGCTGGGATTGAAGAGAGTAAATAAGAATATTGTTACTTCCTTTTCACCAGCGAAGAATTCTGCAAAAATTGGAATTAATAAAATAAAAGATAAAAAATTAAAATTTTATTTAAAAATGTTTTTATTAATTTTATTTGTAAATATTAATGCTACAGCCCGAAATAATGATTTGATTCAGTTGCTGTCATGATTTTGATCATGATCCGGATAATTAGACAAAATTTTGGTCAATTATTGTTTACATTTACAAAAAACCCTCCGTTGCGCATACTATCAGCAGCGCTGGACCCTTTCCTTCAAAATAACTTTTTTTTTAAATAATCCAAATTTCCTTCTAATTGAGTATTTTTAATTCTTTTTCGGATATATAAATCTTATAATTCTTATCTAATTTGGATGGTTCTACTTGAATTTTTGTCTTATAATTTTTTGCTTGTTATTTTAATTTGTGCTTAAAAGCGGGAGACTGTCCATTTTTCTTAAATACGTTAAAAAACGCGTAAAATTTTTTACTTTCCAAAGTCAATAGAATAAAAAATATTTTGGAATTTTACATAAAGTTCTCTTTAATTTCATAATAAAATTCGCTATGTGAGGCTTAAATTGGACACAACAAAAATTGTATTCCAAAAATTGGAGCTTACATGGTATTGAAAATGTACTATAAAAAAAAGTTATGGTTTGAGTGACTTTAAGGCAAAAAAAAAAAAAAAATTGTTTACCCTTTTTGCCATAATTATGAAACAATTATCCTGCACACATTTCTGATTGTCCGAGCGGGTGCTGAATAGTTATGATGTTTTTATTGTAATTGTTGTTTTGTTTTGACTAGCGTGGTCATCTCTAGAAACCGCCACGGGACGGATCCCGCGCGGGACGGACTTTGCGGGATCCCAGTCGGCAATAGCATTTTTTGGAAATTTCGGGATTGCGGGACTTGCAAGATTAGGTCCCATCCCGCAAAAAAAATTTTCACAGCAAATTTCATTCAAAATTGGTGAAAAATTTTCCCGTCGGTGAGTTCGACCGTCGGACCGGCCTCCACCTTATTGTGCTGAGCAATTATAAAAAACCATCAAAAATTTTCAATAAAAACCAAACTTTATCGAATAATATCAAGATTTCTTAATTTTGTTGGTTCTAAGAAATTTTTAAACAGAATTTTTTATGATAAAAATAATTTTATTTCTAATTAAAAAAATTTGCGCTTTAAGAGTTATGGTCAAAAATTTTTGCAAACATGGTTGCTTGTGTACTTTTGCCATAAATTTGTTAAAACTTGACGAAATTTTTTGAAATTTTTGAAGAATTTGACCGCCGACCTCTCACTAACTCTCGGACCCCTTCGAATAATCTTGGTCGACCCATTCGCGGTGCCGATAGGCGCCGCCGGAAATTTTTTTGAAAATTAGAGTGTAATTTGTTAACAGATTTTCACCAAAAAAGAGGGATTTTACGATTTTGATATAATGGCGATGACCATTTTTTACTTTTCACAGTGACATCATTTTCGAGTTCACAATCAGTCTATTTAAGACTAGGACAAAGTCGCGAAAATATGTAAAAAGCATGTAAATAAAAGTTCCAATTGCAAAAAAAAAGTGTGTTCATTGCTTGCTGCGCTTTTTGTCACTTTTCCCTAAAAATTATTTAATGAATTATTCATAAGGAATTGGAATCGGGTTTTCCTAACTCGACTAAACTATGGCCAGAGGGTTCTAGGTCGTTTCATAAAAACTGCCAAGTTATAGAAAATAAAAAAAGTAAAACATATAAATTCGTATCTTGGCCCAATTTCAACCAAATTAATATTACAGAGTGTCATTCAATAGCTTTATGTGTATATATCAGAATATAATTCAAAATTTTTATAAACAAATTTTCGTTATTAAATTCCACAAAATCTTAAGTCGATTTTTTTGTCCTTTTTTGAAATTCAGTGAATTTTTTGAAATTTAAAGATAAATGGATTAAATAGAGTTTAAAATATTGAAAATATGAAGTTGATAATCCATTGGCATTACCGTTCTTAAATAAATTGGATTTTGATTGTTAAATATAAAAAATTTCCACAATTTCTACATGCCCTGTTGCTAAATTAATTATAGGATTTAAAGCAAAAATTAAAATTATTTTAGTATAATTGTGTGAATAAATTTGCGCTGTGCTTAAATACGCTTAGTTTTATGAATTATTTTTTATCAATTGGTTAATCGCTTATTTTTGCTTAAAATAGCTTTTAAATATATAAAAACTTCCCTGGGACACTAAGTTGGGGGGACCCAGTAGTTGGCCCATATTTTTACCTCGAACTGTTGTTCTTTAATTTTATCTCATTTGAAAATTTTCTGAAAAAAATCAATAAGATCCCCAACCGACCCCTTTTAATTTTCACTAGGGCTGGGGCGGTGTCAGGGTTTAGGTCAGCGAGGTCGGTGTAAGTTTTTTTTTGGTTCCAACTAAAATAAACGGCATTAATTGATTAATATTTTACATATTAGTAAATAATAAAATATAAATTGATTTTAATTTGAAAAAAAGTAATTTCATTTTACATATTAGGTCAATTAATTCTTTAAGTAATTCTTAAATGAATAATATAAGCTGTAAATTGATTTGTTTGCTCTCTCTTTTGCTGCTTATTGCGATGAAATTGGTCAATAAATTATCGATGTGTTTATTCATTTCATTTTTGTTCCCAACTTTTCAGCATTAATACGCTGTATTACCTTCGTCATTTTTGCTGTGTCATATCTAGGGCTTATATTTAGTTTTTTCACTATTTTTTTTCCTGAGCTCCCTTTAGCCTGAAAAGCACGAAAACATGTTTTTTTGGGCTGTTAAGCTACTTTTCGACTTATTAGCAACTATTTTCTAGTTTTTTATTTTTAGCAACTAAAAACTATAAAATTTTTGAAAAAAACTATTTTCAACTATTTTTGCTTGTGAATAAAAATTTGTTATGAAAGATTAAATAAAAACGAAAAATACACCCCCTAAGAATTGATCTCAAAAATTTTAAAAAATATACACCCCCTAAGAATCGACCCGAAAATTTTCAAAAATGCACCCCTAATAAATGAAAATTTCTCAAAAATTAATTTCCAAAATTAATTAATTAAATTTGTGATTTTAAAAATTATTTAGCTCAATACTGATTTGGCCTAATTTTTTTACTTTTTTGAATAAATTTTGTCATTTTACATCCCTAAATTTGAAATTTTTTAGCAACTATTTACCCATTTTTAGCAACTATTTTGGGGATTTTTTAGAAACTAAAAACAAATTATTTTGGCAGTTTTTAGCAACTATAAATATGAGCTTTGTTCCTTTTCATGGCACCAAACGAGGCCATATTTATGATTTAAACACTAATTAAACTTATTCAACGCTAAATTATTCAAGAAATTTTTATCTTCTGTGCCTTTTTATTCCTTCCTTCAATTCATGATCAAATCCTTTAGTTGTTTCTATTTCCAACTATATATGTAATTGGTAGGGCCGGCATTTTTAGTGTCGAAAAATCTCAAATAGTTAATAAAAAATAGTTATAAAAACGCCAAAAAGTGAAAAATAATAATGTCGAATTTCACATTAATAATAAATTTTAAAAAAATTAAATGTGAATTTCCACCCCTAGTAATTATAAATGGGCCTTTTGCCCATGAAACTAATAATGTCCATTAATTTCTAAAAATTGGACCTTGCATGGTATTAAAAAAGTACTATAAAAAAAAAGTTATGATTTTGAGTGGGACTTTCGAGATTAGGTCCCATCACGCAAAAAAAAAAAAAACCGTCACAACTAATTTCATAAAAATTGGTGAAAAATTTTCCCGTCGAAGAGTTCGACCGTCTTGACCGGCCTCCACCTTATGGTGCTGAGCCGTTATGTAAAAACTAGGGTTGCTCCCCGACCCCGAGGTCCCTGGTCCTGGACATAAAATTTTTTATGATAAAATCTTTTTATTTCGAATTAAATATTTTGCGCTATAACTTCAAAATTTCGTTAAATTTTTAAGAGTTATGGTCAAAAATTTTTGCAAACCTGGTTGCTTGGGTACTTTTGCCATAAATTTGTTAAATCTTTACGAAATTTTTTGAAATTTGAAGGTTAATGGAGAACTGATATCTCTATCGAGGGAATTTAGAATTAAAACTTTAATTTAGTTTGAGCAAAGTTATTTGTGGTTTGTGTTGGAAATTTTCATTTGATGGTTTTTTTATTTTTGGTGGCTTTTTTATAACGACATAGCACCAGGGCTGCACGCAATTACGGATTACGGATTGCGGATTACGGAAATTACGGGGTTTTTGGAGTTACGGATTACGGATTACGGGTTACGGATTTTTGTGATTTTTCCGTAGTTTTGATCCGTAATTTGACTTTTTGGATTATTTTTTCGAGACGATTTCTTGTAAGATTATTTTATAAAAAACAAATTTTTCTATTTTTTATTTAAAGGGCTACCCGTATTTCGATTTATTTAAGAATTAAAATAGATTTATAATTTTTTATTTGTTGTTGTTAAGGCTATTTGAGTAGTTTCGCCTAGAAAATAGAGGCATCACTTTTTTGTCACACCTATTTTTCATGCATTTTATGAAAATTCATAAAACCTTAGCCAGGTGAGGGGAGGAATTCCCCCCCCCCCTCCGCCCGAAATGAAAAACTGAAAATTTTTACAGGAAAAATTGGGACTTTTAAATTTTTTTTTGTCGATTTTTCTTAATAAAATCATTAAATTTCAAAAAAAAAATTTGCCCGGCGGCACCTGTCGGCACCGCCGGACCACGATTTACTCATTTTACCTTATTTTTTTAATTTTGACTTCAAAATGGCAAAAATTAGTCTTTTTTGGCTAAAAATGGTTACAATTCCTGTTTTTGCTCTCCGGCTCTGAACTTTTTAAAATAACACTAAATAAATTTTACCAAAAAAAAATTCTTCGGATTCTCCCCCCCCCCCGTAATTTTTTTCTGGCTATCAACATTTTGAAATAATTATAGACATACATAAATCCAATTATAATGATCAGACTTTCAAAAATCTTCAATCAACCCATAAATTCAAAAAGAATGATTTGTTCAAACACAAAATTATAAATTATTTGTAAAATTTAAATAAAAAATGAAGAAACTCCATCAAGAAAATCAGTTTTTTGATTTTTATTAATCACTATTTAAAATTTTTTTCGAAAATTCTGACAAAAATTGATTTTTAAAAATTACGGATTACGGATTGCGGATTACGGGAAATTACGGGGTTTTTGGACCTCCGTAATTACGGATTACGGATTTCCGTAACTGAGAAAATCGCCGTAATTACGGATTACGGATTTCCGTAATTGCAAATCCAGTTGCGTGCAGCCCTGCATAGCACCCACATTATTGCCAAAAAAAAACCCAGGAAGGCAAGTTTTTTCATGGCTAGACTTGAGCCTGGCTTTCCAAATTAGTCTAGTTAAAAAAATCCAGGTTCAGGAAAAACACATGTTGCTGAAAAACGGCCTGGACCTAGACCTATGAAAAACCCACGCCTGGATCAGAGGGTGGAGCTTACAATTAGAGCCAAATATAAATAATTGAAATTTTTATATCTAAACTATTTTTTGTCACTAGAAATTTATCCCATTTTTTATGTGAAGGGTGCAGAGAATTTTCTGCTGCTTGATGTCTTCCATCATTCTGTTGGCATTGAAACGGAAGGTGGTGAAATTACCAGGCTGGTCAAACGCAACACGATAATTCCAACAAAAACATCACAAACATTTACCACCTATTCGGACAATCAGAAATATGTGCTTGTTAAGGTCCAGGAATTTTATATGTAATAAAAAACCTTAATAAGTTTATCGTAAGAAAATTCTAAGAAAAAAAAATTTCAAATTTCTAAGTTAGCAAATTTTTTTTTAAATTTATCGAGGGAGCGGGAAACGGCGGGGGAGAAACGAGCTGCTCCCATTTTATTCACCTTAATTGTGATTTTAGGGGGGCCGGTTTTTCTTTGGTTTTGATCATTTTAAAACTCGCAGGTTTACGAAGGTGAAAACAGACGGACTCGGCACAACAATTTGCTTGGCACTGTTCTGCTCGACATTCAGCCTGCACCGCGCGGAGTGCCACAAATTGAAGTGACATTTGACATTGACACAAACGGCACTTTGAATGTCGAGGCACAGGAAAAATCAGCAGGAGGGCAGAAGCAGAAAATGAATATTGCAAAGGGAAGGAATGACCACCATTTGCTAATGGAGGTGAGATTTTGGCATGATTATTACCGGGAATTGTAATTATGGCGAGAAATTTCATACGCAAAAACATATTTTCGAAAGAAGACTAAGAAAAATGACATTTCTATTGACGAAAAGTCAATTTTAAAGTATTGATTCTTAGAATGATTAAAAGAATCGGTTTATGGGTTTTATTAAAATGTAAAACATTAACAAAAAAGTGATAAGTTCAAAAAAACGCTATTTCTAAACAAATACTTTAATCATTGAAATTAGATTAAAAAAAAATAGGTATCCTTATATAATAGAAGTAAACCATCAATTTTTGAGAATAAAATTTGAATTAGTATTATTTAAATTGATTTTGAATTTTGATGAAAAGGGGCGAGAAATTGGGGAAAAAACTTGCTGCTTCATTTGTCAAAAACCGAAAAAAATAACACTTTTAGAATAAGAACTCTTGACAACTCAGTTAAAAAGAGAAATTTTTAAAAAGTCGAGGCCAATATTCTAGCGAGAAAAATTAGTTGCTTCTGGACAAAATTACCTGGATTAGGATCAAAATCTTTGGCTATTATTAATATTTACCAAATAAAAATATAAAATCCGTGGTATTTATGTGAACTGCGATTCAGAAATTTCGAGAGTGACGACAATTTTTTTTTTGAACAGTGATTGATTTTATCTTTAAAGCTTAAATGGGTGAAAAGCGAAGTAACGGCAAGAACCGAATTATTTTTCTATGAATTTGTTTTTTGATTAGATTTTTCAACATTTAAGAAAAAAAAATTGATTCGCTTTGGGGCAAAATGTAATTAAAATAAATGGACTTATTTTCGTCATTTTGGCTTGTTCGATTGAATAAATTTGGCTATTTACTTTTTTAAATACTTAAAAAGCACCTTAATTGTAAGAATATCTTTTCAATTTTAAAATATGTGTCGGAAAATTTTACTCGATTCTTAAAAATTATAAAATTGGTATTGCAATAAATGAATAAAGTTATGCCTCGATTTGAATTCATTTCCATAGAAAAACCAATCTTTTCAAAGTTCGCCTATATTTAGGGCCTTATTTCGGGATTTTTTGCCCCTAAAAAAATTCGTCCTAATTATAATTATCATTTTTAGGTATAATGAATGCTTTAATTTAGTGCAAATGAACTGGAATGTTTTTCTCAAGCTTCTCTCTCTTTCATTATCTTCCTATTCTTTCTCTCTCTCTCTCTCTTTGCTATCTCCTCTTTCTGTCACTCTTTTTCTCCTTTCTTTCATCACTAAATTTTTCTCTCTCGTTCTCTGACTCCGTTGTTCTTTATGTGTTTTATGGCGTCGTTTTTGGAAAGTGACGCCAATTAACCGGTGAGAAATAGAGCACATCATTTGTTGGTTGTATTGGTGAGCATTGCTGATGAGCATCATTTTGCATTTCATTACATTTCTTCCAACTCATTCATATTTTCATATTCGAACGCAAAAGTTGGTTAATTAAAAAAAATTAATTAAAATCATGCATCATAATTAGACCGCAACTTTTAGTGACGAAAAATCTCGAAATAGTTACCTACCTAACTAAAATAGTGAGGGAAAATGCCAAAACAATGACAAAAAAGTTATAAAAAGTCCGAAATAGTGACGAATAGTGACATAATTTTCAGTCAAAAATTGAGCAAAATTAATTTTTATTCACTAAATGCAGTTGCAAATGAGGTACATTTCCTTTAAACGATTCCTTATCTGAATATGTTTAATTCAAAATTTGTCAAAAAAAAATTTTAGGGAAAATTTTTTAAGAAAATTTCCAATTCGAAGTGGTATTTTTGAAATAATGTTTAGGTCGGTCCATAGGGATGCATTTTTTGAAAAATTTTATGTTCGTTTCTTAGGGGTGTATTTTTTGGTTTTATTGCATTTTTGTTAAGTAATTTTACAAAAAATGTCGAAATAGATGAAAAATTGCGACAAAACGACAAAATAATGATTTATATTGACCGATAGTGAATTCAGAAACGAAAAATTATTTCAACGCAGTTTTTAAGAGCTCCTTACTTCAAAACAATTGAGCAAAAAAAAATATATAGTAAATCACAAAAATTGTGTCCCCAATCATAATAAATATAAAACCTAAACGCATATATTTGTTACAAAAATAATTTTCCTTATTTTTATATCCTCTTATCGGTCTTTCATCTTGAAAAATGCTATTTTAAAAATACTCTCATCAAGGCATAAATTGTTCGAAAAAGCAGAAAATCGTCCAAAATTTCTTTTAAAAATTTTCATTTATAATCTAAATTTCTCTCTGAATCCAAAAAATAAAACTAAAATAAGGACAAAAAGCTTAAATAAGGATTCTCGGCGGTTGTTTCGTTTTTTTGGTTAATTCGGTAGGTCGCTTTCGGTTAAAAACCGAAACCGAAAAAAAACTAAAAAAACTCGAGAATTTTTCGGTCGGTTTTTTCGGTCAAAAACAGAAACCGAAAATAAAAAACCGAATAAAACCGACCGGTCCGATCTCTAATTATAATGTAAAATTTCAAATAATTAATTGGACAATTTCTTTATAATAATCATACCTCATAAAAAATAAACATTATTTTTTAAAAATTACATTCATTAATACACAATCAGCTCTAAGCAAAAAAATTTAACAATTTGCTTAATTTTTGCATGGCGAAATTTCTTGGTGATAAGCATTTAAAAGAATTTATTCACCCAGTAAAATATTGTTTTGAAGTTCCAAACACAATGCGAATGCCAAAAATTAAATTTTGACAATAACATTTTGCTCCGTTGTGCTTTTTGTGAAATTTTTTAAGCTTTAAACATTTTTAATATTCATCTATGTGAAAACGAATAAAATAAAAATAAAACTAAATGAGAATCAAAAAGTTGCATAAAGAGCAAAAATAAATGAAAATTTTTTTGCATAACGGGGATTCGAACCTACGATGGAAAAAAGATGTTGCATTAACCCATTACGCCACTGACCACTGCGGATGCAAAATTTAAAATTAAATTCTCAAAGTCAAAACTCGTTAAAGTTAAAATAAATTACAATAAATCTCAATCATAGCCAAAATTATTCAATTC
The DNA here is from genome assembly GCA_023374025.1 of Heterodera schachtii. Classification (NCBI taxonomy): domain Eukaryota; kingdom Metazoa; phylum Nematoda; class Chromadorea; order Rhabditida; family Heteroderidae; genus Heterodera; species Heterodera schachtii. The sequence goes on from SIJG01000050.1 coordinate 407,380, forward strand.
TTAAAAAATAGATTACTTGTTAATACGCGTTAGCGTTACAGAAATGCGAACATATAGGCAATAGAAATTAAAATCAATTATGTTAATATACAACATCCAGATACAACAAATTAATGATTGCCAAATTTTAAATCGATAAATGTAAAATTTTGAAATAAACGTAAGGTTAAGATTTTCAGCATAAAAAAATTATTTAAGAAAACAAGTAAATTAGACCAAATAAATTTAAAAATTAATCAATCTGTGTATTATTTGTCCCAGATAATTCAATAAACTTATATTAAACAAAAGAATGCATTTTTAAATCGGCTTAATTTAATTGCTATTTAGGAGTTGTTTAAAATGTAAGCGCTTAACACGGCAAGGAAAAAAATATAAGTTACATTCCCCTTATAAGAATAAAGTACCCCTGTTTCAAGCTTAAAAACTAATTTAAGGCTTTCTAGCGAGTGTTACGGGACGGGAGTGGGCTCTATCGAAGCAGTTTCTCAAGGGCTATAAGGAAAAAATATGGGTTTTTCCAAAANTCCGTCCGTTCACCAATTCAAATGGCTCAATTTGCGACCAAAAAAAAACTTGAAAACAAATTTTGTAGCTGACTGAAGCGGTGGCACGAAGAAATGCCTAAACAAAATAAAAGGAAGCATAAATCAAAGGCATCAATTAATTAAAAAATATGGCCGATCACCTCTTTGAAATGGTTGACCCATTGGGGATTTGAAAAATCAGTGCAACGCAATTCCTTCGGTTGGCCATTTTTTGTCGGAGTGTGCAACCATTTGGTCAAAGCTTGGCCAACAGTTGCATTTGGCCCATCGTCAGCAATTCCATCGGGACACAGAAGACATGAATTGATTGAATTCAATTGGTCAAGATCAGTGAAAATTGTCGGCGATGTGCGACGACGCAAATTATCCAAATGACCGCCACTTGCAAAGCTCAAATGGCGAATGTTTGTCGCAAAAATTGGCCAAATTTCACGGCAAAAAACATCCCAAAGCGGCTGATCTTTCTTGACTTTGAACTGCCACAATTCCAATTTGGTGCCACTTCTGTCCCAAATTGGCTTGTTGGAGCGGAGAAATTCAATGACGGAATGGTCAATGTACCTGAAGAATACAAAATGCTTTAAATATAAAACCAACAAAGATTAAAATTACTCAATGTTGAGGTCCTTAAAGCGGATTTTGTTTGGCAGCGGATGCGCAGGCAATGGAAATACCAAACTTTTCAAAGAGACAAAAAATATTGGTTTCGGTCCAATTTCTTCGTCCTTGACAATTGCGATTTGTCTCCAAATTGTCAATTCGCTTTTTCCATCAAAATGCGCGTCCACTAAAATGTCGAAACGGTCGGAAAGCAATGCCATTTTGAGGCCGAGTTGAGCATGGTCAAAAGATGGGAGAATATCCATCCAAACGTCGCTACAAAGCCAACTGAAACATTGGAAAAAATGGGTAAATGAAAATTTGTAATTTTTCAAAATAATTGCTTGCCGTCGATTCATTTTGGTGGTTCAATTAGCACAATTTGTTCTTTTTCCAATTGATTTCTTTGTTACAAAAGGCAAAATTCTGTTGTTAACTTAAAACAGAGACAATTATGAAAAATGATAAAGCAAAAAGAACACAAAAAACATTTTTAAACAGAAATTCATCACATTTTTTTGTGCAAAAAAACGGACGGAAATTTGTAAAAAATATTGTTTTCTCACTCTAATTCAGTTTACCTTATTATCTCTAATTATTAATTATCCCCCCCCCCCCTATCTGAGGAGGTTGAACAATATTAACCCGGGGAATAATTAGAGATAATACGCTATCCGCTCAATCAATTTTTAATTAGGCTACGGAAAATCCATGAAAAAATATGAATTTACATGGAAAAAGAAAGACGTGTAAATTAACCATTGAACAATCAGCAAAACGCCTTTCCCTTTACTCTCTCTTTATATACGCATAAATTAATGCGTTATGGCCATTTTTTGGCCAACAAATCATTTTAATCTCCCTCCACCCGTTCATCCGTTTTCAAATCGCTCACTTTTATTTGGGTATATAAAGACGTCGAAAAATTGTTTTGATGCATAATACAGCAAAAATGAACAAACGGTAAGGATTTTTTAATTACAAAATTTCCATTTAACTCACTTTTTTTCTATGTTTCAGTTGGATTTGTGGCGACGTGTGGATGGACATTCTCCCATCTTTTGACCATGCTCAACTCGGACTCAAAATGGCATTGGTTTCCGACCGTTTCGATGTTTTGGTGGACGCGCATTTTGACGGAAAAAGCGAATTGACAATTTGGAGACGTATCATAATTCGCAAGGACAAAGGACCAAAAGCGAAACTGTCTGAATGGATTGATGGCAAATTTGTGGGATTTCCATTGCCCGACCGTCCGCTGCCCATCAAACTTCGTTTTAAGGACCTTCAGATTTAGTAATTTCAAAAACTATACAGAAAACCAATCTTCATTTTTTTCACTTTATCAGCTACATTGACCATTCTGTGCTCACATTTCTGCGTTCCAACAAGCAAATTTGGGACAGAAGTGGCACCACTTTGGCGTTGGAATTGTATTCATACGAAAGGGATGTCCAGCCGATTTGGAATGCTTTTGTCCCTGAAATTTGGCCAATTTTTGCGACAAACATTCGCCATTTGAGCTTTACCAGTAGCGATGATTTGGACAATTTGCGTCGTCGAACTTCGCCGACACTTCTCACTGATCTTGATCATCTGAATTCAATCTATTCCAATTATCTGTGCCCCGATGGAATTGCTTACGATGGACCAAATGCAACTGCCGGCCAAGCATTGTCCAAATGGCTATACACTCCGAGAAAAGATGGACAAGCGAAGCGATTGTATCGCAATAATATTTTGGGTGGTCCACTGAATCTCGAATGGGTCAACAACTTCAAAGAGGTCGCCCGCATATTTTCGTTTTTGTTTTACCAATTTTTGTGTTTAGACATTTCGCCGTGCCACCACTTCTGTCAGTTACATAATTCAACTTTATTTTGATGTGGGAACAATGCCAATTGAACCATTTGAATTGGTAAACGAAGTGACGAAAGAAAAGCTGACATTGAAAGTGAGCGAAGAACACAATGATTTAGTGTATAATTGGCTGTTGAAACGGTGCCCAATTGGGGAGTCGGAGACGGCGCCAGTTAAGTGGAAAAAATGTGAAAATTCGGGTGCCAATTTTAATATAACAGATTTGGTCCTTGGCATGACAATAATTCGGGTGCCAATTTGAACAATATCCGATTTGATTTGTGGGGCGGAAATGATTGCATTGGGTGAGCAGAAACAGCAATTTTTTATTTTGTCGAAAAAATGAAAATAATTTTAGCCCATTGTCACCACCAGCTGAAGAAGAAGAATTGGATTAAAGCAATGGAAATTAATTATAATTGATGAAATGATCGATCTCACCAATTGGAAATTGATGATTTTATGCTCTCGTTTTCTCTTTGAAATGCTTTTGTTGATTCTTTCTTTCGAATAAAACATATGTACAATTAATATCTTATTGAAAACCTTACTAATTAAATTAGGGTTGGGCCCCCGACCCCGCCCCCGACCCCGAACCCCGACATTTTTGGCCATTTTCGGGGAAAACCCCGACCCCGAACCCCGACATTTTTGGCCATTTTCGGGGAAAACCCCGACCCCGAACCCCGACGCTTCCAACCCCGACAACCCCGACCCTTAACCCCGATAGGGGTCGGGGTTAAATATACACCCCTAAGAATGGCATTTTTGTTGGGGAAAAGGCAAAACCTTTATACAAAATTTGAATTTTTTTAACCATTTTGCCAAATTTTTATTAAAAAAGCATATTTGCTTTGGTTGAGTTGGATATGTATTGTGGTGTAGTGGTTAGTGTGTCAACACTGGCATTTCTGTCTACCATGAGTTCGATTCCGGGTGACAGTTTTGTTTTTAATTTATTTTTTTGTGATTAATAGAATTTTTTAAACAAAAATAAAAAATACCCAAAAATTGATCATCCGTGGCATATTTATTTATGAATTGAAGCCAATTTTCCTTTCGTCAAAATTAAAATTTTTGCTTGAATAAATCATGGAAATTTAATATATTTAATATATTTTTGACAAAATATCAAGAAAAAAAAACATAATTTTCCCGGAAATTCATAAGATTTTTTCGAAAATTTGTTCGAAAATAGAACTTAAATTTAAAATTCGCCTGGTGCTGCCTATCAGCATCGCCGGCATCCCAAAAAAAAACCTAAAAATTTTGCTTAAAATCGAAAAAATTTATGAATTTTTTGGACAAAATCTGTTAACAAATCTCACTCAAATTTTCAAAAATTTTCCCGGCGGCGCCTATCGGCACCGCCGGACCCTTTCTCCCTAAAGATCTTTAGAAAAAGCGTGCCAGAAAAAAAAGATGGTTGGAAAAAAAAAAATCAAATTTTTTTTATTAAATCCATTATTTTTATTGCATATAATTTTTTTTGAAAGGTAATTTCTCTAAATTCCTTTCATTTCCACAATAATTTTCTTATAGTAATTTTTTAAAATTTATAATGGATAAAATAAATAATAATTTTTCAAAAAATGCAAATTTGCGTTTTATAATTAATTCTATACAAAAATATCATAAAAATAAAAATACATAAAATTATTATTATGAAAATTAATAAATATTTTTAAAGTTTGTAAAAATACAAGAAAATTTTTGACTATATGGCATAAGAAAAAAATTGAAAAACCCCGAACCCCGACCCCGAACGATTTGGCAACCCCGACCCCGAACCCCGACGCTTCCAACCCCGACAACCCCGAACCCCGAATTTTCCAACCCCGACGTCGGGGGCCCAACCCTAAATTAAATTAAATTAAAAATTAAGTTTCCAAACCTCGGGGAAATACTTTAGAAGTGGGCCCGTTAAAAAAACGCCCAAAACGTGTTCCAATCAATCTCTTATGACCTCTAATGTGTATAAAAAATAGTCCCGAGGTGCGGAAATGCCAAAAAACCGGTTTTTGAACCGGTTTAAAACTCGAAAATTTGAGTGAAAAGGTGGGCCCCTGACCCTTTAAAATGGTCAAATTCGATCAAATTTGGTATCATTCGAAAGCTCTTGATGAGTTAAGTCTAAAAAATCAGGTATAAATTCGAACCGATGCCATCTAGGCATTGGGACAACTGAGTCCCAGTGAAAATGGACGCTTCAGTACCAAAAAAATTTTTTTTCTTATATAATGCACGAAAATCGTTTAGCCTTGAATATCGAGTATTGCGCTAAAAAACCGCCGCACACTCGACTACGGCGGCCAGTAGGTGGGGCGAGACTACGGGCTACGGAAGAAGTCCGCGCGTGATCCGCAGGCGGTTGACTGATTGGCGGGGGCCCTTCGGGCCCCCGCAGTCAACCGCCTGTGGCGCTCGTCAAACTTTTTCCTCCGCCCTCCGTCTCGCCCCACTACTTGCTCCGTCTTCGCATGCTCCCTTTTGCGAAATTTTTGCTTTTAAATGGTTATTTCTTTTGGTACTGAAGCGTCCATTTTCACTGGGACTCAGTTGTCCCAATGCCTAGATGGCATCGGTTCGAATTCATACCTGGTTTTTTAGACTTAGCTCATCAAGAGCTTTCGAACGATACCAAATTTGTCCGAATTTGGGCGTTTTAAAAGGTCATGAGCCCCCCTTTTCACTCAAATTTTCGAGTTTAAAACCGGTTCAAAAACCGGTTTTTTGGCATTTCCGCACCTCGGGACTATTTTTTATACACATTAGAGGTCATAAGAGATTGATTGGAACACGTTTTGGGCGTTTTTTTAACGGGCCCACTTCTAAAGTACACCCAACCTCGGAATTGAACAAAAAGTCGAAAATTCAAAATTGTTATTCTTTAAATGATTAAAAATGGGATTTTTAAACTTTCGCCTAATTTTTCAGGACTTGTTTGCATTTTTTCGTGCTTTTTTGGCGATTTTTTATGACTTTTTTAGCCGACTTTTGGTGTGCTAATTGAACCACAAAAATGAACAGACGGTAAGGAAATTTTCTTAAATAAAATTACAATTTTCATTTTCCCATTTTTTTTTTCATGTTTCAGTTGGATTTGTAGCGACGTTTGGATGGACATTCTGCCATCATTTGACCATTCTGTGCTCGCATTTCTCCGATCCAACAAACAAATTTGGGACAGAAGTGGCACCAAATTGGAATTGTTTATTGAAAATAACCAGCCGATTTGGGATGTTTTTATTCGTGAAATTTGGCCAATTTTTGCGACAAACATTCGCCATTTGATCTGCTTCTTCTTTTTCTCTCAAAACTTTGAAGACATGTAACTTTTCCTATAGGATAAGAAAAAACCTGAAAAAATTCATTTAAGCATAATTTTTCATGCTGATCATAAAAGTCAATTGCACCAAAGTGATCAGAGCAATCCTTCAAGATGATCTGAAAACCGTAAAATGGCTTGAAAGTGGGGTAAATTTGGGAAAAAATTCCTAGGGGGCTGGAAAAAAATTTTCGTGGAAGACGAATATGGCGGACAGAAAGAGCATAAAATTTGCTACAAAATGTAAAAAACCGCATGTCGCTGCGACTTCTGTACACTGAGACTCCGGACGATTAATTTCCAAGTGATCAAAACTACTGTAAAATGCACTGTTTTCTTAAGAATTACAGTACTTTTTTGCTGTTCGAAATTAAACGTGTAGATTCTCAGTGTGCAGAGGTCGCAGCGACATGCCGTTTTTTACATTTTGTAGCAAATTTTGTGCTCTTTCTGTCCGCCACATTCGTCTTCCACGAAAAATTTTTTCCAACCCCCTAGGAATTTTTTTCTGAAAATTTCCCGATTTCAAGCCATTTTGAGGTTTTCAGATCACCCCGAAGGAGTGGTCTGATCACGGTGGAGCAAAGGACTTTTTTGATCAGCTTGAAAAGTTATGCTAACATGAATTTTTTCAGATTTTTTCTTACCCAATAGAAAAAGTTACGTTTCTTCAAAGTTTTGAGTTTATAATTTTGGAACGCCTGATTTGGGACCATTTTCGGAAAAAAATTCATTTAAAAAAAATTTTCTTCTACACTTTCCGATTTTTTTGTGTGGCTCTTAATATTTATGGGGGAGGTATGCTTGGTAAAAATTTAAGCTCGATTCGTCCACGGGAAATAGACGAAGTGGCAAAAAAATTCCAAGATTTGATCGTTTTAAAAAAAGTTATAGTGCAAAATATCTCTATTTTTCGAGTTTTAAACCGGTTCAAAAACCGGTTTTTTGGCATTTCCGCAACTGGAGACCTATTTTTTCGTGCTTAGCTCCTGAAGACGAAAAACGGCCAAAATTTATTTGGACAATTTGAGCCACTTAAATAATATTGTGCCGGCGATTGTGTGAATTTGTGCGCTTTTATTGTTGATTTTCTTTTTAAATTTTGCTGCTTAAAACGAGAAAGTGTCGAAAATTACAAAATTCTATTTTTTAGTTTTTTATGGGTATATAAAGACGTCAAACAGACTTTTTCATTCATAATACCTTTAAATGAATCGAAGGTAAGGAATTCATTTTCATTTTACATTTTTTTTTTTTTTACGAATTTCAGTTGGATTTGTAGCGACGTTTGGATGGACATTCTTCCATCTTTTGACCATGCTCAACTTGGTCTCAAAATGGCATTGCTTTCCGACCGTTTTTTGAAAATTTTAGTGCAATTTGTTAACAGGTTTTCACCAAAAACTGCCTAATTTTTGCGATTTTTAAGTCATGCCACGACTTTTTTTGTTTCTAAAAACGTTTTTTTACGGCGCGCTTTTTTTAAAAAATTTTAGTGGATGGGGGGTCCGGCTGTGCCGATAGGCGCCGCCGGGAGAAAAATTGAGAATTTTTAACGAATTTTATTAAGAAAATGGCTAAATTTTTCAGAAAAGGGGGAAAGAGAGGGAAGAGAAAATAGTATTAAAACGAAAATAAATAAATAAATATCAGCGAAATACAGTAGCTCATTAAGCACAAAAAAATTTAAAAAGTTGGTGAAGCCTAAAATAAAGGACAATCTTTAAAAAAAGGACATTTTAAATTTTAAAGGTCCGGCCCCTCCAAAAAAGGACAAATCTTTAAAAAAAGGACACTTGGCAACCCTGAGCTAAAGTCAAACTTTTATATTTGACGTTCTTTTACCATTTTCCGCACCCGTCAAGTTCCCAAAAATTTTTTGGAAAAATGCACCGCAAAAAAATTATCAAAATCTGATTTTTAAAACCCCGATTACATTTGAAAGATAGGATTTGCTAATTTACTCTCCAAGTGCGGAAATCGGATTCAAAAGACTAATTGGTGTGTCACAAAAGGCAAAAATGTGTTGTTTTTTTTTATGCGTCCAATTATGTATGTGTTTCTCTCTGTCAAAAAATCGGAAATTCAATTTTCAACAAAATTTGATTTTATAAAAAATTTTATTTATTGTTTAGAAAGGGATTTTGCAGGGCAATAATTTATTCAAATTTTGTGACATCAATCAATTGGAAAACGGCAAAGTTGCAGCAAAAATGAACAAACGGTGAGGAATTTTTTTTAAATTACAAATTTTCATTTACCCTAATTTTTTCCATGTTTCAGTTGGCTTTGTAGCGACGTTTGGATGGACATTCTGCCATCTTTTGACCATGCTCAACTCGGACTCAAAATGGCATTGCTTTCCGACCGTTTCGATATTTTGGTGGACACGCATTTTGATGGAAAAAGCGAATTGACAATTTGGAGACGTATCAGAATTGACAAGGACGAAGGACCAAAAGCAAACGATATTGGACCAAAAGCGAAACTGTCTGTACGGATCGATGGCACATTTGTGGGATTTCCATTGCCGGACCATCCCCTGCCCAACAGAATTCGCTTTAAGAACCTTCGGATTGAGTAATTTCGAAAATTATACAGAAACCAATTAATGTTCTTCATTTTTCTCCCTTTTCAGTTACATTGACCATTCTGTGCTCACATTTCTCCGTTCAAACAAGCAAATTTGGGACAGAAATGGCACCAAATTACAGTTGTCCATTGATGATGACCATACCGAAGATAACCAGCGAATTTGGGATATTTTTGTCACTGAAATTTGGCCAACTTTTGCGACAAGCATTCGCCATTTTGGCTTTGACGATGGCGATCATTTAGACAATTTGCGTCGTCTCATTTCACCAACAATTCTCACTGATCTTGATCATCTGAATTCAATCTATTCCAATTATCTGTGCCCCGATGGAATTGCTGACGATGGGCCAAATGCAACTGCTGGCCAAGCATTGTCAAAATGGTTGCACACTCCGAGCAAAAATGGTCAACCGAAGCGATTGTATCGCAATGATTCGAAAATTCGGGTGCTAATTTTAAATATATTTCAGATTTGGTCTGCGATATGACAATTATTCGGGTGCCAATTTGAACAGTGTCCGATTTGATTTGTGGGGTGGAAATGATTGCATTGGGTGAACAGCAACTGCAATTTTTGATTGTCGTAGAATAAAAATGAAAATAATTTTAGGCCATTGTCGCCACCATCAGTGGAAGAAGAAGCGGATCATAGCAACGGAAATTAATATATTTGAGAAATGATCGATCTCGCCAGTAGGAAACGGATTTTATGCCATTATTTTCTCTTATAAATGTTTTTGTTAATTCTTTCGTTCGAATAAAACATATTTGTTCATTTTTGCTGCAACTTTGCCGTTTTCCAATTGATTGATGTCTCAATGAATTAATAATTCTCCTTCAAAATTCTTTTCTAAACAATAGATCAAATTTCTATATTTTAATGAGGACTGAAAAGAAAATGAAAAAATTGGGGTAGAAAAAAATCTTCAAAAACATGTAAAAAAGTGCTAGGAATTGAAGTGGATTCTGATTGTTTTTTTCCGGATTTGGTAACACTCACCGAAATCAATTCAAATCATTCGGGGCAAATGTTCTTCACCACTGCCCGTGCTGGTGCGTTTCGTAAAAACTGCCAATGGGTTCCAAAACAAAATGGCTAATATATATAAATTCATAACTTGGCCCAAATTCAACCAAATTAATATTTCATGGTATCATTCAATAGCTTTAATTGTTCTCTTTCAGAATATATTTTTCGTAAATTTTTAACTTAAGTATGAGAAAAGTTATTGTCACAAAATTTCAAAAATCCTAAGTCAGAATTTTTTGCAAAAACTTTTTTGAAACTAAATGAAATTTTCTGAAATTTTAAAGGTAAATAGAGAATTCTTAGGGCTATCGAATATATAATTAATTTTGGCTCAATTGCATTTTAAAGACTTTAAATTTTAATGTTTATACTTCTATTTGCATGATCATTGCAAAAAAACATAGCATGTTCAATGCTTTATAACTTTTCTCATACTTAAGTTAAAATTTACGAAAAATAATTCTGAAAGAGAACAATTAAAGCTATTGAATGATACCATGAAATAATAATTTGGTTGAATTTGGGCCAAGTTATGAATTTATATATATTAGCCATTTTGTTTTGGAACCCATTGGCGGTTTTACGAAACGCGCATGGGTGGGGGTTTTAAAAAAATACCAATTTGGCAGTTTTTACGAAACGCACTAGCACCACCACTGCCCAGTTATTTTTTTAAATTTATGTAAATGCGAATTTTGTTGAAAATTGAATTTTCGATTTTTTGGCAGAAGAGAGAAATATATAATTGACAGGGCTGCCGAAAGTATGCAAATGCATATTTTTTTTCCTGGCTTCTCCATGCTCTAAATAGTAGGAAAAACACTTTCTTTTTTATGTTTGCGTATAAAAATCGGGACTTTTATTTGCATATTTTTGCATATTTCGAGATTTTTGTGCATATTTGCATATTTTGGGTTTTTTCTGCATATTTTGCCATTTTTTGTGCATATTTCCCGATTTTTTTGCATATTTTGCCATTTTCCAACAAAAACTTTCCGATTTTAAAATCACTTAAGAAAAAAATTTGATTAGGCATAAAATTATTTCCAAATCTGAATGGGTGCGCGAATGGGTCAACAGTGGGCTTTACTGTCGAAAATATTGAGAAATTTTTGATTTGCAATTGCAAAATCAACCATAAAATTTATGAGGAAAAAAATTTTTTTTTTGAATTTGCATCCCTAATTTTCAAGTTTTTTTTGTGTATATTTGATGCATATTTCACGACTTTATTTGCATATTTATGGGCATATTTTGGGTACTTTTCGTGTATATTTTTGGCAGCCCTGGTAATAACAACAAAATCACATCTGTCAAGCCAATTTGGAACGTTATTGCCTATGAAATTTGGCCAATTTTTGCTTCTAACATTCGCCATTTCAATTTCAATGATGTTTATGCTTTGGACGATTTGCGTAGCCGTATTTCACCGACAATTCTCACTGATCTTGATCAATTGAATGCAATCAATTCTGGTCGTATGTTTCCCGGTTGAATTACTGATTTTGATAGGCCGAATGCAACTGCTCGCCATTTTATATGATTTTTGCCCATCAGTATTCAAATGTACGCTAATATTTTTCGTATAAAAATGCCCTTGTTTCTTCCCCTCCTCCTCATTCCTTTCATTCATTCTCCCTATATTTTACGGTCATTTTGTTGCTGCAAATGCCTTCCGAAATTCCGTACGTTTATTATTTCTTTTTTTTGACGTTTCACATTTCTTTTGTTTAACTTTTAAATGTTTCAAAATGCACTTAATTTTGAGGCTTACATTAGCTTCTTCATTGGATTTCAAATAAAATTTACACTTTGGCTTCCCTCGCTTTGAACTTTTCCCTCCTTTTCCATTCATTCATTTTCCAATTCATTTTTCAGTTGGCGTGCCAGGATTTTGAAGCTGATGGTCGACTGTGGCCTCATTTTTTGGTTCTTTTCTGAATATTTCAAAAAACGACTATGCCCTCCCAAAGAAATGTAAAAAATTAAACAAAATTTCATAAAAATTCTTCGTTTTTTCAGCTTTATCTCTGCCGATTGTTGGCTTTTGGTGTTCGATTTCCTTACGCCTTCCCAACTTGGCCTCGAAATTGCACTGATCAGCCGTCGATTTGATCTCCGAGTGGACGAACATTTCAAGACACGCAAATGGATGTTGAACAAACAATTGAAAATTCAATGGAAAATTGGAGAAAATGGCACCAAGCAAATGCAAATTGTCGATGTCGACAAAAGAAAAGCATTGCCAATCCCGCAAAAGCCGTTCCCGAACAAAGTGATCGGATTCAGCAACTGCATTCGTATCATGTAACCAACTGATTAGAATGGAACTGATTTGTAGCCATCACATTTTCTACGCTTTTCAGTTACATCGATCAAAAAGTGCTCAATTTTCTCGGCCATTTTCACCGTTTTTTCGTCGCTTATACAATGGATTTGGAAATTGTCACTAAAAATGGTCGCATTTTGGAATTTGTGTTGCACAACATTTGGCCAATGTTACGTGATTCAATTCGTCGCTTGTTTCTGAACACCATCGCTTTTCGCTGTTTGCGTCAATTGGCACCGTCAATGCTCACCAATTGTCCATCCCTTTGCGCTGTCGTTTTCAATGACGACGACATTGTGCCCGAATTTCCGATCGATGACAATGCCAATCCGTCAGATGGCCAAGCGGTGGCAAAATGGCTGTTGACGCCCCATCCGGACGGTGTGCCGAAGTGGTTCAAATGCTCTGTTAATTCATCGGTTGCTCAATGGTCGTCAACGATTGAACAATTCAAATCGGTGGATTATTCATTCACCACTTTTTATGAGTTTTTTGTGATTTTTTGTCTCTTTTTTAGGCATTTTCCAATGCTTCTTCACCAGTGACTTTCCGCATTTACTTGACGCTTTCATCCGCTTTAATTGACTCCGTTTTGCCATTTGATCTGATCAATGAAGTGACGGGGGAGCAATTGAAACTTCAACAAAATGACACCAAAGCTTGGTTCACGCGTTGTCCAATTGGATGGGATGAGATGAAATGGATCAATGTGTGGAAGGAATTGAGTGCTGCTCGACCGAAAAGGATTATCATTTGGATCAAAGACGATGGATTTGACGAGGGGTGAACAATTTAATTAAAATGATCAATGCTTTTTTGGTAATAGTTTAGCTTGGTATGACATCTTTTTCAAAAATTAAATTCAAAATTTAACTTTCGACCTTTTGTTCGTATTCGGGTCCGGGGTTCGAAATTGATCGAAATGGTGTCATTCAATTAAATCATCGTTTTTTTAGTCTTCTCGACGCCGCTTCGCCCGGGCCAAGTGATCACTGAGCAGCAATAGAAGCAGAAATGAATGAATTAATTGGTTGATTGATGCGATTATATGACCGTAAATGATGTTGGCACTATGCCATTTTAAGATTGTGTTATGTATTTGACGTTTGCTTTCTCGAAAATTCGTCCATTTCCATTGTTGTATTGTATATGTTTTATATAATTAATTCATTGGGAGTAATCATTGATAAAGTGGCTTGTGATAAAACGGATTTGATTTCTGAGTTTTGGTTTTTGAACAGGTTTTTTAAGCCACGAAAAATTGTCCTGAAAATCGGCCAAAGATTGGTTCTCTTGACTTATACGATGTTTTTTTTCTCGTGGACCAATCTCGACGAATGTAGTACCAATCGATAGCTCTCGATGAGACAGTTCGATCTAGGGGTGGGGGGAAGTTATCCGACAAGTATAAACCGGTTTTTGAACCGATTCAAAATACAAAAAGTGAAGAAAATTGGGCATTTTTAATTAATTAATTTATTTTTTATGGACATTTCAGTACCAATGAAAAATGGATAAACAAAATGAAACAACTTTTCGCAAAAGAGAGCATGCGAAGACGGAGCAAGTAATGGGGCGAGACGGAGGGCGGAGGAAAAAGTCTGACGAGCGCCACAGGCGGTTGACTGCGGGGGCCCGAAAAGCCCCCGCCAAAGTAATTTTTGCTATTTTTGCATGGGTCGACTTGGCCTTACCCATTCGCACTATCCTTATGAAACGATCCATTTTTATTTTGGTAAAAATGCGGGGATTTTTGAAGATTGTTGGTCAGATTAGCAGGGGCCCCAGATAACCAACCCATGGATGAAACGCAGAACCGTAAATAGCTTCTTGTTTTTGGGTCGTCTCATTTCACCGACAATTCTCACCAATCTCAATGAATCGAATTCAATCGTTTCCGGTGTTCTGAACCATGCGATTTCGCACAACCATTTAAGAGTAGCAGCAGAACGCCATTCCCCATTACTTAATGTGTACGAATAAATTAACGAATTTGGCCATTATTTTGGCTAGAAGACTTTTTTAATCTCCTCCATCCGTTTCAAACCGGTATTGTGGATCCAAAAAGTCTTTTTGTCCACTTTATATACCCATAAAAAGGAAAAAAATAAAGAAAAATTGAAATTTGATTTGATGCTCTCATTTAATGGAAAACAACAAATTGCGCTAATTACCACGCACTGTACGCTTTTTTAGTAGAGAACGGACAAGAAGATCGGTCGGTTTCGGTTAAAAACCGAAAAAAAAACTGTAAAACCGACCGGTCCGATCAGGGATGCGATCGCCAAAACCCAAAAACCGGGCGCGCGAGTTGAAAAACCCGGCAAAAACCCGGCAAAAAACCCGGCAATTTTTTAAGCCAATTATTCTCTGTAAAAAAGGTCAATAACATTTAAACAATATATTTATCACCGCTTTTCACCTGTTTGAGCAAATTTGGCATTGAAAGAAAATAATTGTGAACATTTAGGCACGAAATTTTTGAATTGAATTTGATTGAAATAAGATGCCAATTCTATTCCTCTCGTCCGTTTTGATGTTCTTGAGAACAAAAAAGACAGATTCACAAAAGGCATTGGAAGGGAAAATTGATAGAATTGCAGAGACTAGTGATTTGAGCAGGACAAAATTGGGATTTTTGAAAATAGCCGCCCATTTTTCATCCACGTTTTTCTTGTTGAACCGGTCGCCCTGGAGCTCCTTCAGTGTTTGTTTCAACTCACGTTGAGTCAATTCCGATCGAACTGTAAAACCGACCGGTCCGATATCTAATTTTTAGTATAAAAACGGCCTTTTTTCTTCTTTTCCTCCTCATTCCATTCCATTCCAATGTCAACTTCTCATTGGTCTGTCGTTCACCAATTCAAATGGCTCAATTGGCGACAAGAAATCTTTAAAATATCTAGAGCAAAAATAATTATAGAGTAGTTGGCAAAATTAGTTGGCGAAACGTCCGAATTCGGCTTAGTTGGCGAAATGTCCAGTTGGCGAAATGTCTTCGTGTCTTATTTTTCGGGCCAGGTCGTTTTCGCGCCGTCGTTTTCGCGCCGCCGTTTTCGCGCCAGGTTCGTTTTCGCGCTGTCGTTTTCGCGGGGGGTCGTTTTCGCGCCAAAGAAAAAAAATGAAAAAAGACACAATTTTTCTAATAAAAATTTAACAAAAAAGAAAGAAAAACTTTAGAACAATCTAAGGACGCATTTAATAGTTTCGGGAAATACCAGTGTTCGGGGCACTGCCGCCGATGATTTGAATGTCAGTGACATAATGCCAATCCAATCGATTCCCCTTATTTCATGTTGTTCCCTCGCCCATAAATATGCTCCCATTTCCCTCTTATTATGTCTTCCCTTCATTCATTTTGTTTTAAATATTTGTTCCCCAAATTGTTGTGACATTTATTTTCCTTCTCCAATAAATAAATATTTAATTGGACTTCTCAAAAACCCTCGGACCCAACATTGGCGCAGTCAGCTAACAAAAGCAAACGACAAAAAGCGCATTTGTTTCTTCAATTATTACATCTCCAGACGAGATTAATTTTTGGAGTTCCGACATTCAGCCGCCGGTCTTCACGTGGACGCAAACAAACCGTCCACCTTTCGACCGCCGACTTTCAACGCGTAAAAAAACCAATAGACCCCAGGAGGGTGAGGTTCCGCTAGGCGCGGTTTTCAATCGCCGAAAAACCTATAGACCCTAGGCGGGTTGCGGTTCCGCAATACGCGGTTTTCGTCGTCCATTCAACAGTCAACGAAAGCAATCGATAACCACCGACCATGGCACAACAGGCCAACATTCAACAATTGCTGGACGCAATTAATCAACTCGTCACCGCACAACAGCAAATCAACCAACCGAATCCGAACAATAATGTTCCGATTCCGGTGCTGCCTGACATTTCGGTCTTCGAACCGACCGACGAAAAGGGACGAATTATCGAATGGATCGAAAGGTTTTCTTTTGCAATGGACTGTTCGGCACCAAACGCAACTGACGCAGTGAAAGTCAAGGCACTAATGAATAAATTGTCGGAAACGGCATTCAGCGAGTATTCAAAATCGTGTTTGCCAGGAAAAGTGACGGACTTCGACTTCAAACAATCAACAGAAAGGCTTCAAAAGCTTTTTGCAAAGCCTCAATCTGTTTTCATCGACAGATATGAGTGCTTAATGGCCACGAAAACGGAAGGAGAAGATTTTCGTCAATTCGTCAACAGACACAAAAGACTGTTGAACGATTTCAAGTTTGCGTCACTTAAGGAGGAACAATTCAAGGTTTTGATGCTTTTGACTGCTCTAAAGTCGCCGAAAGATGCAACTTTGAGACAACGAATTTTGTCAAAGCTCGGTGCCGATGGAGATAATGTCAAGTATGATGAAATTGTGCAAGATTGCATCAATTTCATGACAACAATCAGCGAAGCAAAGCTAATTGAATCATCTGCGGCAAACCGAAGCATAAATGCAGTCAAGCCAAAGTGGCACAAAACAGAAAAGGGAGGAAGGCCAAATAATAAGCAAGGCCAATCATCATCCGCTCCGGCACAGCAATGTTGGCGATGTGGATGGACAAATCACAGCCATTGGGAGTGCAAGCACAAGTCAGCTAAGTGCCAAAAATGTTCCCAAAATGGACATTTGGAAGGCCAATGCGACAAAGTGCAGGAATGGAGACGGAGAAACAAATTGCCAATTCCAAAAAGGAAAATTGGAAATTTACGAATTGGAACCGCAATGAAAGTGAACTCCGCTTCGCTTTTCAAAACCGACGTGGCGGTAGATGGCAAAAACATCAAATTCGTACTCGACAGCGGGGCTGAAATAATTGTTATCGATGAACTATCACATGAAGTCATCGGCAGCCCCCGACTCCGCAAATGCACCGAAAGTGGATGCATGTTCGATGGAACACAAGTCAAGTTCATCGGAAAGGGAGTCGCAAATTTCAAATTCCGCGATATTTGCATTAAAAGCGAATATTATGTGGCAAAAAGGGGATCGCTAAATTTGCTAAGTGTGCAAATGATGGATGCGTTTGGTTTGCTGAACGAACTCAAGGCCAAAATAAATGCGCCCGTGAATTTGTGCAGAGTCGGAGACGAGACAAGAGGTTTAACAAAAGCTTCAAAATCGTCACAAAATTCGACAGTCAAAGCGCACATCGACCATCTTAAAGCGTCATTCCCCGACATTTTCAAAAATGAATTAGGCCGATGTTTGAAGTTTAAGGCGCATCTGACTTTGAAAGCGGACGCCGCACCGGTCTACCGAAAGGCTCGCCCAGTCCCATACAACGCACAAGAAGCGATTGATGGAGAATTGGAGCGATGGGAGAAAATGGGTGTGATTGGAAAAGTCGAATACACCGAATGGGCTGCTCCAATTTTGGCGGTGAAAAAGGCCGACGGAAGCGCACGCCTATGTATAGACTATTCCACCGGTCTGAACAATGCTCTTCAGGACCACCAACACCCGCTGCCGTTACCTGAGGATATTTTCGCAACCTTAAATGGTGGGAAATATTTTTCGCAAATCGATCTCAGGGATGCGTACCTCCAAATCGAATTGGATGATGAATCGAGAAAAATATGCTCGATTTCAACACATCGTGGCAATTATGAAGTTAAAAGACTTCCTTTTGGCGTGAAATCAGCGCCAGCCATCTTCCAATCGGTAATGGACCAAATTTTGGCAGAATTTGAATTCGCCACCGCTTACTTGGATGATGTGATCATCGTAAGCAAAAGCGTCAAAGAGCACGCTGATCACTTGAAGAAAGTTTTGGAAAAATTCCAAGAGTGGGGATTCCGGATCAAATTGGAAAAGTGTTCGTTTTTCCGAGAAGAGATCAAATACCTCGGACAAATCATCGACAGAAACGGACGGAGACCGGACCCAGAGAAAATCTCGGCAATTACTGAAATGCCCGCACCCACGGATGTTCCATCGCTGCGTTCATACCTCGGAATGGTTAACCACTACCAGCAATTCGTCAAAAATATGAGATTTGTGCGAAAGCCTCTCGACGATTTGCTGAAGCAAGACAGCGAATGGAAGTGGAGTGAAAAATGCAAACAAGCATTTGACAAATAAAGGAAATTTTGTCGTCCGATCTTCTGCTGACGCATTACGATCCAACAAAAGAAATCGTTGTGGCAGCTGATGCATCCGAACTCGGGATTGGAGCGGTAATATCCCACAAATTTCCCGACGGATCAACAAAGGCAATCGCTCACGCGTCATCATCTTTAACACCGGCAGAGAAAAATTATTCTCAAATAGAGAAAGAAGGATTGGCACTGATTTTCGCCGTACAAAAATTCCACAAAATGATTTATGGACGAAAATTCACGTTGCTAACCGACCATAAGCCACTTCTTGCCATCTTCGGAAGCAAAAAGGGAGTGCGCCAGTGCAGTGCCAACCGACTTCTCCGTTGGTCGCTGATTCTCCTCGCATACGATTTCAGCATTGAGTACATCAGCACCAATGATTTTGGACAAGCCGATGTGCTTTCAAGGCTGATCGCAAAGGGAAAAAGCGACGAAGACCGAGTAATTGCGTCTCTCCAATCAGATTCGGAAATTGACGACATTCTGATCGGATCAATTGAAGCACTGCCAATAAAATTTAAGGAAATTGTCGCAGCTGCTGAAGCCGACAAAGCCATTCAAAAAGTCAAGAACTTTTTGACGAATGGTTGGCCAAGGAACGTCGGAGACGAAAATGCCGAAATAAAGCTTTTTCATCGGATCAAAGATCAACTTTGCATCACAAGAAATTGCCTGATGTACGCCGACCGAGTTGTGATCCCGGAAAAACTCCGCCGAAAAATTCTGAATTCATTCCACAAGGGACACCCGGGAATTAAAAGAATGAAGCAATTGGCGAGAAATTATGCCTATTGGCCAAATATGGACGCCGACATCCAACAGACGGTAGAAAACTGCCAACCGTGCCAAATGGAAGTAAAGGCACCAGTTAAAAGCAATCTCCAACCATGGCCAAAACCATCACTTCCATGGCAAAGAGTCCATGTCGA
The DNA here is from genome assembly GCA_023374025.1 of Heterodera schachtii. NCBI lineage: Eukaryota > Metazoa > Nematoda > Chromadorea > Rhabditida > Heteroderidae > Heterodera > Heterodera schachtii. The sequence goes on from SIJG01000050.1 coordinate 426,711, forward strand.
CTACGCCGGACCATTTTTCGGCAAGGAATATTTAATCATCGTCGATGCCTTTTCGAAATACCCAGAGGTATTCGAAATGGCCACCAAATCGACAGCGGCAACAATCGAAAAACTTCGTTATTTGTTCAGCCGACACGGCATCCCGGAAATTTTGGTGTCGGACAATGGCACCCAATTTACGAGCAACGAATTCGCCAAATTTACGGCTGTCAACGGTGTCAACCACCTGTTTTCAGCGCCGTATAATCCGATGTCTAACGGCCAGGCCGAACGTTTTGTGGACACGTTCAAAAGAACGTTTCGAAAATTGAAAGGGGAGGGAGCCCCAAGCAAGGAAATCATCGAAACTTTCCTGGTAAGTTACCGGACTACGCCATGTGATTCGTTGCCGAACAGCAAAACACCTGCTGAAATGTTCCTGGGGAGAAAACCCCGCACAACTTTGGACTTGTTGCGGCCGCCGCCTTCACAACCGATCGAAAGAGACGCTGAAATGGCGAGACGCTTCAATAAGCGATTTGGAACCAAATTAAGGGAGTTTCCAATCGGAGACAAGGTCTTTGCCCGCCACAGAATTTCCCAAAATTGGCAACAGGGTAAGATTTCAAAACGGACAGGGGTAATTTACGACGTCGCTTTCGCCGATGGAAAATCAGGGCGTTATCACGCGAATCAGCTTCGCCCCCGGAACACGTCCGACTCCGATGAACAGCTCTCGGTGATGCTCGACGCATTCGACATCCCAAGACCGATTGCTTTTGAGGAGCAGAGGGAAATCCCAGTGGAAATGCCATTGGAGGACCCGCAGGGCGAACAGGAAAATTTGGGTGGTCAAATTGACCATGGACAGCAGCGACGGTACCCTCAGCGAGATCGCCGTCCACCTCAGCGCTTCTCACCGTAACTTCGGGACCGCGCTTAAGGGGGGAGGTGTTCGGGGCACTGCCGCCGATGATTTGAATGTCAGTGACATAATGCCAATCCAATCGATTCCCCTTATTTCATGTTGTTCCCTCGCCCATAAATATGCTCCCATTTCCCTCTTATTATGTCTTCCCTTCATTCATTTTGTTTTAAATATTTGTTCCCCAAATTGTTGTGACATTTATTTTCCTTCTCCAATAAATAAATATTTAATTGGACTTCTCAAAAACCCTCGGACCCAACAACCAGTGAGAAAATTGATAATGTTTCCGGGACTCACATTGGCATTGGCATAATTATGATCATTTTGTGGGACGAAGTTGTCATAATTTTGGTAAAAATTCATTTTGAAAACTTAATATAGTCGACATATTAAGTTTAGAAATCCACAAAAAAACAAAATAATCTTTAATTTGAGCCCCTTAAATAATATTGTGCCGCGGTTGTGTGAATTTGTGCGCTTTTATTGTTGATTTTCTTTTTAAATTTTGCTGCTTAAAAGGAGAAAATGTCGAAAATTATAAAATTCTTTTTTTTTTGTTTTTTATGGGTATATAAAGACGTCAAACAGACTTTTTCATTCATAATACTGCAAAATGAATCAGCGGTAAGGAATTTTTTTTAATTAATTTTCATTTACCTATGCTATTTTTAAACGCATTTCAGTTGGCTTTGTAGCGACGTTTGGATGGACATTCTCCCATCATTTGACCATGCCCAACTCGGACTCAAAATGGCATTGCTTTCCGACCGTTTCGATCTTTTGGTGGACACGCATTTTGACGCAAAAAGCGAATTGACAATTTGGAATTGGATAATAATTAGCAAGGACAAAGGACCAAATGCAAACGAAAATGGACCGAAACCGAAAGTGTCAATTCGAATCGATGACAGTGAAAACTTTGTGGAATTTACGTCTGTACCGATCGATGCCAATTTTGTGGATTTTCCGTTGTCGGATCGTCAATTGCCCAACAAAATTTGCTTTAAAAGCGTTCGGATTGTGTAATTTCAATCTTTTGTAATTATTAAAGCATTTCATAATTCTTCAGTTACATTGACCATTCCGTGATCACTTTTCTCAATTCCAAGAAGCGATTCTTTGACAGAAATGGCACCAAATTGGAGTTGTATGTGTCTCCTTCACAGGACAATGATGACCAGCCAATTTGGGATGTTTTTGTCACTGAAATTTGGCCAATTTTTGCGAAAAGCATTCGTCATTTGGGCTTTACTAGTGGCGCTTATTTGGACAATTTGCGTCGTCGCACATCTCCAACAATTCTCACTGATCTTTGCCAATTGAATTCCATTGATTCTGGTGCTCTATTCCCCGATGGAATTGCTGATTTTGAAGCGCCAAATGGAAATGCTGGCCAAGCGTTGACCAAATGGCTTCACACTCCGACAACTGATGGACAACCGAAGCAATTACATCGGAATGATTTTGTGGGTCCACCAAATCTCGAATGGGTCAACAACTTCAAAGAGGTGTCCCGCCATATTTTCGTTTTTATTTTACCAATTTATTTAGACATTTCGCCGTGCCACCACTTCTGTCAGTTACCATATTCAACTTTATTTTCGTGTGGACACAATGCCAACTGAACAATTTGAATTGGTAAACGAAGTGACGAAAGAAAAACTGACACTGAAACAGAAGATCGAAGCATTCAACGACGAAATAATTTATAATTGGCTGTTGCAACGATGCCCAATTGGGGAGACGGCGAAGGCAGCACTTAATTGGGAAGACAGCGAAAATTGGAGTGCCAATGCCAATACGAACAATATCAGTTTTGATCTGTGGAGTTTCGATAAATGCATTGGGTGAACAGCAACAACAATTTTTGATTTTGTCGAAAAATAAAATGAATTAATTAATTTTAGGCCATTGTCGCCACCAGCGGAAGAAGAAAATGAAGAAAAAGCGGATAAAAGCAACGGAGATGAATAATTAATTAATTATATTTGAGAAATGATCGATCTCAATTTGTTGTGCTTATTTTCTCTCAGAAATGCTTTTGTTAATTCTTTCATTCCAATTATATAAAACATTTATTTTCTTGATTTTTTTTTTGGTTTGTTGGCCAAGTACACGTTTAACTCTACGTTTAAACCAGGGTTTCGATCTCAAAATTTTGAAAATTCTTATTTCAGCCATAAAAAAAAACCTCATTTGCCACTTAAATGCGCATGAAAAATTCTCATTTTTAAAAGCAAAAAAAAAAATGCAAACAAAATCAATTAGGAATCATATTTTTCATTTGAAACAATCACGGCGCCTATCAGCGCCGCCGGACCTATTTTTTCTTAAAAAATTGGCCCAAGAATCGCAAAATTTGTAATTTTTTGTAAAAATCTACAGTGGGGAGCAAAATGCGTTTTGGATTTTTTAAATTAAAATACCTTTATTTTGTTATCCAACTGGGTTTGGCTCCCGAGTTATGTAGCATTTTTTGTGGGCTTTCCAATGCTACTTTAAAAAGTCGCTCTAAATCAAAAACTAATCGAAGAAAATGTGTTTTTTTGTGTTTATCTAAGCATACCGTATTTGCTCTAATTATCCTCCAATCTCCATTAATCCCCCAATCTCCAATTATCCCCAAATCTAGGAGGGGGTTGAAAAATGATCCCCCATGGGTGATAATTAGAGCAAATACGGTATGCTATCCGCAAAAAAAAAGCCTGAAAATCCGTTCCCTGCTAATATTGAATGATTGAAAAATTGTGGTTTAAAAAAAATAAATCAAAAACATGCAAAAAAGTGCCATGTATGAACAGAAGCGGACTCTCTGATCGGGTTTTTTTCCGGATTTGGTAATACTCACCGATCGATGCATGTTCAAATGCACGAAATCTTGCCTTTGATTTGAATGTTACTCGCTTAGTTCGGGTTCGTACTTTAATGGCAAGTACGTACTTGAAATTGACTCTCATGCGAGACACTTTAAAATTTGCTTATTTTCATGAAAAACTATTTCGAGATTTTCGTCACTAAGAATCGCAACCCTTCTTATTACCCTAGTGAATGGAGGAGGGAAACACCTTAACTGCTGTTTTTCCAAATTCTCTAGATAATCGTTTCAATCGAAAATAAAAAAATTGCCAGAACAAAAACAAAACAAGAAAAGAAATGTGTATACATATTATAGAACGAAAGATCAACAAAAGTATTTCTGAGAAAAAAGCACAAACAAATTGAGATCGATCATTTCTCAAATATAATTAAACAATTCATTTCCGTACACTTAATCAGACGACACTTTCGGTATTGTGCATCCAAAAAGTCTTTTTGACCCCTTTAATATTCATTAATTCTTAATTGTTGTGCATAAGAAAGCATTTTGGTAACCGTTCATTGTACGCTAATATTTTTCATATAAAAATTCCCCTTATGTCTTCAGAAATTTTGTACGTTTATTTTGTTCCCTTTTTTCTGATTTTCCGCATTTCTTTTGCTCAATTTTGGGGTTGAAAAACCGGGAATTTTCGGCTGGGAAAACCGGGAAAAAACCCGGGAATTTCCCGGTCCCGATCAAAATTGGTCAAAACCGGGACTGGGTACTCAGTTGTACCCGTTTTTTCAGTACCAGTCCCGGTCCCGCTCAACTCTAGTACCAAGAAATTCTCACACAAAAAGCAAGCAAATAAATTTAAGTTTTGTATATTCGAACGAAAGAATCAACAAAAGCATTTCCGACGAGAGAAAACGAAAGCATCCAATTAGTGAGAGAGATGGACCATTTCATCAAATATAATTAATTAATTTCCGTTGCTTCGATCCGCTTCTTCTTTTTCTTATTCCGCTGATGGCGATAATGGCCTAAAATAATTTTTATTTTTTAAATTCGACAATTCAAAAATTGCTATTGCTGCTCACCCAATGCAATTCCTGCCGCCCCAAAAATGAAAATGGATATTGTTCAAATTGGCATCCAAATTTCCGTCGTTTTCCCATTGATTCGTCGCCGCCTTTTCACTAATTGGACAGCGCTTCAATAGCCAATAAATATGTTCCTTCTTCAATGTCAGCTTTTCTTTGGTCCGTTCGTTCAACAATTCAAATGGCATGTTGACGCGGACAGAGTAAAGTGAACAGTGTAACTGACAGAAGAAGAAGAAGTGGTGGCATGGCGAAATGTCTAAACAAAATAAAGCGTAGATCAAGCGCAATCAATCAAACATTTAATGAAAATATGGCAGATCACCTCTCGGAAATTGTTGTGCCATTCGAGATTTTGTCGGCCCACATAAGCACGGAAACGCAATTGCTTCGGCTGTCCATCTTTGCTCGGAGTGTGCAACCATTTGGACAGAATTTGTTCAGCAGTTGCATTTGGCCCATCAAAATCATCACCAATCGCATCGGGGCAAAGAAGACCGGAATCGATCGAATGCAATTGATCAAGATCGGTGAGAATTTTTGACGAAATGAAACGACGCAAATTGTCCAATTTGCCACTGTTCAGAATGCCAAGATAGCGAATGTTTGTCGCAAAAAGTGGCCAAATTTCTCGGACAAAAACATCCCAAATTGACTGGTCACAAAGTCGCAAAAACACAAAAAAGTCATAAAAATCCCAAAAAGTGTAAAAAAGTCAAAAAAAAGTCATAATAAAATGTATGTTAAAAGCTTCAAACAAAGTTTAGAACACTTTTTAAGACATTTTAATGCCATTTAGAGTCAGCAAAAAAAAAGTCATTTGACTTAAATTCCCAGCCCTAATTATCAAATCCGGAAAAATTCCGATCAGAGAGTCCAACTCAATTTCATTGCACTTTTTGCATGTTTTTGATTTTTTTTTTTTACCACAATTTTTTCAATCATTCGATGTTAGTGACAATAAAATAATATAGAAAATTTGCTTATCGTTTAGAAAAGAATTTTGCAGGACAATTATTTGTTCATCATTTTGTGACACCAATTAATTGAAAAAAGGGAAAAGTGTGCTAATTGAACCACAAAAATGAACCGACGGTAAGAAAGGAATTTAAAAAAATTGCAAATTTTCATTTACCCTAAATTTTTTCTCATGTTTCAGCTGGATTTGTGGCGACGTTTGGATGGACATTCTCCCATCCTTTGACCATGCTCAACTTGGACTTAAAATGGCATTGATTTCCGATCGTTTCGATGTTTTGGTGGAGACGCATTTCGATGGCAAATCAGAATTGACGATTTGGAGAAGTGTCGTAATTAGCAAGGACAAAGGACCAAAGCCGAAAGTGTCTGAATGGTTCGAGCGCAAAGATGTTGATTTTCCGTTTCCTGACCATCCGTTGCCCATCAAAATCCGCTTTAAGAATCTTATTATTCAGTAATTCAAAATATTTAATATATTAATGCATTTAAAGTATATTTCTTTAGTTACATTGACCATTCCGTGATCACTTTTCTACATGCCAACAAGCAAATTTGGGACAGAAGTGGCACCGATTTGGAATTGTCTGTGTCGGCATACGAATACGAAAATGCCCAGTCAATTTGGGATGTTTTTGCCCGTCAAATTTGGCCCATTTTTGCGACAACCATTCGCCGTTTGATTTTCATAGATGGCCATCATTTGGACAATTTGCGTCGTCTGATTTCACCGACAATTCTCACTGATCTTGATCAATTGAATTCAATCAATGCTGGTTGTCTGTGTCCTGATGGAATTGCTGATCATTTTGATGGGCCAAATGCAACTTTTTCTGCTGGCCAAGCGTTGTCCAAATGGTTACACACGCCGAGCAAAAATGGTCAACCGAAGCGATTGTGTTTCTATGATCCTTTGAGTACACCAAATCTGGAATGGCTCAACAGCTTCAAGGAGGTGGCGGCGCCTCTGCCATATTTTATTTTTACCATTTTTTGTTTTCAGGCATTTCTCCGTGCCACCACTTCTGTCGCTTACAATATTCAACTTTTTATTGATCTGAACAAAACGCCAATTGAGCCATTTGAATTGGTGAACGAAGTGACGAATGAGAAGCTGACACTGATCAAGGGAAGTGATGGCATTGGTCAATTCAATGATGATTGGCTGTTGGAGAGATGCCCAATTATTGCGGAGACGGAGGCGGTTCAGAAACAACAGCAGAAGAAAGACGATAATTTGGACAATTTGAACACAATCTTCTTCAGTGTTTATGGTGATTGCATTGGGTGAGCAGAAAGATTGGCCTATATTTTTTGTATAAAACACTGACAGAGAAGGACAGTACTCTCTGTACAGTACTTTCCCAGAGTCTTGGCAGGACCAGGGATTCCTATTAAAACAGCACTTGGTCCGGGGGTTTTTTTTCTTCAAAATTTCGGATTCTATTTTTATAAGTGTTCTCATCCATTTCAAATTTTTGCTTAATTTAGGCCGCTGTCTCCGCCAGGTCAAAACGATGAAAATATGTTCTCGACTCCCGGGCCCAGTGATCAGTGGAAGAAGAAAAAGTGATCATTTGGGAAATGTCCGATCACTTTCAAGTTATGAAGAATTGGATTGATTTGATGATATTTTGTTTGCTCTTTGAACTGTCCAATTTTGCGCTGACAATTAAAAATAGGAATTTGAATTGGGCTAATAATTAAAAAAAACAATTAGATTAGGGCTGCCATTCGTCCTTGAATGGCGAGGATGTCATGAAAGTTTTCTCACGAAATTTGTTTAAATTTAAATCTGTTTTCTGTGCAACACGGAAAGGGATTATGAGAAATAATTTTGCAGAAAAAATTCTCGTCCTTATTTTTCGGGGCCATCAATTGGAAAACTGCCAAATGACTCATGGACCAGTGATTAGCGGCAATCGCCTAGATTATTGGTCCCGAAAAATTTTTTTTTTAATTTTTTCTGCAAATTCTTATAACACGTTTCTAGGGGTGTTTTGAGGCGCTGAGCACGAATCCGGCCTCCATTTCGACCAATTTCGAATTCCGAACCCGAATTCGAACAAAGTCGAAAATTAGAATTTTTTGATTTCGATTTTTATTCAAAAATTGGTTTAAATGATTTTATTGTAGCACTAATGAGTATCGGTGATGACTTTCAGTTCGTTTTCATGTATTTAAACAAAGTTAGAGCCAGAAATCTAAAATTCAAAATTTGAATTTTCGACTTTTTGTTCGAGTTTTGGTCCGGGAACCGGAATTGGACGAAATAGAAGTCATGTTCTTGATTAGCGACCCAGAAAACCGCTGGAAACATGTTTTTATGATTTTTAAAATTTAAAAAAAACTCGAAAAATGTTTGAATTCGGGTTCGAGATTCGAAATTGGTCGAAATGGAGGCCGGATTTGTGCTCACAATCAGCGCCTCAAAACACCCCTAGAGATCGGTTATACGAATTTTCAGGAAAAAATTTAAAGAAAAAATTTTCGGGACCAATAATCTAGGAGATTGCCGTGATTAGCTGAATCAGTGATATTTGAAAAATGACCGATCACTTTGTATTATAAATGTTAATTTTTCACCAAAATTCAAAAAATATATACAAAAAAATTTAGAAAATATAATTTTTGGTATTTTTGCATCGGTCGACTTGGCCTTACCCATTCGTATTACATTTATCAAACGATCCATTTTTAAGTGGCAAATGAGGTTTTTTTTATGGCTGAAATAAGAATTTTCAAAATTTTGAGATCGAAACCCTGGTTTAAACGTAGAGTTAAACGTGTACTTGGCCAACAAACCAAAAAAAAAATCAAGAAAATAAATGGTTTATATAATTGGAATGAAAGAATTAACAAAAGCATTTCTGAGAGAAAATAAGCACAACAAATTGAGACCGATCATTTCTCAAATATAATTAATTAATTATTCATCTCCGTTGCTTTGGTCCGCTTCTTCTTCTTCATCTTCCGCTGGTGGCGACAATGGCCTAAAATTAATTAATTCATTTTATTTTTCGACAAAATCAAAAATTGTTGTTGCTGTTCACCCAATGCATTTATCGAAACTCCACAGATCAAAACTGATATTGTTCGTATTGGCATTGGCACTCCAATTTTCGCTGTCTTCCCAATTAAGTGCTGCCTTCGCCGTCTCCCCAATTGGGCATCGTTGCAACAGCCAATTATAAATTATTTCGTCGTTGAATGCTTCGATCTTCTGTTTCAGTGTCAGTTTTTCTTTCGTCACTTCGTTTACCAATTCAAATTGTTCAGTTGGCATTGTGTCCACACGAAAATAAAGTTGAATATGGTAACTGACAGAAGTGGTGGCACGGCGAAATGTCTAAACACAGAAATTGGTAAAATAAAAACGAAAATATGGCGGGACACCTCTTTGAAGTTGTTGACCCATTCGAGATTTGGTGGACCCACAAAATCATTCCGATGTAATTGCTTCGGTTGTCCATCAGTTGTCGGAGTGTGAAGCCATTTGGTCAACGCTTGGCCAGCATTTCCATTTGGCGCTTCAAAATCAGCAATTCCATCGGGGAATAGAGCACCAGAATCAATGGAATTCAATTGATCAAGATCAGTGAGAATTGTTGGAGATGTGCGACGACGCAAATTGTCCAAATAAGCGCCACTAGTAAAGCCCAAATGACGAATGCTTTTCGCAAAAATTGGCCAAATTTCAGTGACAAAAACATCCCAAATTGGCTGGTCATCATTGTCCTGTGAAGGAGACACATACAACTCCAATTTGGTGCCATTTCTGTCAAAGAATCGCTTCTTGGAATTGAGAAAAGTGATCACAGAATGGTCAATGTACCTGAAGAATTATGAAATGCTTTAATAATTACAAAAGTTCAAATTACTCAATCCGAACGCTTTTAAAGCAAATTTTGTTGGGCAATTGACGATCCGACAACGGAAAATCCACAAAATTGGCATCGATCGGTACAGACGTAAAATCCACAAAATTTTCACTGTTATCGATTCGAATAGACACTTTAGGTTTCGGTCCATTTTCGTTTGTATTTGGTCCTTTGTCCTTGCTAATTATTATCCAATTCCAAATTGTCAATTCGCTTTTTGCGTCAAAATGCGCGTCCACCAAAACATCAAAACGGTCGGAAAGCAATGCCATTTTGAGTCCGAGTTGAGCATGGTCAAATGATGGGAGAATGTCCATCCACACGTCGCTACAAAGCCAACTGAAATTCGTAAAAAAATGTATGGGTAAATGAAAATTTGTAATTTAAAAAAATTAATTACCGTCGATTCATGTTTGAGATATTGTGGATCCAAAAAGTCTTTTTGTCCTCTTTATATACCCATAAAAAGAAAAAAACAAAGAAAATAGGGATTTGATTTGATTCTCTCATTTAATGGAAAACAACAAATTGTGCTAGGTAATTACCGCGCACTGTACGCTTTTTTAGTATAAAAATGCCCTTGTTTCTTCTTTTCCCCCTCATTCCATAACTCACAATCGCCCCATTTTTTCCGATCATTTTGTTGCTACAAAAATGTCTTCAACAGGAATTCTGTACGTTTATATTTTCCTTTTTTCTGATTTTTATCTTTTGCTCAATTTTTAACCAGCAGAATTGGGAGATAAAAATTTGTAAACCAATTTTGAAGGCTTAGCTTAATCGTCCTAAAAAAGTTCAAGAAATGCTAAAAAATTCCCATTGGATTCCCTCACTTTGATGCTTTTCCCTTCCCTTCCCTTCCCATTCATTCATTTTCCAATTCATTTTCAGTTGGTGTGCCGTGACTTTTGTGTTGGTCGGTTGTGCCACCATTCTTTGGTTCTTTTTTGACCATTTCAAAAAACGACTGGCGCCCTCACAAAAAAGAAATGTAAATAAAATTAAACAGAAAATCAAAAAATTTTTTCAATTTTTCAGTTTTATCTGCGGCGATTGTTGGCTTTTGGTGTTCGATTTTCTTGCGCCTTCCCAACTTGGCCTCGAAATTGCACTGATTAGCCGCCGCTTTGACTTCTACGTGGATGAACACTTCAAGACGCGCAAATGGAAATTGGGCGAAATTCGAATTTGCTACAAAATTGAAGAAAATGGCACCAAGCAAATGCATATTCACGATGCCCATGCAAATCTATTGCCAATCCCGCAAAATCCGTTGCCGAACAAAATCATCGGATTCCGAGGCATTAAGATCGCGTAAGAAACCGATCATCCAGATTGTTTTGATTTATGACACTGACTAACACATTTTCAGCTACATCGATCAAAATGTTGTCGCATTTCTCCGCCGTTTTGACCGTTTTTTTCTCCATTTGTGCCATCGATTTGGACATTAGCACTGAAAATGTTCGATTTTTGGTATTTGTTATGCTCAACATTTGGCCAATGCTGCACGACTCCATTCGTATTATGCTTTTGAACACCATCGCTTTTCGCCGTTTGCGTCAATTGGCACCGTCAATGCTCAGCGATTCTCCATCACTTCGCTTTATCTCTTTCAATGATGCCATTCTCCCCGTTCTTCCGCCTGATGAAAGTGCCAATGCGACGGATGGCCAAGCGGTGGCAAAATGGCTGTTCACGCCCCATTCGGATGGTATGCCCAAGTGGTTCAGCTGCTCTGTTAATTCACTTGATCAATGGTCTTCGACACTGGAACAGTTTAAAGCGGTGATTATCCCTATTTAATTGGTTTTTTTGTGATTTTTTGTCCCATTTTAGGCATTTTCCAATGCTTCTTCCCCGGTTACATTTCGCATTAACTTTCTGCTGTCTTCTCCGATTGACGCTGCAGTTGTGCCATTTGATCTGATAAACGAAATGACTGTGGAGAAATTGACACTGCAACAAGAAGACGAAGATGTTTGGCTCACGCGTTGTCCAATTGGATGGATGAGAGGAAATGGGGAAATGTGCAGGATGAATTATTGAATGACGATCCACAGAATTCAATTGATTTTTTGATCAGAGACGACAGATTCGACGACGGGTGAGCAGTTTTCAAAATTTCATTTTGGTTGGACTCGTAAAATGCCATTGGACCCATAAAAATTGAATGCTCTTAAAATTTCAATTAAATCATCATCGTTTTTCAGTCTTCTCGACGCGTCTTCCACCGGACCGAGTGATCACTGATCAGCAGCAGAAATAAATGAATTGATTAATTTTTAATTGGTGCAATTATAATGACCCAAATGATATGTTGGCACTGTGCCATTTCAGTATTTTAATAATGTGTATAATTTGTTTGCATGTATTTGACCTTTGTTTTGCTCACAATTCGTCTATTTCCATTGTATTTTATTTGTATGTAAATACATAAATACCTAATTGTGATAACCTAGCATTATCTCTTCGAAAGAAAAAATCTGAACAATGTCAAATTTGTTGTCGCTAATTTTTTCAAATTTTTAATTGAGTCTGGTTTTAAATTTTAATGATAAAAAACTTAAATTCACTTTGGACAATTAGCAGGGATCATTTTTTTATGTAAATACATTTTTTTTTCCTGGGTTCGGCATAGCCTAATTAGGAGGAAAAACACTTTTTTTTTTGTGTTTGCGAACAAAACTTGGGACATATTTTTATACATATTTTGGACTTTTTCGTACATTATGGCAATTTGTGCCTATTTCACCCTTTAGAAAGTTCTGATTTCACACAACCATTTGAGAGGCACAAATTAACCATGAACAATCAATTAGCAGAATACCCTACCCATTCCCCATTAATTAATGTATGCATAAATTACCTAATGCGTTATGGCCATTATTTTTAGCCAACAAATCATTTTAATCTTCCTTTTCTCATCCCTTTTAAATCCTGTCATTTTTTTGTTTTATTTTTTTTTGGGTATATAAAGAGGTCAAAAAGACTTTTTCATTCATAATACATATCGCAAAAATGAACAAACGGTGAGGAAATATTTTAAAATTACAATTTTCGTTTTACCCAATTTTTCCATGTTTCAGTTGGCTTTGTAGCGACGTTTGGATGGACATTCTTCCGTCATTTGACCATGCCGAACTTGGCCTCAAAATGGCATTGCTTTCCGACCGTTTCGATTTTTTGGTTGACGCGCATTTTGATGGCAAAAGCGAATTGACACTTTGGAGACGTATCAGAATTCGCAAGGACAAAGGACGAAATGCAAACGATAATGGATCAAAACCGATATTGTCTGTATGGATCAGTGACAATGACATTTCTTTGGAAGAACTTCCGATTGTGCCGTTACAGTTTGGTGACAATTTTGTGAAGTTTCCGATTGTACTTGCCTATGGCAATTTTGTGGAATTTTCGATGCCGAATCGTCCGTTGCACAACAGAATTCGTTTTCATTACCTTTATATCGAGTAATAATTTGAACTTTTTGATATATTTAAAACATTTTTATATTTTTTCAGTTATCTTGACCATTCTGTGCTCGCATTTCTCCGCTCCAACAAACAAATTTGGGACAGAATGGGCACCAAATTGACATTGTGGCCACACAGAAACGAGAATGATCAGCCAATTTGGGAACTTTTTGTCCGTGAAATTTGGCCCATTTTTGTGTCAAACATTCGCCGTTTCGGCTTTCGCAATGGCGATCATTTGGACAATTTGCGTCGCCGCATTTCACCAACAATTCTCACCGATCTTGACCAATTGAATTCAATTGATTCTGATCGTCTGTTACCCAGTGGAATTGCTGATGATCGGCCCTGGCCCCATGCAATTGCTGCCCAAGCGTTGACCAAATGGTTGCACACGCCGAGCAAAAATGGACAACCGAAGCGATTCTATTGCAATGGTTTTTCGGACCCATTGAATCTCGAATGGGTCAACAACTTCAAAGAGGTGTCTCGCCAGGGGTAAACCCAACTCATCCATACCCAACTCATCCATATCTAACTCATCCATGCACAAAAAATGCCACGAAGCAGACCGCTCGATGCAAAAATGCCACGACTAAGTAACCCATAAAAATGCCACGACTATGACCGCACAGTCAAAAAAAATGTGCCACGGCGACGACTCGCTGTGTTATGGATGAGTTGGGTATGGATGAGTTGGGTATGGATGAGTTGGATATGGATGAGTTGGGTTTGGATGAGTTGGATATGGATGAGTTGGGTTTGGATGAGTTGGGTATGGATGAATTGGGCGTGACTCATCCCGCCATGATTTCGTCAAATTGTTTTTGTGTTTAGACATTTCGCCATGCCACCACTTCTGTCAGTTACCATATTCAACTGTTTTTTCTTGTGGACACAATGCCAACTGAACAATTTGAATTGATGAACAAACGGACCAAAGAAAAGCTGACACTGAAACAGAAGATCGACGCATCCAACGGAGCAGTGCATAATTGGCTGTTGCGACGGTGCCCAATTGGTGAGACGGCGATGGTGCCAGCAATTAAATGGGAAGACTGCGAAAAGCCGAGTGCCAATTTGAACAATATCACTTTTGATCTGTGGAGTTTCAATAAATCCATTGGGTGAGCAGCAAAACAGCAATTTTTGATTTTGTCAAAAAATAAAAAGCTTAATTAATTTTAGGCCATTGTCGCCACCAGCGGAAGAAAAATAAGCGGATCAAAGCAACAAAAATGTCGTCTGATTAAGTGTACGGAAATGAATTAGTTAATTAATTGTATTTTGAGAAATGATCGATCTCAATTTGTTGTGCTTTTTTCTCTCAGAAATGCTTTTGTTAATTCTTTCGTGCCAATTAAATAAAACATTTATTTTATTGGCTTTTTTGTTGAGCAATTTATTAATTATCAATGCTTTTGATAAGCTATTTCTAAGACGAGGCGATAGTTTAAAAGAGGAGTCTTTTGAAAATTTTTTTCACTTTTTTGGTCAAATTTTTTTGTTTATTTTGATGCAGAATTTCTTTTTTTAATAGATGGCACACATAAAGAAAAAAGTTTTTAAAGTTTAAAGTACGTACTTGCCAATCAAGTACAAACATATTTTCATATTTTTATTACATATTTTGAGAATTTTTGAAAATTTATAAATTTCCTAAATGAAATTTTCTGAAATTTTAAAGGAAAATAAAGAATTTTTAGGGCTAACGAATATATAAATTAATTTTGGATCAATTGCATTTTAAAGACTTTAAAATTTTAAATGTTTATAATATATATGCATGACTATTGCAAAAAACATAGCATGTTCAATGCTTTATAACTTTTTTTATACTCAAGGAAAAATTTTATAAAATAATATTCTGAAAGAGAACAATTAAAGCTATTGAATGACAACATAAAAAATTAATTTGGTTAAACTTGAGCCAATTTATGGATTTTATGTGTTTCATATTTTTTTGTTTCGACCCATTGGCCGTTTTACGAAACGCGCATGGGTCGGTCTACGTCAGTTGGGCCCCACACGTTTGGGCCCCAGCCAATTTTTTGACAATAACTTTTTTATTTTCCATCCAAATCCAACATAGTTGGTATCATTTGAAAGCTTAACATGTTTAGAAACTTTTTCTAAGCTATTGTTTCGCGATTAGACAATTACCAAAAAAGATGCATGAAAATCTCAAAAAGTCAAAATTTTTCAAATTTTTCCTACACAAATTTTTTACAGGCTATTAACTTTGTGATTTTTGGGAAGCCGATAGAGCTTGTTAAGAGTTTTGAATGATACCAACAATGTTGGATTTGGTTAACAAAGAAAAAAGTTATAGCCAAAAAAACATGCTGGGGCCCAACTGACGGGTTCCGGCATGGGTGGTAGTTTTATGGCTGGCCGTTTTACGAAACGCGTCAGCACGACGGAAAATCCAGAAAAAATGATTGTATTTACAAGAAAAAGAAAGTCCTGGTAAATTAACCATTGACAATCAGCAGGGCGCCCGGAAAATGCGTCAGTGGAAAAAGCGTCAGTAGAAAATGCGTCAGTGAACATTTTATTGTTATAAGAAACAAGTTCCTTAGGTATTCGGAATCATTGATCACGAATCCAGTATCTATTTATGTCAAATTCCGAACCGCGGACGGAATTCGAACAAAAATTCGAAAGTTCTAATTTTTGAATTTAGCATTTTTGGTTCAAAAACGGCATAAATGATCACTTATTGAAGAATTGATGGTTTTCAGTTTGTTTCCATGTATTTAAACCAGATTTGGAAGAAAAACCCAAATTTCGAAAATTGACTTTCGACTTTTTGTTCGAGTTCGGGTCCGGGGTTCGGAATGCAAAACGATGTTCTTATAGAATTATACTTCTATGTTACATTACTAATACTACAGAATTTAATATGAAATATTTGTATCACTGAAGCATTTTCCACTGACGCATTTTCCGGTCACGATCAGCAGAACACCCTTCCACATTACTCTCTCTTTATATACTCATAAATTAATGCTTTATGTCCATTATTTTTGGCCAATAAATCATTTTAATCTCCCCCTATCCGTTCATCCGTTCGCTCACTTTTATTTGGTATATAAAGACGTTGAAAACACATTTCTGATTCAGAATAGCGCAAAAATGAACAGACGGTAAGGAAAAATTTTTTTAATTATAAATTTCCATGCTATTTTTTCTATGTTTCAGTTGGATTTGTAGCGACGTTTGGATGGACATTCTGCCATCCTTTGACCATGCTCAACTCGGACTCAAAATGGCATTGATTTCCGATCGTTTCGACTTTTTAGTGGACACGCATTTTGATGGCAAAACGGAATTGACAATTTGGAGAATTATCAGAATTGACAAAGACGAAGGACCAAAACCGAAAGTGTCTGTACGGATCGATGGCAAATTTGTGGATTTTCCGATGCCGGACCATTCGCTGCCCAACAAAATTCGTTTTTGTTTCCTTTTGATTGAGTAATTTTCAGCGTTTTTTTGTTTGTTTATATTAATGCATTTTATGTTTCTTCAGGTACATTGACCATTCCGTCATTGAATTTCTCCGTGCCAACAAGCCAATTTGGGACAGAAATGGCACCAATTTGGATATGCTTGTGCGTTCATACAAACCAACTAATGTCCAGCAGCAAACTTGGGATGTTTTGGCCCAAGAAATTTGGCCAATTTTTGCGACAAACCTTCGCCATTTTTCCTTTATCGATGGCGATGATTTGGACAATTTGCGCAGTCGCATTTCACCAACATTTCTCACCGATTCCATTCAATTGAATTCAATTGACTGTGTTCTATTCCCAGATGGAATTGCTGACGATGGGCCAAATGCAACTGCTGGCCAAGCGTTGTCAAAATGGCTTCACACTCCGACAAAAAATGGTCAACCGAAGCGATTGTATCGCAATAATTGTTTGGGTCCACTGAATCTCGAATGGGTCAACAACTTCAAGGAGGTCGCCCGCCATATTTTCTATAAATTGCTTTTGTTTTTACCATTTTTTGTTTAGATATTTCTCCGTGCCACCACTTCTGTCAGTTACAAAATTCAACTTTATTTTCATGTGGGAGCAATGCCAACTGAACAATTTGAATTGGTGAATGGACTGACGAAAGAAAAGTTGACACTGAAACAGAAGACCGAAGAATCCATCGAATTAGTGTATAATTGGATGTTAAAACGGTGCCCAATTGGGGAGACGGCGCCAATTAAGTGGGAAAACCGTGAGAATTCGGATGCTAATTTTAACTATATCAGATTTGATCTTCGGCATGGCAATTATTCGGGTGCCAATTTGAACAAAATCCTATTTGATTTGTGGTGTGGAAATGGTTGCATTGGGTGAGCAGCAAAAGCAATTTTTGATTGTCAAAAAATAAAAATGAAAATAATTTTAGGTCATTATCGCCACCTTCAGTGGAAGAAGAAGCGGATCAGAGCAACGGAAAATAATTATTGTTGAGAAATGATCGATCTCGCCAATAGGAAGCTGATTTGATGCCATCCTTTTCTCTTTGAAATGCTTTTGTTGATTCTTTCGTTCGAATGAAAGATACATTATTTATATATATGTCTTATTGAAAACGCTACTAATTAATTAAATTAAAAATCAAATGCTTGATTTTAGCACTTTTCGTCGGTCATCATTAGGGATGTGACTTTTAGTGACGGAAAATCCAAAAATAGTTAACTAAAATAGTGAGTAAAAATGCCAAAATAGTAGAGTAGAGCGGGACCAAACCGGGACCAGTCCCGGGTTTTTTCCCGGTTTTCCCAGCCAAAAATTCCCGGTTTTTCAACCCGAAAAAGTCCCGGTCCCGGTTAAGCCCAAAATTCCCGGTCCCGCTCTACTCTACAAAATAGTAACGCATAAATGTGTTTTTTGAGCTTCTTTTTTCAAATCAATTGAGCAAAAAATTTAGTTAAAACCTAAAATTCATATCCCTAATCATTAGAGATCGGAATTTTGAAAAAAGCCTGTACCTGTATTTCCCGATTGGTCTGTACCTGTATTTTCTGTACAAAAATGCAGGAAAATACAGGTACAGGAAAAATACAGGCCCCTCAAGGCCTGGATCCAGGTCTGTATTTTTTGGAACTCATTTTAAAAATCAAACAAAGGTTTGAAAAAATCAATTAATTGCTTAGGAACATTTTAAAATATCTAATTTACAATAATTATGTCTCTTTAAATATATTTGATCATTTTTGAAAAATTGAAAAAAACATCGATCACTTGAAATAATAAATTCTAAAATAAAAATGCGGGGATTTTTGAAGATTGTTGGTCAGATTAGCAGGGGCCCCGGATAACGAACCCATGGGTGAAACGCAGAACCGTAAATAGCGCCTTGTTTTTGGGTCGTCTCTTTTCACCGACAAATCTCTTCAATCTCAGTCAATCGAATTCAATCGTTTCCGGTGTTCTTAATCCTGCGATTTCACACAACCATTTAAAGAGTATCAGCAGAATGGCATTTCCCATTATTTAATATGTACGAATAAATTAACAAATTATGACCATTATTTTTGGCCAGAAAACCTTTTTAATCTCCTCCATCCGTTTCAAATTGGTTAATTTTATTTGTTTTTAACCAAAAAACGGACGAAAGGCTAATTGATTCATTTGAGCCCCTTAAATAATATTGTGCCGTATTTTGGCTTAAAACGAGAAAGTGTCGAAAAATTTATTGTTTTTTGATGTTTTATTGGTATGTATATAAAGAAGTCAAACAGATTTTTTTTCATTCATAATACTGCAGCAAAATGAATCGACGGTAAGAAATTTTTTGTAAAATTAAAATTTTCGTATTTACCCATATTATTTTTTAACGCATTTCAGTTGGCTTTGTAGTGACGTTTGGATGGACATTCTGCCATCATTTGACCATGCTCAACTCGGACTTAAAATGGCATTGCTTTCCGACCGTTTCGATGTTTTGGTGGACGCGCATTTTGATGGAAAAAGCGTATTGACAATTTGGAGAGCAATCGAAATTCGCAAAGACTTTGGACCAAAATCGAAAATGTCTATTCGAATCGATGACAGTGAAAATTTTGTGGATTTTCCGTTGTCAGACCGTCAGATGCCCAACAAAATTTGCTTTAAAAACCTTCAGATTCAGTCAGTCATAAATTTATGCATATTAAAAGTAATTTTAATATTTCTTCAGGTACATTGACCATTCCGTGATCACTTTTCTCAATTCCAAGAAGCGATTCTTTGACAGAAATGGCACCAATTTAAAGTTGTATCTGTCTCGTTCACAGGACAATGATGACCAGCCAATTTGGGATGTTTTTGTGCATCAAATTTGGCCAATTTTTGCGACCAACATTTGCCAATTGTACTTTCCTAATGCCAATCATTTGGACAATTTACGTCGACGCATTTCGCCAACAATTCTCACTGATCTTGATCAATTGAATTCAATCGATTCTGGAGCCCTATTTCCCTATGGAATTGCTGACGATGGACCAAATGCTTCTGCTGGCCAAGCGTTGTCCAAATGGCTGCACACTCCGAGCAAAAATGGACAACCGAAGAAATTGCATCGCAAGAATTTTTTGGGTCCGGTGAATCTCGAATGGATCAACAATTTCAAGGAGGTGTCCCGCAATATTTTTTTTTTAATTGTTTTCGTTTTATCAATTTTGTTTAGACATTCCGCCGTGCCACCACTTCCGTCAGTTACATTATTCAATTTTATTTTATAGTGGGAATTGGAACAATACCAATTGAACAATTTGAATTGGTTAATGGGCGAACCAATGAGAAGCTTACACTGAAACATAATACCGAAGAATTCGACGAAATAGTGTATAATTGGCTGTTGCAACGGTGCCCAATTGGGGAGACGGCGACGGTGCCAGCAATTAAATTGGAAGACAGCGTAAATCCGAGTGCCAATTTGAACAATATCAATTTTGATCTGTGGAGTTTCAATAGATCCATTGGGTGAGCAGCAACAGCAATTTTTGATTGTCGAAAATGGAAATTTTAGGCCATTGTCGCCACAAGCGGAAGAAGAAGAAAAAGAAGCGGATCAAAGCACCAAAAATGTCGTCTGATTAAGTGTACGGAAATGATTTAATTAATTAATTGTATTTGAGAAATGATCGATCTCATTTTGTTGTGCTTATTTCCTCTCAGAAATGCTTTTGTTGATTCTTTCGTTCTATAATATGTTACACATTTATTTTATTGGTTTTTTTTGTTGAGCAATTTATTAATTATCAATGAAACGATTGTCTAGTGAATTTGGAAATACAGCAATTAAGGTGTTTCCCTCCCCCCCCCCTCCCCCCGCTTAGAAAAAATTAAAAATTCACTAGGGTAATAAGAAGGGTTGCGATTTTGGCTCTAGTGCACTTTATGAGTCCAATCCAATCAGATTTTATGAGTCCAATAAAATATTTATGAGTCCTATGACAATTTATGAGTCCAAACTAGGGTTCGAGCCCCGTGGGCGGGGTGGCTTTTCGCGGGGGCGGGGGATTGCGGGGGTCAGAGTCGCGGGGGCGGGGACGGGGGTGACCAAATGACTCGCGCCCGCGGGGACGGGGGCGGGGGTTTGTGTTTAATTAGCTCCAAAAAATTTCACAAAAATTAATTTTTTTTTGAATAATGTGTTTGGCTCCACATTCCTTTATTCGATATATTGCCTCGATTTAATTCTTTTTGGTATAATTGCAAAAATGACCAAATTTAGGGATTACAAATATGCCAAAAATATTCAATTTTTATTGGTATTTTTGTCTATTAATCCAGGGTTGCAAAATTGCTTCAAATATCACTGTCGAATTCACAATTTTTCTAATACTGTCGAAATCAATCATTGTCGAATTCACTCGTTGTCGAAATCACGCGCAGACAGTGAAAAAAAGTGAAATAGTTCACTGTCGAAATCACATACATAGCACCGTTTTTGATGACTATAAAAATTTAAGATTTTCTTTTATAAAAAGAGATTTTTCAAAAGAATTATTTATTCTGTATTTGTCATCAATCAATTGAAGAAAGGCCAAAGTGTGCTAATTAAATTACAGCAAAAATGAATCGACGGTAAGAATTTTTTGAAAAATTACAAATTTTCCAAGCTGTTTTTCCTCCCATTTCAGCTGGATTTGCAGCGACGTTTGGATGGACATTCTCCCATCTTTTGACCATGCTCAACTCGGACTCAAAATGGCATTGCTTTCCGACCGTTTCGACATTTTAGTGGACAAACATTTCGACGGAAAAACAACGGAATTGGCAATTTGGAGAGAAATAAGAATTCGCAAGGAAATTGGACCAAAAGCGAAACTGTCTGTATGGGTCGATGACAAATGGGTGACATTTCCGTTGCCGGACCATTCGCTGCCCAACAAAATCCGCTTTAAGAAACTTCAGATTTAGTAAATCAAAAACTATACAGAAACCAATTAATTTTCTTCAATTTTTCCCCCTTTCAGCTACATTGACCATTCCGTGCTCGCATTTCTCCGTTCCAACAAGCAAATTTGGGACAGAAGTGGCACCAATTTGGAGTTGCTTTTTGCAAATGTCCAGCCAATTTGGGATGTTTTTGTTCACGAAATTTGGCCAATCTTTGCGGCAAACGTTCGCCATATCGACAGAAAGTTTTGGCATTCCAATGCCCTCTTCAATTTCGATTGCTCTCCAAAGCGTTAATTCGCTTTTTCCATCAAAATGTTTGTCCACCAAAACATCGAAACGGTCGGAAAGCAATGCCATTTTGAGTCCGAGTTGAGCATGGTCAAATGATGGGAGAATATCCATCCAAACATCGCCACAAATCCAGCTAAATGAGTAAAAAAATAGCATGGGTAAAATGAAAATGAAATTGCTTGCCGTCGATTCATTTGGTAGCTCAATTAGCACAATTTCCACTTTTTCAATTGATTGTTGGTGTGTCAATAAAGGCAAAACTCTGTTGTTATGTAACTTAAAAAGAGAGAGTTGGGGAAAATGAGAGAGCAAAAAGAACAATTTTGAAACAGAAACTCATTACATTTTTGTGCAAAAAACAGACGGATATTTTTGTAAAAAATATTGGTTTTTTTCACTTTATTCGCTCAATCATTTTTATGCAGGGGTGCGATCGAAAAATTTTCAAAATCAGAACATCGGGCTCAAAAAATCAGATTTTGGGATCAAAAATCAGAACATTTTACAAAATTGCTTCAAATCAGTTTTTTTATAATTTATTTAATCAAAAATGTATTAAAAATTATATTTTTGGCCTCCGATTATCATATTTAAAAATTTTGGTGAGGAAATTAGCAAATCGAAAATTTCAGTGCACTAGGGATAAAAAATCAGACTTTTAAGAATTTTTGCGGCGGAAAAAAAAGGCCAATTTTTGCAATTAAAAGCCAAGCGACGATTTTTTTTTTTTTTTGCGTTTAGAAACGCCTTTTTTAAACGCAAATTTTTTCAAAAAATTTTGGCCGATTGACAGGGGAGGGGAGCGGCGTCAGGCGGTGCCGATAGGCGCCGCCGTGAAAAATTTTGCGATTTTTAATGCGATTTTTTAACAGATTTTTGTCAAAAAAATGACCAAATTTTGCCACAAATGTTATATTTTCTTGACAAAAAGTGACATTATGCCACAAAATTTCAAAAAATATGAGTTTATCTAAGAAATCAGAACAAATTTTGGTCTCTACCCCAAAATCAGAACATTTCTGACAAATCAGAACATTTTTATTTTATCAGATTTGGCCCTCCAAAAAAATCGAAAATTCAATTTTCAATAAAATTCGTATTTATATAAATTAAAAAAAAAATAACTGAGCAGTGGTGAAGAATATTGGCCCTGAATGATTTGAACTGATATTGTTAAGTGTTACCAAATCCAGAAAAACCCAATCAGAGAGTCCATCTCGGTTTCTAGCACTTTTTTTACATGTTTTGAAGATTTTTTCTTCCCCAATTTTTTCAATTCCGTTTCAGTGACAATAAAATATAGAAATTTACTTCTTGTTTAGAAAGGATTTTGCAGGGCAATTATTAATTCAACATTTTGTGACATCAATCAATTGGAAAACGGCAAATTTGCAGCAAAAAATGATGAACAGACGGTAAGGAATTTTTTGAAAAATTTAAAATTTTCATTTACCCAAATTTTTTTCCATTGTTTTAGTTGGATTTGTAGCGACGTTTGGATGGACATTCTTCCATCATTTGACCATGCCCAACTTGGACTCAAAATGGCATTGCTTTCCGACCGTTTCGATGTTTTGGTGGACACACATTTTGATGGCAAAAGCGAATTGACAATTTGGAGGAAAATAAAAATTTTCAAGGACGAATTCATCAGCGGAAGAAGAAGCGGATAAAAGCAACCAAAATGTCGTCTGATTAAGTGTTAATTAAATTAATTATATTTGATAAATGATCGATCTCAATTTGTTGAGCTTATTTCCTCTCAGTCTTCTTTGTTAATTCTTTCGTTTCAATTATATAAAATCTGAATGAAAATTTACATATTTATTTAGAATTTATTTTTTATGCCTATTTTAGGTATCTATTTATAAAATGAAGTCCTAAAAATCCGATCAAAATGTTATTCTATGAAATTGTTATTCAGGACTTTTTTTCGTTTTTTTAATGACTTAAATTCCCAGCCCTAGTCATTACATATAATCGCATCAATTAATAACTAATTAATTCATTTCTGCTTCTTTTTGACAATCGAATTCTGACCAAATGGTTGCACACTCCGTGCAAAGATTGGACAGCCGAATTAGGATCTCAATTTGTTGTGCTTATTTCGTTAACTCAGGGCGGCCAAGTGTGCTTATTTCTAAGATTTGTGCTTATTTTGAGGGGTCGGATCTTAGAAAGCTAAAATGTGCTTATTTCTAAGATTTGTGCTTATTTTAGCGTTACGTGCTTATTTTGTGCTTATTTTTGGATTTGAAAATAAAAATGTAAAATTTGAATGACTGTTTTGACATATTATTTTTTATTGAAGCGAATATTTGATTTAATTTGATTTTTGAAAAAAATTACATTTTTATTTCATTTTCGTGATTGTAAAATTCCCCAAAATTTCAGTGAAAATTTGTTAAAAAATGGTCAAAATTTCTATTTTTCCTCCGGCGGCGCCTATCGGCACCGCCGGGTCCCCAAAACTTTTTTTTCGTAAAAAAATCGGCTCAAAATCTCAAAAATTAGTCGTTTTTTGGTGCAAATCTGTTAACAAATTGCAGTGAAATTTTCAAAAATTTTCCCGGCGGCGCCTACCGGCACCACCGGACACCCCCCGATCCCCAAAAAGTTTTTTTGGAAAAAGCGCGCCACGAAAAAAAAAATTTTTATTTATTTTTTCATTTTGAATAAAAGTTTCCAAAATGTTATTTTTGATCCCAAATGATGATTTTTTGTCGGCCAAATGCAGATTTTGAAGATTTTCAGTTGCAAGCCCTGGTTTTTACACTAAACAATGTTTTAAGTCGATTTTTCATGTTTTTATTGCGTTTCCTTCACGCTACAATTAGTTTTAGAAAAAATCTTATTTTTGGGGTCCGAATCTTAGTTTTTGAGCCATTTTGTCTTATTTTGAAAAAAAAAAACTTGGCCGCCCTGTGTTAACTACATAAAATGGTAAGTAAAATGCCAAAATAGTGATGAAACGAATAATTTTCGGCCCAAAAATTAAGCAAAAATAAATTTCATTCAGTTGTTGCAGTTGCAAATGAGGTACATACCAGGGATGGCATTCCGAGGCCTCAAAAATTTTCGGAACTCGGAAATCGGAATTCCGGGGGTCCAAAATTTTTCGGAAGTCGGAAATCGGAATTCCGACCCCAAAAACGTCGGAAATCGGAATTCGGAAGTCGGAAATCGGAAATTTTTCAAAAAATATAAAATATAATAAAAAAAATTTTAAATATTATAATAGGCTAAATTTTTAATTCTTAACCAAGTAAAAGATGATTCAAAAATTTTTTGATCTATTTAAATACACATTTGCCTTAAAAAAATTATTCAATGATTTTCACCAAAAATTTTACCTTTTTTTTGCGGCGCGTTTTTTCAAAATTTTTGAAAACACGGCGGGCGAGGTCCGGCGTTGCCGATAGGCGCCGCCGAGGAAAATTTTTATAATTTTTAATCAAATTGTTAACAAATTTTGTCCAAAAATGACTAAATTTTTGCGATACCAATTTGGAGTTGCTTTTTGCAAATGTCCAGCCAATTTGGGATGTTTTTGTTCACGAAATTTGGCCAATCTTTGCGGCAAACGTTCGCCATATCGACAGAAAGTTTTGGCATTCCAATGCCCTCTTCAATTTCGATTGCTCTCCAAAGCGTTAATTCGCTTTTTCCATCAAAATGTTTGTCCACCAAAACATCGAAACGGTCGGAAAGCAATGCCATTTTGAGTCCGAGTTGAGCATGGTCAAATGATGGGAGAATATCCATCCAAACATCGCCACAAATCCAGCTAAATGAGTAAAAAAATAGCATGGGTAAAATGAAAATGAAATTGCTTGCCGTCGATTCATTTGGTAGCTCAATTAGCACAATTTCCACTTTTTCAATTGATTGTTGGTGTGTCAATAAAGGCAAAACTCTGTTGTTATGTAACTTAAAAAGAGAGAGTTGGGGAAAATGAGAGAGCAAAAAGAACAATTTTGAAACAGAAACTCATTACATTTTTGTGCAAAAAACAGACGGATATTTTTGTAAAAAATATTGGTTTTTTTCACTTTATTCGCTCAATCATTTTTATGCAGGGGTGCGATCGAAAAATTTTCAAAATCAGAACATCGGGCTCAAAAAATCAGATTTTGGGATCAAAAATCAGAACATTTTACAAAATTGCTTCAAATCAGTTTTTTTATAATTTATTTAATCAAAAATGTATTAAAAATTATATTTTTGGCCTCCGATTATCATATTTAAAAATTTTGGTGAGGAAATTAGCAAATCGAAAATTTCAGTGCACTAGGGATAAAAAATCAGACTTTTAAGAATTTTTGCGGCGGAAAAAAAGGCCAATTTTTGCAATTAAAAGCCAAGCGACGATTTTTTTTTTTTTTGCGTTTAGAAACGCCTTTTTTAAACGCAAATTTTTTCAAAAAATTTTGGCCGATTGACAGGGGAGGGGAGCGGCGTCAGGCGGTGCCGATAGGCGCCGCCGTGAAAAATTTTGCGATTTTTAATGCGATTTTTTAACAGATTTTTGTCAAAAAAATGACCAAATTTTGCCACAAATGTTATATTTTCTTGACAAAAAGTGACATTATGCCACAAAATTTCAAAAAATATGAGTTTATCTAAGAAATCAGAACAAATTTTGGTCTCTACCCCAAAATCAGAACATTTCTGACAAATCAGAACATTTTTATTTTATCAGATTTGGCCCTCCAAAAAAATCGAAAATTCAATTTTCAATAAAATTCGTATTTATATAAATTAAAAAAAAATAACTGAGCAGTGGTGAAGAATATTGGCCCTGAATGATTTGAACTGATATTGTTAAGTGTTACCAAATCCAGAAAAACCCAATCAGAGAGTCCATCTCGGTTTCTAGCACTTTTTTTACATGTTTTGAAGATTTTTTCTTCCCCAATTTTTTCAATTCCGTTTCAGTGACAATAAAATATAGAAATTTACTTCTTGTTTAGAAAAGGATTTTGCAGGGCAATTATTAATTCAACATTTTGTGACATCAATCAATTGGAAAACGGCAAATTTGCAGCAAAAAATGATGAACAGACGGTAAGGAATTTTTTGAAAAATTTAAAATTTTCATTTACCCAAATTTTTTTCCATTGTTTTAGTTGGATTTGTAGCGACGTTTGGATGGACATTCTTCCATCATTTGACCATGCCCAACTTGGACTCAAAATGGCATTGCTTTCCGACCGTTTCGATGTTTTGGTGGACACACATTTTGATGGCAAAAGCGAATTGACAATTTGGAGGAAAATAAAAATTTTCAAGGACGAATTCATCAGCGGAAGAAGAAGCGGATAAAAGCAACCAAAATGTCGTCTGATTAAGTGTTAATTAAATTAATTATATTTGATAAATGATCGATCTCAATTTGTTGAGCTTATTTCCTCTCAGTCTTCTTTGTTAATTCTTTCGTTTCAATTATATAAAATCTGAATGAAAATTTACATATTTATTTAGAATTTATTTTTTATGCCTATTTTAGGTATCTATTTATAAAATGAAGTCCTAAAAATCCGATCAAAATGTTATTCTATGAAATTGTTATTCAGGACTTTTTTTCGTTTTTTTAATGACTTAAATTCCCAGCCCTAGTCATTACATATAATCGCATCAATTAATAACTAATTAATTCATTTCTGCTTCTTTTTGACAATCGAATTCTGACCAAATGGTTGCACACTCCGTGCAAAGATTGGACAGCCGAATTAGGATCTCAATTTGTTGTGCTTATTTCGTTAACTCAGGGCGGCCAAGTGTGCTTATTTCTAAGATTTGTGCTTATTTTGAGGGGTCGGATCTTAGAAAGCTAAAATGTGCTTATTTCTAAGATTTGTGCTTATTTTAGCGTTACGTGCTTATTTTGTGCTTATTTTTGGATTTGAAAATAAAAATGTAAAATTTGAATGACTGTTTTGACATATTATTTTTTATTGAAGCGAATATTTGATTTAATTTGATTTTTGAAAAAAATTACATTTTTATTTCATTTTCGTGATTGTAAAATTCCCCAAAATTTCAGTGAAAATTTGTTAAAAAATGGTCAAAATTTCTATTTTTCCTCCGGCGGCGCCTATCGGCACCGCCGGGTCCCCAAAACTTTTTTTTCGTAAAAAAATCGGCTCAAAATCTCAAAAATTAGTCGTTTTTTGGTGCAAATCTGTTAACAAATTGCAGTGAAATTTTCAAAAATTTTCCCGGCGGCGCCTACCGGCACCACCGGACACCCCCCGATCCCCAAAAAGTTTTTTTGGAAAAAGCGCGCCACGAAAAAAAAAATTTTTATTTATTTTTTCATTTTGAATAAAAGTTTCCAAAATGTTATTTTTGATCCCAAATGATGATTTTTTGTCGGCCAAATGCAGATTTTGAAGATTTTCAGTTGCAAGCCCTGGTTTTTACACTAAACAATGTTTTAAGTCGATTTTTCATGTTTTTATTGCGTTTCCTTCACGCTACAATTAGTTTTAGAAAAAATCTTATTTTTGGGGTCCGAATCTTAGTTTTTGAGCCATTTTGTCTTATTTTGAAAAAAAAAAACTTGGCCGCCCTGTGTCAACTACATAAAATGGTAAGTAAAATGCCAAAATAGTGATGAAACGAATAATTTTCGGCCCAAAAATTAAGCAAAAATAAATTTCATTCAGTTGTTGCAGTTGCAAATGAGGTACATACATTTACTTTCTAATATTCTCTTAGCAAAATAAATAAAAAATTTACAAGAAAAAAAAATTGGGGGATAAAGTCCGTGCCACCACTTCTGTCGCTTACAATGTTCGACTTGAACTTCTAGTGGCTAGCGAAATGAATATTGTTGACACTGTGCCATTTCAATATTGTAATAATTAGGGGTGCCAAAAATATGCACATAAAATCGTAAAATATGCGCATAAAATATGCACCAAAAATCGTGAAATATGCACATAAAAAGTGAAAAATATGCACATAAAATTTTCCAAATTGAGGGTGTAATTTCTCAAAATTTCTTCAAATTTGTTAAATATAAAGTAAAATCTTCAAAAATGGCTAAATGTGATATTAAAAATCATTTTAGGAGAAAAAAACATGATAAAGCAAAAATTTACTCATTTTTAGCGAAAAACCAACCCAAAAAGCGAAATTTTGCTTATTTTTGACATAAATTAACTATTTTTTGAGAAAATTTAAATTTATTCAATATTTTTCGTGAAATTTTGCTAAAAAATTATTTTTTTTGAAAATTTTCCGGTTTTTGAGGTCAAAAAGGCCCAATTTGTCTGCTGGGAGCCGTTCTATTAGAGGTTTTTTGGAAAAATGCCAAAATATGCACATAAAATATGCAAATATGCACATAAATCGCGAAATATGCACAAATATGCAAAATATGCACATGGAAAGTCATCCTAGAAGCTTAAAATCAAGCTAAAAACATGTTTTTCGTGCGTTTCAGGCTTCCCGCAGTCCAGGAAAAAAATATGCATGTGCATATTTTTGGCACCCCTAGTAATAATGTGTATAATTTGTTGGGGCCAGAACGTTTTCGCGTGGGGTACGTTTTCGCGTGAGTGCCTATTAGGACTGAAATTGGTCGGATGGGTGCCGAACATACATTTCGACCTATTTCGAATCCCAAACCCGATTTCAAACAATTTTTTGCTTTTATTTACTCAAAAGCGTCGACATTTTTATCCTTGTAAAGATTAACAACTTCAAGTATTGACAACGTGAATGAGAGACACAGAATCCGACCATCGGCATCACGACATTTCTTTTCGCAA
Source organism: Heterodera schachtii (assembly GCA_023374025.1). NCBI lineage: Eukaryota > Metazoa > Nematoda > Chromadorea > Rhabditida > Heteroderidae > Heterodera > Heterodera schachtii. Next base: position 456,327 of record SIJG01000050.1, read on the forward strand.
AGCATTAGACCGTGAAAAATTATTAGACTGTATAATAATTTGTCAGTATTAATTTAGTTTATAAAATTCACTTAAATATAGATTGAATTAAGCACCACAAGTAAAACGGGAGTGAAAAAATTTTCAAACTATAAAAAAGTAAAAACTTCGCTTATATGCAACCACGCGAAAACGACCCCGACCGTAATTTGTTTGTATGTATTCTACTTTTATCTGTTCGAAAGAAAAAATCTGAACAAGGTAAAATTTTTTGTCGCGAATTTTTTCAAATTTTTAATTGAGCCTCGTTTTAAGGGTCTGTATCGTTTCGGCTCCGCCGTTTCGGCGCCAGCCCTTGTTTTTGGACTATAAATTTTTTCTTTGTCATCCAAATCCAACATTGTTGGTATCATGCGAAAGCTTTATATGTTTAGAAGCTTTTTCTAAGCTATTGCTTGTGATTAGACAATTACTAAAAAAGTTATAACATGAAATTACAAAAAAGCCAAAATTTTGGAAGTTTTTTCTTTATAACTTTTTTACAGGACAAAATTTTTGTTGGTTTTTTGTAGGTTTAATAAGGCTTGTGAAGGGCTTTAGAATGATACCAAAATTGTTAGACTTGGTTGACAAATAAAAAAGTTATAGTCCAAAAACAAGGGCTGGCGCCGAAACGGCGGCGCCGAAACGACATAGTCCCTCGTTGGGTTTTAATGACAAAAAAAAAATAATTTAAATTCACTTTGGACAAAAAAATAATTGTAATATTCAAAATTTATTCCAATTTGGGTTGTCTCATTTCACCGAAAGACAATTCTCTCCAATCTCAATCAAATGGTTTCTATTAATTCCGGTCTTGAACGCCATTCCTCATTATTTAATGTACGCATAAATTAACAAATTATGGCCATAAATCATTTTAATCTTCCTTTTCTCATCCCTTTCAAATCCTGTCATTTTTTTTGTTTTATTTTTTTGGGTATATAAAGAGGTCAAAAAGACTTTTTCATTCATAATACATATCGCAAAAATGAATAGACGGTAAAGAATTTTTTTTTTAATTACAAATTTTTCATTTACCCATCCAATTTTTTCCATGTTTCAGTTGGCTTTGTGGCGACGTTTGGATGGACATTCTCCCATCATTTGACCATGCTCAACTTGGCCTCAAAATGGCATTGCTTTCCGACCGTTTTGATGTTTTGGTGGACAAACATTTTGATGGCAAAAGTGAATTTACGCTTTGGAGAACAATCGAAATTCGCAAGGACAAAGGACGAAATGCAAACGATAATGGATCAAAACCGATATTGTCTGTATGGATCAGTGACAATGACAATTATTTGGAAGAATTGCAGCCTGTACCGTTGGGTGACAATGTTGTGAAATTTCCGACTGTACTTGCCTATGGCAATTTTGTGGAATTTTCGATGCCGAATCGTCCGTTGCACAACAAAATTCGTTTTCATTACCTTTATATCGAGTAATTTGAACCTTTTGATATACCACTTACCTATTAAAACATTTTAATATTTCTTCAGCTACATTGACCACTCTGTGCTCGCATTTCTTCGTTCCAACAAACAAATTTGGGACAGAATGGGCACCAAATTGACATTGTGGCCATACAGAACCGAGAAAGATCAGTCAATTTGGGATGTTTTTGTTCGCGAAATTTGGCCCATTTTTGCGACCAACATTCGCCACTTGAGCTTTGACGATGGCAATTATTTGGACAAATTGCGTCGTCACACTTCACCAACAATTCTCACTGATCTTGATCAATTGAATTCAATCTTTTCTGGTCGTCTGTGCCCAGAAGGAATTGCCGATTTTGATGTGCTGAATCCAACTGCTGCCCAAGCGTTGACCAAATGGTTGCACACTCCGAGTAAAAATGGCCAACCGAATGAATTGTATTACTTTAATTCTCCACTGAATCTCGAATGGATCAACAGCTTCAAAGAGGTCGTCTCGCCAGAATTTTCGTCAATTTGTTTTTGTTTTACCAATTTTTTTGTTTAGGCATTCCGTCGTGCCACCACTTCTGTCAGTTACACAATTCAACTTTTTTTTCTTGTGGACACAATGCCAAACGAACAATTTGAATTGGTAAACGAAGTGACGAAAGAAAAACTGACACTGAAACAGAAGACCGAAGCATCATCCAACGAAATAGTGTATAATTGGCTGTTGCAACGGTGCCCAATTATTGGGGAGACGGCGACGGTGCCAGTTAAATGGGAAGACCACGAAAAGCCGAGTGCCAATTTGAACAATATCACTTTTGATCTTTGGAGTTTCAATAAATCCATTGGGTGAGCAGCAAAAACAGCAATTTTTTATTTTGTCGAAAAATAAAACAATTTTATTAATTTTATTTAGGCCATTGTCGCCACCAGCGGAAGAAGACAAAGAAGAAGAAAAAGCGGATGAAAGCAACGGAAATGAATTAGTTAATTAATTGTATTTTGAGAAATGATCGATCTCTATTTGTTGTGCTTTTTTCTCTCAGAAATGCTTTTGTTAATTCTTTCGTTCCAATTAAATAAAACATTTATTTTATTGGCTTTTTTGTTGAGCAATTTATTATTATCAATGCTTTTGATAAGCTATTTCTAAGACGAGGCGATAGTTTAAAAGAGGAGTCTTTTGAAAATTTTTTTCACTTTTTTGGTCAAATTTTTTTGTTTATTTTGATGCAGAATTTCTTTTTTTAATAGATGGCACACATAAAGAAAAAAGTTATGATTGAGACATTTAGAGACAAAAAATTTAAAAATATGTAGTTAATCTTGAAAATAGGCAAATTTTAAATTTTCTCGCATGAGGGTCGATTTAAAGTTCTCACGTTTGGGCGCGCTCGTTTGGGCGCCAGCTCGTTTTTCCACTTAAGCTTTTTTCTTTGGCATCCAAATCCAACAATCTTGGTATCATTCGAAAGCACTTATCATGCTCTATTAGCCTTGCCTAAAAAACGAAAAGTTTTTCAAGCCTGGAAAAAATTTTATTGAGAAAAAACTTGAAAATTTTGACTTTTTCGAAATTTTCATGTATAACTTTTTTGGTAATTGTCTAAGCGCAAAGCAATAGCTTAAAAAAAGCTTATAAATAGATTAAGCTTTCGAATGATATCAAAAATATTGGATTTGGATGATATTGAAAAAAGTTATAGAAAGCTATAGTGGAAAAACGAGCTGGCGACCAAACGAGCGCGCCCAAACGCAGTGGACCCACCATCCCTACTATTACCAAAATTTTTAATTTTTGAAAATTTAAATCGCTTAAAATTTCCAACTGATTCATGATTTTTTTTATTTTGTCTTGGCGCCGAAACGACCCTGGCGCCGAAACGACCCTCGCGCCGAAACGGCGGCGCCGAAACGATACAGACTCGTTACCGGGAGGGGGCCGGTAGGGGTCAACTCCGTCCCGCCAACTCTGTCCCAAGCAAAAATTCAAAGCAATTTTATTTAATAAATAGGGATCATTTTTTATGTAAATACATATTTTTTTCCTGGATTCTCCATGCTCTAATTAGTAGGAAAAACACTTTATTTTTTGTGTTTGCGAACAAAAATTGGGATTTTTATTTACATATTTTCGGATTTTTCACATTTTACATATGTACATATTTTGGACTTTTTCGTACATATTTCGTGATTTTTTCGCCCCTAAAAATCCGGGCCCTAGTGCCATTCCAATATTGTATTGGTATTGTAAAATTTGTTTGTATGTACCAATTTGACTTTTGCTTGATCGCAAATTCGTCCGTTTCCATTGTATTGATTTTGAAAAAATTTGTCCAAAGTACCCGGGCATTCATTTATTTTTCCATTTCTTCTGCTCCAGTTTTTTCAGTTGCTTTTAGTGCCTATAAAATTTTAGATTTTCTTTTTTAAAAAGGATTTTCCAAATAATTATTTTTCAGCATTTGTCATCAATCATAATTTTTTAGGGGTTTCAGGGTTGTGAAAACCGGCTATGGCATCCATTTTGAATCAAAAAAACCTAAAATAAATGTTATTATTGTGTTTTTTTTGCACTCTCATTTTTTAAAATTGTTCTCTGTATTTTAAGTTAACAACAAAATTTTATTGTGACACACAAATCAATTGAAAAAGGGCAAATTGTGCTAATTTTTGAACCACCAAAATGAATCGACGGTAAATAATTTCATTTACATTTACCCATGCTATTTTTCCCCATGTTTCAGTTGGATTTGTAGCGACGTTTGGATGGACATTCGGTACTTATGTACTTTACAGACCATAAAAAATAATTATTTTTAAAGTCATATAAAAAAATTTCTAAGGGGTTTTCAGGGTCGGAGAATCCGTTTCTGACATCCATTTCGACCAAATTTGAGTCCCTAAGCCGTATTCGAACAAAAATTCGAAAATTCAAGTTTTCAAAAAATCATTTTATGGTAAGAAAATAACTTTAATACGGGTTCGGGATACGAATTTGGTCGAAATGGATGTCAGAAACGGATTCTCCGACCCTGAAAACCCCTTAGAAATTTTTTTATATGATTTTAAAAATAAATATTTTTTATGGTCTGTAAAGTACATAAGTACCGGACATTCTCCCATCCTTTGACCGTCCTCAACTCGACCTCAAAATGGCACTGATTTCCGACCGTTTCGACATTTTGGTGGACGCGCATTTTGATGGAAAAACAGAATTGACAATTTGGAGAACAATCGAAATTCGCAGGGGCATTGGAATGCCAAGACTATTTGTCGAAGACAAATCTGAGGGACTTCCATTGCCAAACCGTCCGCTGCCCATCAAAATTCGCTTCCGGCATTTTGATATTTAGTAATTCTTTCATTCGGCTCGAATCATTTTAGGCAAATGTTCCTTTAAATTTCCTTTTTTCAGCTACATTGATCACTTCGTCATCTCATTTCTTCATTCCAACCAACAAATTTTTAACAGAGCCACCAAATTGGATTTGATTGTGTGGTTATCCAAAAACGATGTCCAGCTGATTTTGGATGTTTTTGCCTATAAAATTTGGCCAATTTTTGCGGCCAGCATTCGACATTTGAGAATTGACGATGGCGATCATTTGGACAATTTGCGTCGCCGCATTTCACCGACAATTCTCACTGATCTTGATCAATTGAATTCGATCTTTTCTGCTGATCTGTTGCCCGATGTGATCGCTGGTGATGGGCCAAATGAAACTGCTGGCCAAGCGTTGTCCAAATGGTTGCACACGCCGAGAAAAGATGGACAACCAAAGCGATTGCGTTGCTTTGATTCTTCGTATTCATCAAATCTCGACTGGGTCAACAATTTCAAGGAGGTGATCGACCATTTTTGCATTAAACGACTGTCTAATCGGTTGATTGCTTTTGATTTGCGCTTCCTTTTTGTTTAGGCATTTCGCCGTGCCACCACTTCTGTCGCTTACAATATTCAAATTATTTTTTATAAGACAACAACGCCAATTGAGCCATTTGAATTGGTGAATAAATTGACCAAAGAGAAGCTGACACTTGTGGAGGATGAAGATGGCGTTGGTGATGAAGTCATTAGTGATTGGCGGTTGAAACGGTACCCAATTAGTGAAAAAGCGGTGGCGGATCAATGGGAAAACGACCAAAATTGGGACGCCAATTTGAACAAAGTCACATTTCATTTGTGGGATGGCACCAACAATTGCACTGGGTGAGCACAGCAACAGAAGCATTTGCTTATGCAAAAAATTATGCTGATTTTAGGCCATTGTCGCCTTCAGCGGAAGAAGAAAAAGAAGAAGCGGATGAAAGCTACGAAAAGTGATTAATTAGGTATATTTGGGAAATGATCGACGATCTCACCAATTGGAATTTGATGCTCTCTCATTTTCTCTCACAAATGCTTTGTCTTTCATTTGTGATTTCTTGCGTTCGAAATTCGAATACATCATTATATTTATCTGTTTGTTTGTTTGTTTGTTTGAGGATTTTTATGGTTTTGAAATGGCTAAAATTAATTGTTTCCATTTCTTTTTGGGTTTTTGAAAAAATAAGGGCTGGGAAATAAACAGCCCCCCCCCTGAATTAGAACCCGCCTCTCAATTACAATCCCTCTTTTGATGGGGGGTAGAAAAATAGAAGCCCCGGGGGTTCTAATACCGTAAATACGGTATGCAGTAAAAGCAATTTTAAAACAGAATGTGTAGTTCATCCAAAAAATATAATTTTTGTGCAAAAAGCAATTCGGAGATTTAAAAATAAACATTGTTTTTTCTTCTAGTTCAGTTTATGCCTCAGGGCTCCCAATTTTGCTGATTTGTCATCAGATCGACATTTTGAAAAAAAGCTTGTACCTGTATATCCTACAGAAAAATACAGGTTGCCAAAAATTTGCCTGTGCCCGTACCTGGATCCAGGAAAAATACAGGGCCTAGATCCGGCCGGGTACAGGTCGATCTCTAGTACTAATCCAAGCTAAACGAGTAACATTCAATGATTTCGTGCATTTGAACGTGCCGATCGGTGAGTATTACCAAATCCGGAAAAAGCACGATCAGAGAAATCCAACTCAATTTCATAGCACTTTTGGCTCTAGTGCACTTTATGAGTCCAATCGAGTTTTATGAGTCCAATCAAATGACAATACCTGGTTTTCATACAATAACTTTGTTCATGTTCGAACAAACCTCATCTTTTTGGTATCATTTGAAAGCACAAAGTCTAACGAAGCTAAAATATATGAAATCGCAGCGTTCAGGCAATTACGAAAAAAGCATCTGGTTAATTAAGTAATTGTTGATTATTTTGGTTTGTAACTTTATTGAAAAGTTAAAATTCTCTTGTTTTCTCGTATTATAACATTATTCAGACTTTGTGCGTTCGAATGCTACCAAAAAGATAGGGTTTGTTCGAACATGAACAAAGTTATTGTATAAAAACCAGGTAATGTCAATTGATTGGACTCATAAAAGTGAATTGGACTCATAAAATTCGATTGGACTCATAAAGTGCACTAGAGCCGCACTTTTTGCATGTTTTTGATTTTTTTTTCTACCACAATTTTTTCAATCATTCGATGTTTTTTGTCAAAATGGCTGCACACACCGAGCAAAAATGGTCAACCGAAGCAATTGCATCGCAATAATTTTTTGGGTCCACCAAATCTCGAATGGTTCAACAGTTTCAAGGAGGTGTCTCGCCATATTTTCGTCAATTTGTTTTTTTGTGTTTAGAAATTTCGCCGTGCCACCACTTCTGTCAGTTACATTATTCAACTTTATTTTTGTGTGGACACAAACACAATGCCATTTGCTTCGCCGCATTTATCGCCAACATTTCTCACCGATCTTGGTCAATTGAATTCGATCGATTCTGGTGCTATATTCCCCGATGGAATTGCTGATTTTGATGGGTCAAATGCAACTGCTGGCCAAGCATTCTCCCATCTTTTAATCGTCCCCAACTCGGACTCAAAACGGCATTGCTTTCCGAACGGTGCCCAATTGTTGGGGAGACAGCGACGGTTTGGGAAAACAACGCAAATTTGGACAATTTGAAACGGATGAAGGAGATTAAAAGTCTTCTAGCCAATATAATGGCCATAAATCTTTAATTAATGTGTACATTAAATAATGGTGAATTTAATTTTAATTTTTTTCTTCTAAGTGTGGGTGGAGCAATGAACCACCTTAACTACTGTATTACCCTAAATAATCTCGATAATTGTTTCATTGATAATTAATAAATTGCTCAACAAAAAATCATTAAAAATAAATGGTTTATATAATTGAAAGGAAACAATTAAAAAAGCATTTTTGAGAGAAAATAATCACAAGAAAATGAGACCGATCATTTCTCAAATATAATTAATTAATTATTCATTTCCGTTGCTTTAATCCGCTTTATCTTCTTCTTTTTCTTCTTGCGCTGGGGGCGACAATGGCCTAAAATTAATTAATTCTTTTTATTTTTCGACAAATCAAAAATTGCTGTTTTTGCTGCTCACCCAATGGATTCACTGAAACTCCGCAGATCAAATCGGATATGGTTCAAATTGGCGTTGGCACCCGAATTTTCGCTGTCTTCCCATTTAAAGCAGTTGGACATAGCAAACTGTAAATGTACAAGTCATTTTATAAATGAACATTTAAAATGAAATTTAAAAATGTATCAAATTAACAGAATTTTGCTGCCATTTTTATTTGATCAATTTTTTTCTGATCACTTTTGGCGGAGGAGCTAAAAATCCGAAAACTCACAATAGTAAATCAAATATGCCTCTATACGATAAAAGTGGTTATAAAATGATTTGGACACTTACAGTGTGATATGTTTCATTGTCCATCACCGTCTCCCCAATTGGACATCGTTTCAGCAGCCAATTACACACATTTTCGTCGATATTCTGTTTCAGTATCAGTTTTTCTTTCGTCCATTCATTTACCAATTCAAATGGCTCAGTTGGCATTGTGTTTATGTCCACACAAAAATAAAGTTGAATATGGTAACTGACAGAAGTGGTGGCACGGAGAAATATCTAAACAAAAAATGGTAAAAACAAAAGCAATTTGACGAAAATATGACGAGACGACCTCTTTGAAGTTGTTGACCCATTCGAGATTCAGTGGACCCAAAAAATTATTGCGATGCAATTGCTTCGGTTGACCATTTTTTGTCGGAGTGTGAAGCCATTTGGTCAACGCTTGACCAGCATTTCCATTTGGCCCATCAAAATCAAAATCAGCAAATCCATCGGGGAATAGAGCACCAGAATCAATGGAATTCAATTGATCAAGATCAGTGAGAAATGTTGGCGATGTGCGACGACGCAAATTGTCCAAAGCATCGGTATAGTGAAAGCCCAAATGATGAATGTTTGTCGCAAAAATTGGCCAAATTTCAGTGACAAAAACATCCCAAATTGGCTGGTCATCATTGTCCTGTGAAGGAGACACATACAACTCCAATTTGGTGCCATTTCTGTCAAAGAATCGCTTCTTGGAATTGAGAAAAGTGATCACAGAATGGTCAATGTAGCTGAAGAATTATGAAATGCTTTAATAATTACAAAAGATTGAAATTACTTAATCCGAACGCTTTTAAAGCAAATTTTGTTGGGCAACGAATGGTCCGACAACGGAAAATCCACAAAATTGGCATCGATCGGTACAGACGTAAATTCCACAAAATTTTCACTGTCATCGCTTCGAATTGACACTTTCGGTTTCGGTCCATTTTCATTTGCATTTGGCCCTTTGTCCTTGCGAATTTCGATTGCTTTCCAAATTGTCAATTCGTTTTTTCCGTCAAAATGCGTGTCCACCAAAATGTCGAAACGATCAGAAAGCAATGCCATTTTGAGGCCGAGTTGAGCATGGTCGAATGATGGGAGAATGTCCATCCAAACGTCGCCACAAATCCAGCTGAAACAAGAGAAAGTTTAGGATAAATGAAATTTGTAATTAAAAAAAATTAATTACCGTCGATTCATTTTTGAGATATTGTGGATCCAAAAAGTCTTTTCCACCTCTTTATATACACATAAAAGAAAAATTGGAATTTGATTTGATGCTCTCATTTCATGGAATACCGCGCACTGTACGCTTTTTTAGTATAAAAATGCCCTTGTTTCTTCTTTTCCTCCTCATTCCATTCTCTAATTAAATTCATTCTTCCCTTTATTTCCCGGTCATTTTTTTGAAGGTTTAGTAGCTTAATCGGCTCTCAAAAAGATTTAAAAAAAAGCTAAAACTTCACATTTGGATTCCCTCGATTTGCTTTTCCCGGTAATAGTTTAGATGGTGCCACACTTTTGAGTTTTTTGGGTCAACCAGGCCCAAATACTTTAAAATGAACTTAAAAGTCACAAAAATGCTAAAAAAAATGTATTTAGACAATTTTTGGGCCAAATATGCAAAATTCGAAAAAATTGAATTTTTGACTTTTGTTAGAATCCGGGTTCGGGATTCGAAATAGGTCGAAATGGATGTTATATTTGTGATCAGCGACCTCCGAAACCCCTTAAGACTTGTTTTTATTTATTTTTAAAATTTTAAAATTTTTTTGTTAAAAATGTGTGGCACCATCTAAACTATTACCCTTTTCCCTTCCTTTTTCTTCCATTCATTAATTAATTTCCCAATTCATTTTTCAGTTTGTGTGCTATGATTCTTCTGTTCGTCTGTTGTGCCACCATTCTTTTTTGCTTCTTTTTTGACTATGTCAAAAAACGACGAAAAATGTAAATAAAATTAAACAGAAAATTTTGAAAATTTCTGTGATTTTAAAGATATAAAAGGAGGAAAAAGTGAACGTTGGAAAATTTGAGGAAAATGTGAGCCTAATTGGGCATTTTTTCATGGCATTAAGCAATCGAATGTTTTTTGTTTTCAATTTCAGTTGGATTTGTAGCGACGTTTGGATGGACATTCTCCCGTCGTTTGACCATGCTCAACTCGGCCTCAAAATGGCATTGCTTTCCGACCGTTTCGATGTTTTGGTGGACGCGTATTTCAATGGAACAACGACGGAATTGATGCTTTGGAATCACATTAAAATTTGCAAGGACATGGAGGACGAGCAAATTGGACCAAAAGCGAAACTGTCTGTATGGATTGATGACAAATTTGTGGCATTTCCGTTGCCGGACCATCCGTTGCCAAACAGAATCCGTTTTAAGGACATTCGGATTGAGTAATTCAAATATTTGTGTAGAAAAGTGACAAATTTGCAATCATTTGTGTTTTAAAGCTCGTATTGTATCAATTTTTCGACCCTTTTTCAGGTACATTGACCATTCCGTGATCACATTTCTCCGTTCCAACAAGCAAATTTGGGACAGAAGTGGCACCAAATTAGATTTCATTGTGCCATCATTCAAAAGGGGCGTCCATCCGCTTTGGGCTATTTTTGTCCATCAAATTTGGCCTATTTTTGCGACAAGCATTCGTCATTTACGATTTGCCGATGCCGAACATTTGGACTATTTGCTTTGTTTCATTTCACGGACAATTCTCACCGATCTCAATCATCTGAATGCAATCAATGCTGGTGATCTGTTGCCCGATTCAATTGATGATGACGGACCGAATGCAACTTCTGCCGGCCAAGCATTGGCCAAATGGTTGCACATGCCGAGAAAAGATGGCCAACCGAAGCGATTGCGTTGCTGTGAATTTAGGGCATCCACAAACTTTGAATGGATCGAAAAGTTCAAGGAGGTCACACCACACACACATTTTCATAAATTTTTGTTTTAAAATTTTCATTTTGATTTTGTTTAGATTTTTGTCTGTGCCCGCACTTCTGCTGTCAGTTACATCATTCACTTTTTTTTAAACATGTCAACGCCAATTGCGCCATTTGAATTGGAGAATGAGCGGACCAAAGAAAAGCTGACATTGAAGAAAGTGCCACGTTATGATGGTGAATGGCTGTTGAAGCGATGCCCAATTATTGGCGAGAAGAAAGATGCAAATTCGGATGCCAATTTGAACAGTGTCTTTTTTTATTTGGGCTTCCAAAATTGCATTGGGTAAGTTTTAAGCATATTGAGTCATCAATGGCATGTGCCATTGCTAATACTATTTTTACCAAATTAAATTACATTTTAATTTAGGCAATTGTCTCCACCAGATGAAAGTGTTCTCGGCTGTCGCTGGGCCAAGCAGTGATCAGCGCAGTGAATGAATGGATTATTATTTGAGAAAATGATCGGACCCTTCTTAATTGGAATAAAATTTATGCTTGTTTTCTCCTTGTTAAATAAAAAAAGGAATGATTGAACCCTTGAAAAGCATCAAAATGATGACAAAGCTGTGAGCCCTGAGTACGGTATTAGAAACCCCCGGGGGTTCTATTTTTCAGCCCCCCATCAAAAGAGGGATTGTAATTGATGAGAGGCGGGTTCTAATTAGAGGGGAGGGGGAGTGCCTATTTTCCAATCCTTATTTTTAAAAAAAAGCAAATAAATTTACACATATTTGTATATTCGAACGAAAGAATCAACAAAAACATTTCCGACAAAAGAAAACGAGAACATCAAATCAAATTCCAATTAATGACAAAAATGTTTAGAAAACCAGTTTTTTGAAGTTTACTTGCCATAACCTTAACGAAATTTTTCAAAATTTTGCAGGCTAATAGAGGACACTTAAGGCTACGAATGATACGAAGAAAGTTGGATTTGGTTGAGAATGAAAAAAGTTATAGTTCAAACATTCGGCTGGCGCAAAATGACGCCGACTTTTCGGGGTTACTATAAATGAATCTCTAGACAATCGTTTCAATTGATACTAAAGAAATTGGCCAAAAAACCAATAAAATAAATGTGTAATATTATAGAACGAAACAATTAAAAAAGCATTTCTGAGAGAAAATAAGCACAACAAATTGAGACCGATCATTTCTCAAATACAATAATGAATTCATTAATTATTCATCTCAACTGCTTTGATCCGCTTTTTCTTCCGTCGGTTGACAATGGCCTAAAATTAATTAATTGTTTTAATTTTCGACAAAATCAAATGCTGTTGCTGCTGCTCACCCAATGGATTCACTGAAACTCTGCAGATCAAATAGGATATTGTTCGTATTGGCATTGGCACCCCAATTTTCGCAGTCTTCCAATTTAACTGGCGCCTTCGCCGTCTCCCCAATTGGGCACCGTTGCAACAGCCAATTATAAATTATTTCGTCGTTGATGAGTGCTTCGATCTTCAGTTTCAGTGTCAGCTTTTCTTTCGTCCGTTCATTCACCAATTCAAATTGTTCGTTTGGCGTTGGTTCCACAAGAAAATAAAGTTGAATTTGGTAACTGACAGAAGTGGTGGCAGAGAGAAATGTCTAAACAAAAATTGGTAAAAACAAAAAACAATTTAACGAAAATATGGCGAAACACCTGCTTGAACTTGTTGATCCATTCCAGATTTGGTGGACTCAAAGGATCATCGCGATGTAATTCCTTCGGTTGACCATTTTTGCTCGGAGTGTGCAGCCATTTGGACAATGCTTGGCCGGAAGTTGAATTTGGCCCATCGTCAGCAATTCCATCGGGGAATAAAGCACCAGAATTAATCGAATTTAATTGATCAAGATCAGTGAGAAATGTCGGCGATGTGCGACGACGCAAATTGTCCAAAGCATCGGCATTACAAAAGCCCAAATGACAAATGCTTTTCGCAAAAATTGGCCAAATTTCAGGGACAAAAACATCCCAAATCGGTTGGTCATCTTCGGTTTTGCCTGAACGCACAAACAATTTCAATTTGGTGCCACTTCTGTCCCAAATTTGCTTGTTGGCATAGAGAAATTCAATGACGGAATGGTCAATGTACCTGAAGAAATATTAAAATGCTTTATTAGGTATATCAAAAGGTTCAACTTACTCGCTATAAAGGTAATGAAAACGAATTTTGTTGGGCAGCGGACAGTCGGGGAACGGAAATGCCACAAAATTGTTTTTGTCATCGATCCATACAGACAGTTTCGCTTTTGGTCCTTTGTCCTTGTGAATTTTGATTGTTCTCCAAATTGTCAATTCTGATTTGCCATCAAAATGCGCTTCCACTAAAATGTCGAAACGGTCAGAAATCAGTGCCATTTTAAGTCCGAGTTGAGCATGGTCAAAGGATGGCAGAATGTCCATCCACACGTCACTACAAAGCCAACTGAAATTCGTAAAAATAATTAGATAAATGAAAAATTTGTAATTAAAAAAAAATTCATTACCGCCGATTCATTTTGCGGTATTATGAATGCAAAAAGTCTTTTTGACCCTCTTTATATACACATCAAAAGAAAAAATAAAAGAAAATACCTAAATTAAATAGAAAATTTTCCAATTTTAAAGCTTTAGCTGCGGCGATTGTTGGCTTTTGATGTTCTCATTTTCTCCAAAATCTTTTGTTTTCTTGTCGCTATAATTTTGGAACGGAGCATATTTGTTTTGAATATTTACCCAATAATTTTCAGAAAATTTTTTGTCCAAAAAAAGCATTCGAACGCAAAAAAGCAACGAGTGAAAGCAGTTCAAAAAGCAAACAATTCGCCTCATTCGATCCAATTGATTATAAAAACGGTAATTTCCGTTTTGAGTTAAAAGTTTGAATTTTTTTTCGTACTTTCAAGAAGCAAACAAAATACATATCATCCAATCAATCCAATTCATCATAAATTAATATTGATTGGCCCATTTCTCAAATGATCACTTTTTCTTCTTCCACTGATCACTGGGCCCGGGAATCGAGAACACTTTCTTCATCGCTTTGATCTGGCGGAGACAGAAATGCCATTGGATGACTCAATGCTTCGGCTTACACTTACCCAATGGCATTTTGGAAGCCATCAAAATTAAAATAGACATTGTTCAAGTTTCCTGCTGAATTTTCATCATCTTTCTTCTCCCCAATAATTGGGCATACATGGGAAATAATTGGGAAATGAAAAATTTCTAATTTAAAAAGTTCATAATTACCGCTCACTGTACGTTAATATTTTTGTATAAAAATGCCTTTTGTTTCTTCTCCTCCTTCTCATCCCATTCTCTCATTATTTTCCCTTTATTTTCCGATGATTTTGTTCCTGCAAATGTTCTTCAGAAATTCTGTACGTTTATCATTTCCTTTTTTCTGATTTTCCGCTTTTCTTTTGCTCAATTTTGTCCTTTTTAATTGTGATTTGTCTCCAAATTGTCAATTCCGTCGTTTTGCCAACAAAATGCGTGTCAACCAAAACATCGAAACGGTCGGAAAGCAATGCCATTTTGACTCCAAGTTGAGCATGGTCAAATGATGGGAGAATGTGAATGAAAAAGTCTTTTTGACCCCTTTATATACCCATAAAAATGCAAATTTGGAATTTGATTTAATGCATTCATTCATTTAATGAAAAACGGCAAAGTGTGCTAACCAAAAGTTCTCTCTATATTTTCCTGTCATTTTGTTGCTGCAAATGTCTTCAGAAATTTTGTACGTTTATTTTGTTCCTTTTTTTCTGAATTTTCTCCATTTCTTTTGCTCATTTTTTGACCGCGGAATTGGGAGATAAAAATTTCAAAACTAATTTGAAACTTTGGCTTAATTGGTTTCAAAAATAAAAGATTCAGATCAGCAGGGGCCTCAGATTACCATCAACCCATGGGTGAAACGCAGAATAGTAAAAAGCGTCTTGTTTTTGGGTGGTCACTTTCATCGACAATTCTCTTCAATCTCAATCAAATGGTTTCTATTAATTCCGTTCTTCCGATTTTTTATGTTTACCCAAAAAATGGTCGAAAGGCTAATTGATCTATGAGCCCCTTAAATAATATTGTGCTGTGGTTGTGTGAATTTGTGCGCTTTTATTGTTGATTTCTTTTTAAATTTTGGTACTTAAAACGAGAAAGTGTCGAAAATTTTATTTTTTTTGATGTTATATGGGTATATAAAGAGGCCAGAAAGACTTTTTAATTCATAATACCGCAAAATGAATCGGCGGTAAGAATTTTTTTTTTAATTACAAATTTTCATTTACCCTATTTTTTACGTTGTGATCTAATCAGGGCTCCCAACTAAAAAAAGTTAAATTAAAAACGAGAAGCTAAACTAATCTTTTTTATTTCAGAGAAGAGATACCATCCAAATCTCACAATCAAGGCAATTAAAACTTTTATCAAATTTATTTTTGTTCGGCCCTCACGATTCGGCCCCCACGGTTCGGCCCCAGCATGCTTTTCCACTATAGCTTTTTTCTTTGGCGTCCAAATCCATAAATCTTGGTATAATTCGAAAGCTCTTCACATGCTCTATTAGCTTTACAAAAAGCGGATAGATTTTAAAGCCTAGAAAAATTTTTATTAAGAAAAACTTTAAAATTTCGAGTTTTTCGAAATTTTCATGTTATAACTTTTTTAGTAATTGTCTAATCGCAAAGCAATAGCTTCGAAAAAGCTTCTAAACACCTTAAGCTTTCAAATGATACCAACAATATTGGATTTGTTTGACAAAGAAAAAAGTTATAGAAAGTTGTAGTGGAAAAACATGCTGGGGCCGAACCGTGGGGGCCGAATCGTGAGGGCCGAACTGTGGGGGCCGAACTGAGGTAGACCGACTGTTTATTAAAAAATTTTTTGTTGTTTTTAAGGCAATGTGCCAACAAATTTTAAAAAATTTTCTCAGTGACGAATTGATCGGCCACCTATTTCTTCTGCTCCAGTTTTTTCAATAATTTTGAAATTTTATGGCATAATGTCACTCACTATGTATATTATTTTTGGAAAAATGCACCGCAAAAAATTGTCAAAAACTTGATTTTTAAATCACGCTACATTTGAAATATGTATAGGATTTGCTAATTTACATTCCAAGTGGTGGAATCGGATTCAAAAGCTTATTGTTTAGAAAAGGGATTTACAGGACAATTATTTAGGTATTCATCATTCTGTGACATCAATCAATTGTAAAACGGCCAAAGTGTACTAATTGAACCACAAAAATGAACCGACGGTCAGGGAATTTAACTAAAAAATTTTTATTTACCCTAAACAAAATTTGCCATGTTTCAGTTGGATTTGTAGTGACGTGTGGATGGACATTCTTCCATCTTTTGACCGTCCCCAACTCGGACTCAAAATGGCATTGCTTTCCAACCGTTTCGACATTTTAGTGGACACGCATTTTGATGGCAAAACGACGGAATTGACAATTTGGAAATGGATAAAAATTCGCAAGGACATTGGACCAAATGCAAAACTGTCTGTACTGATTGATGGCACACTTGGGGAATTTTCTCTGCCGGACCATCCGCTTCCGAATAAAATTCGTTTTAAGGACCTTTGGATTGAGTAATTTCAAACTTTTGTATGTATTAAAGCATATTTTATCTTTTTTCAGGTACATTGACCATTCCGTGATCACATTTTTGAGTTCCAACCAGCAAATTTGGGACAGAAGTGGCACCAATTTGGAATTGTCTATTGAAAATAACCAGCCAATTTGGGATGTTTTGGCCCGTGAAATTTGGCCTATTTTTTCGACAAACATTCGTCATTTGGGCTTTCCTAATGGCGATCAGTTGGACAATTTGCGTCGCCGCACATCGCCGACAATTCTCACTGATCTTGATCAATTGCATTCAATCGATTCCGGTTATCTGTTCCCCGATGGAATTGCTGACGATGGGCCAAATGCAACTGCTGGCCAAGCGTTGACCAAATGGTTGCACACTCCGACAAAAAATGGGCAACCGAAGCGATTGTATCGCAATAGTTATTTGGGCCTGCAGAATCTCGAATGGGTCAACAACTTCAAAGAGGTCGCCCGCATATTTTCTATAAATTGTTTTATCAATTTTTGTTTAGACATTCCGCCGTGCCACCACTTCTGTCAGTTACACAATTCAACTTTATTTTCGTATGGAACCAACGCCAATTGAACAATTTGAATTGGTGAACGAAGTGACGAATGAGAAGTTGAAACTGAAATATAGCGAAGAATCCATCGAATTAGTGTATAATTGGCTGTTGAAACGGTGCCCAATTGGGGAGACGGCGAAGGCGCCAGTTAAGTGGAAAACCCCCGAAAATTCGGGTGCTAATTTTAACTATATTTCAGATTTGAGCTGCGGTATGACAATAATTCAAGTGCCAATTTGAACAAAATCCTATTTTATTTGTGGGATGGAAATCGTTGCATTGGGTGAGAAGCAACAGCAATTTTTGATTGTCAAAATTAATTAATTTTAGGCCATTGTCGCCACCAGCGAAAGAAGAAGAGGAAGAAGATGAAGCGGATAAAAGCAACCAAAACATCGTCTGATTAAGCGTACGGAAATGAATAATTAATTAATTGTATTTGAGAAATGATCGATCTCAATTTGTTGTGCTTTTTTTCTCTCTGAACTTGTTAATTGTTTCCTTTCAATTATATAAACCATTTATATTTGAAAGCCCATTTAATACATATTACTGTGCGACCATGACCGTATTGGCATTTTTTTAAACATTTGGTTTTGTTAAAGTCCATGTGCTCTTTGCACTTTGTGTGTGTGTCGTGGTGGTCGACCGCTGTCGCGGGCGGGCGGTCGGCGTACGCGCCCGCTAAAATGTTCAATTGATCCGCCGACCACCGATAAACGGCGTCAGCGGGACGAGGGAAGGCGTCCGTTTTTTAAAATTAATCAATGGCACAGATTAGGAAAAGATAAAAGGTTTTCCATGAAAAAATATGAGAGAAATAGTGAGTTAAACAGAGAAATGGTGGGTTGGTTGCTGATTTGTTAGTGAACGCCGTGGGCGGCAGAGATAAAATGAAAGGGAAGGGAACAACCAACCAACAGCGATGGATGGTGTGGTGATTGGGAATCGGCATTCCTACGGCTCAAAAAATTTCGGAATTTCGATGGCCCACAAAATTTCGATAATCGACATACCGACACATCCCTGGTACATAGTAAATTGGCTTACTAATTAGCTAATTATCGCCTTTCCCCCCCCCCGCCCGGTTAATTTACCCTCCCTCTGACACCTTCTCCCATACAAATGTTCGTTTTTAATGACCAATACCGTAAATCCGCTATTTGAATGCCCGGGCATTCTATTGTTCAACCCCTCCAAAAAAGGGCATTTAATTGGAGGGGGCATTCTACCAGAGAGGGGCACTGTATTGTTCAACCCCTCAAATCTCGGAAGTTTTTTTTTCGGGTCAAAAAGGGGTGAAAACCATTTTTCTAACCGGTTTTATAGTGCAGAGCATGAATATGAGTATTATTTTACGTTTTACAAATTTTTGAATTTTTAAAAAATTTTGAAAATTTTTCATTTTGGCCCTCGGGAATTTGGACTCACATTTTAAAATTCATAACTCATTTCAAAGTGGGTCAATTTAAGTACAATAAAGCTTTAAAAATAGAGAAAAATAAGGAGAATTTTATGAATTTATTTTAAATTTCTATCATCAAAATGAAAAAAAATTTTTCCAGAAATTCTGGAAAAATTCGAATTTTCAGACAAAAAATCAGAACTCGGTTCTTAAATGATGTTTTCGAAAATTAATATACTCAAAAAACCCGCAATTTTTTGCTCTATAGAACTGTATTTATTTTATATTTCTACTATTTTTTTGGAAAAGATTAGAAAAATAAAATTGATTTGGGAATTTGGGACCAAAGGGGGGACCACATGGTTTCTGAGTGGGAAAAATTTTTTCACCCAAATTTAGCTGAAAAATACTTTTTAGAGGTATTTTAGGGTGTTGATAACGAATCTGTAATCAGATTTCGCTTTCGGCATCGACAAAGCCCCATAATCCCTGCGGATATACTCGATCCCTCCTGGAGGGGGGCATTTTATTGGAGAGGGGCATTCTACCAGAGAGGGGCATTGTATTGTTCAACCCCTCCAAAAAAGGGCATTTAATTGGAGGGGGCATTCTACCAGAGAGGGGCATTCAAATAGCGGATTTACGGTAATTGATTAATAATGAATGCATCATGGACCATTACATCGCCACACGTTGGTTTAGGGGGGGGGGGGGGGAGGGGGCGGTGGATATTTTTGTACATTGACCCCACCCACTTCTTCATATGTACCAACAAATAAATTATTATTATTTTTGGGAGTTCTTCGTCAAAAATTGGCGTAACTACTGCGGTTTATCTACCACAAACCATATTTCTCCTAAATAACTAAAAAATAAAATAAAAAAATTAAGGAAGCCCTGGCTTTGTTTTTTAGTACCAAATTTTCCTGAACAAATTTTGGGCTTTTGACCCAATTACGCTCTTGGACAAAGGACATTTTGCATGTCCTTGAAAATCATTTTACGGATCATTTCTTTATTTTAATCGCGCCTAAATTAATTAGTTTTTTTTTTATGTAATTTTAATTTACAATAAATAAATACTTAAAAAATGTTGGCCTCCAAATCCACCGGAATTGCTTTTGTGCACAATTTGTCACGCAGAAAATGGCACACCCAAACGATGACAACGAAGGCAATAGCAGCAACAACCCAAAGTCTGGTGGTCAAATTGATGAAAATTTGCCCCCCTCCCCCCCTCCGTTTTTAATGGTTCAATGGTCTAAATTGGCTAAATTTTTTGATAATCAGCAAAAATTTGTTCGAAAATTGACACAATTTTCAAAAAAATGAGCAGTCTCTCCCACACTTTTAATTGACCTATCCCGGAAAAATTTTTTTTTTTTTTTTGAACAGGTTTTCAACAAAGACGAACTTTCGCTGCCGCGGTGCCCAACGAAATCCCTGTGGAGCCGAACAACGGGCAACAGCCTGACCTGGCCGATAACAAGGTTAAATTGTTTAGTCCATTGTTAACCGAAATTTCAATTTCTTGAAAACAAAAAAATTTTCCTACCCGAGCCCACTGTTGTCTTTTTTTGACCGAGGCCTCTAATTGTAAGTGTAAAAATTTATGGTTTTTGAGTGCCAATAAGTCCATTGGCTTATAATGTGGGGGCCCTGACAAAATTTGCCAATTTTGAGGCCTGAAGTGCCTAAAAATTTTCAAAAAATTTAGTTTTTGGAGTGCAAAAAATGCTCCATTGGCACATAATGCCGGGTTCCAGAACAAATTGGTAATACTGGAGAATCTGGGCTCCACCCAAAAAAAAATTTTTTTTTTTTTCTTTTATAAAAGGATTAACCCTGGGGTTTTCGGGGCTTCTGAGCACAAATATTATATTAGATTTGCAAAAATCATTGATTTATCATTTATTTTAAAAGTCATAGATTTTCGAAATTTTTTCAATATGGTAAAATGTTTCTAAAAATTGATTATTGGCAGGTAATAGTGTTTTATTTATGTTTTTGTGATTGTTCTATGATCATCTCATTGGCTAGTAAAAAGTGCTGCTTATATATGGTTGTTTTATCCGAAAAAGGGTGCAACATTTGACCATATTGACAAAATTTCAAAAATCTAAGATTTTCAAAATCAATGATAGAATCAATGATTTTTGCAAATCTGATATCATATTCGTGATCAGAAGCCCCGAAAAGCCCCGGGTTAGTCTTTTCATAACAGAAAGAAAAAATTTTTGGGTGGAGCCCAGATTCTCCAGTATTACCAACAAATTTTCAAAAATTTGCGTTTGGTAGGGTCCAAATACGCTCATTTGGCTTGGGATTTGCCCCATTTTTTTGCCAAAATTTTCATTTTTAGGATGCCAAACCCACCGAGTCTTTTTGCATGAATTTGTTCCTGGGCCGTGCCCAACTTGGCCAAGTATTTCCCTATCCGTTGCGGTTGGACGACGAGCAGCGCGAAACGCTGCAAATGGTGGTGGCGCCGAGCGCCAAATTCTTGGACGAGGTCAACAACCCGGACAAGTCAGTACCGATGAATAGGGGCAAAAAAATAACGGAAATTAATGAAAATGTAAAGCGCGGAGCATCCAAAACACGGAATTTCGAACATTTTTAGTTGTTGGAAATTTTTTTTGACAGGGACATCATTTCAATTTCCAC
This sequence comes from Heterodera schachtii, assembly GCA_023374025.1. NCBI lineage: Eukaryota > Metazoa > Nematoda > Chromadorea > Rhabditida > Heteroderidae > Heterodera > Heterodera schachtii. Next base: position 477,739 of record SIJG01000050.1, read on the forward strand.
ATTCCCCCATCCCTCGCCCGAATTTTTGAAAAAATTTTTCAGAATTTCAAACAAAAAATTTTGTGAAAATTTTTATAGCAAAATTAATTTTAAAAATTCTGAACCCTTTCTAGCGAATCTTTGGACAATTTTTTAAAAATCCTTGTAATGCTTCATAAAATTCTGAAAAATTGCTATTTTTTTTTTTAATTTTCGGGGTGAGGGTTGTATGTTTTACGTAATTTTAATTTTTGTTTTAATTTAAAATTTCCATTTTCCCCCTCAAGGAATGATGAACATGCCACAATTCCGCGCGAAGTGTTGGCCCAATTTGGCGAGTTGGGCGCGTTCGGTGCCCTGGTGCCGGAGCGATGGCACGGCGCCGGGCTGAACAACACGCAAATGGCACGGCTTGCCGAATTGGTGGGCGCCAGCGATTTGGGCCTTGGCGTCACCATGGGAGCGCATCAGGTGGGAAAAAGAGGGCAAAATAAATAAATTTGAGTAAACTGGCATAAGAAATTTGTGAAAACCTTAGAAATCGGAATATTTTCCACCGAAAAATTGAAAAAAAAAATTTTTTTTTTAATATTTGAAAAATTTCGGATTTTTTTTTTGTAATTTTTTCGGAATTTTCTCAACTTTTTTGGAAAAAAGGGATAAAAGAATGTTTTTTTTTTGAAAAATTTTCCATGGGTTTGAAAATAAATCCATCCCCCGCAAACGGACTCGAACCAAAGCCTCGCCCTAATTTTTAACAATTATTTCAGTCCATTGGCTACAAGGGCATTTTGCTGTATGGCACCGATGCGCAGAAGGACAAATATTTGCCGGACTTGGCTACCGGCAAAAAATTTGCCAGTTTTTGTCTCACCGAGCCCAGCTCGGGGTCGGATGCCAATGTAAAATGTTTTTGAAAATTTGAAAAATTTTTTAAAATTTTTTCCAGTCAATTCGAACCCGAGCGGAGAAATCGGCGTGCGGAAAATTCTACACACTGAACGGGGGCAAAATTTGGATCAGCAACGGCGGCTTTGCGGACGTGTTCACCGTTTTTGCGAAGGTCGGTGTTTTTTTTTCTATGGGTGGGGCCTTGATTTTTTTTTGTTTTCATACCATAACCCCCTCCAAGTCGAATTTTGTTAAAGAAACTAAGAATATTAAAATTTAGCCTTTATAAATTTAGCAAAATTCAGAAAAAAACATTTTTTTTTTTAACTTGAGACATAAATCCGCCAAAATTGTCACTTTGGATCAAACTGGGTTAAAAAATCTGTTAAAATAGAAAATTACTCCTAAAAAAAATTAATAGTATTAACGGTCAATTTTTTTTTCTTTTATATAGTCAGTAAATTCCCTAATCAAATTTATATCCTCAAATTTTTCAAAAAACCCTATTAGACACCCATCAAACAAGCGGACGGCACCACCAAGGACAAAGTGTCGGCATTCATTGTGGAGCGCGGTTTTGGGGGTAATATTTTTTGGGCCGAGCTGAGAGGCCCATTTTCCCAATTTCACTCCCTAAATTTCAAAAAAAAAAAAAATTTTTTTTAGGTGTAACCAGCGGCCCACCGGAGAAAAAAATGGGCATCAAAGGCAGCAACACGACGGAAGTGCACTTTGACAATGTGAAAGTGCCGGCCGAGAATTTGTTGGGCGGTAAGAAAATGAACGGGAAAATTTATTTTAAAAATCGGAATTTTTTTAGGGAGAGGTGGGAATGGAAAATTCGGGAAAAACAAAATTTTCATTTAATTCTTCAGAGGAAGGCGACGGATTTAAAGTGGCGATGAACATTTTGAACAACGGACGGTATGCACATTTTTTTGTTTCCAATAATCGCCAGAAAATTTTTTAAAAATTTTTTTATTGAAATTTTTTTCAAAATTTCGAACCCCTTTTTCTGAAAGAACTTTTTTTTATTTATAAAATTTTTTTTAATGAAATTTTCGAGGGTAGTGAAAATTTGAAGGTTTAAAAAATGTTGCAAACTTTTAACGACATACTAAAAATATATTTTTCAGCTTTGGCATTCCGGCCGCCACCACCGGCTCAATGAAATTTTGCATCCAAAAAACGGTGAGGCAGTGAATTTTTGTGCAAAATTTGTAAAAAAAGATTTCGGTGCTTTTGGCCAATTATTTATAACCCAAAAAAGTGCAGATTGAACATGTGCACCAGCGGGTCCAATTCGGGCGCAAATTGTGCGACTTTGTCCGTGTCCAGGAGATTCTGTCCGACATGGTTGTTCGCCACTATGTCGCAGAGAGCATCACGTAAATTTTTTTTTGTTTTATTAAGTTTTTAACATTAGCCGATTTTTGTTTTGTTTTTAAGAAAATTAGACCCGTAGTGCCACCGGGTGGGATTAAAAAATTTTCAAAAAAAAAATTCCCTAGAAAATTTTTTGTCGAGTTTTTTTGCCTGATGCGCAAAAAAAAGGGTCGATTCCCCCCTCCAATCTTTTAGTATTGGAGTTTAAAAATTTTTTTATAAATTTTTATTTGTTTCATTGTTAAGTTACATGTTGGCCGCTAACATGGACCGCGGCATCACGGAATATCAGCTGGAGGTGTGTGTGGTGTTGTGCTTTTCGCATGGCATAAATTTTCAAAAACGCGAATTTTTCGTTTTTTCGTAAGCCCCTCTTCTGTTTTAGGTCGTATTCCTTTTTAAAAATCGGCATTTTCAGTCTCGTTGCACCTATTGCCTAGGCCTAAAAACTCAAAATGAGTCTAAAAGCCTAAATTTTCGTGAATTTTTTTTAATTTTTCCCCCTCCCTAGGCCGCCATTGGCAAGGTGGTGGCGTCGGAGAACGCGTGGCAGGTGTGCGACGACGCCATCCAACTGCACGGCGGCATGGGCTTCATGCGCGAGTGCGGCTTGGAGCGCGTGATGCGCGATTTGTAAGCAAATCCGGGAGGGCGAGGGGGTAGAATATTTAAAATTTTACTCATTTTTTTTTAAATTTTTCAAAATTTTAACCCCCCCCCCCTATTCCCAGGCGCATTTTCCGCATTTTCGAGGGCGCCAACGACGTGATGCGGCTGTTCGTCGCGCTGACCGGCATGCACCATGCGGGCAAACGGCTACAACAGTTGGCCAAGGACTTGAAGGCGTACTCCGTGTCCAGCCTTTTCGGGGAGCTAAAACGGCGGACTGTCGGGTGAGGAAATTCAAAATTTGAGATTTTAAAAATCAAAAAAAAAAAAAAAATTCAAAACTGAAATTTAAATAAAAAAGACAATTAATCATTTTTAGAATTAGAAAATTTCTTGAGTTTCTCCAAAAAATGTAAAGGATTTGTTGGAATTTTTTAGAAAAATAAAAAAAAGCCCTCAATTCCTAGCTCAGTGGTTTGAGCATCTGACCTTGAGTGGGGTTGCATGAGTTCGACTCCCACCATGGGTTGGCATACATTTTTAGCAACTCCGACATTCGGAACATTATTTTTTGAAAGAAAAAAAAACAAATTTTGCGAAAAATTTTTAACAATTTTTGCTTGGTTTTCAGCGAGGCCCAGGCTCAAGCAGCGGACCAAGTGCACCCGTCGCTGAAGGCCAGCGCAGCGCTGCTAAACCAGTGCATCGGCGACTTTGGCAAAACGGTGGACGCACTGATCATGGCCTACAAAAAGGATGTGGTCGGTGAGTGTGAGGTGTTTTTTTGGAGGAAAACCTGCCATTTTAAAAAATTAAACAAATTTTTTTCAAAAAAAATATCAAATACCGTATCCCGATTTTGGTTTTGCCTAATACAAGCGTTCGCGTAGTACCGTACCTCGTTTATTTTTTAACATAACAGATCGCCAATACGAACTGATCAGAATAGCGAACGCGGCGATCGACATCTACAGTATGGCAGGTCAGTCAGTAAAGTACCGTAATTTTGTTTTTTGGGTCCCTGGGGCAGAAATAATGCAAAATTAAACAATTTTTTTTCCGCCAACAATCATTGGCCATATGTTTTTCAGCGGTTCTGTCACGGTGCAACTTCGCCATTGAACGGAGCGGGGCGGACAATACGCAACATGACCAGGTCGCAGAGCGAGAGAGAGAGGGGCGCTGCTAATTTCCTTACCCGAAAATTAAATGTTTTATTCATGAAAAAAAAATAGAAATTTTCTAAAATTTTATTTTTAATTTTTCACATGGGAATGAAACGATAAACCGCGACTTCGGTACTCAGTTGTCCGTGTTTTGGTCCCGGTCCCGACCAACCCTAGTTTAAATGCAATTTTAAAATTGAGAATTAAACAATTTTATTTTTTCCTGTACTTTCAGCACATCACCAATTTGTTCTGCAGACAGGCGTTCAAGCGGACCAAACACAATTTGTACGTGAAAAAAGAAAGAAAATTTCGAACAAAAAATATGCCATTTAAATTTTGAAAAATGGCATTTAATTTCAATTTTTATTATTTTTTTGCAGAAAGGAGGCCAAGACGCCCAGCGAGACAGAACTGTCGCTGATCGGACGCATTTCGGACCAACTCCGTGAGCAGCAAGCGATGGCACAGAAGCATCCAATTGAACATTTATGAGAAAACAGAGTTTTCGATGTATTTTTACCCCCCCCCCCCCCCCCCCCCTCCTTGGCATGGAATTATTTTTAACACAAATTTTGCACATTTAGTTTTTTTTCCCATTTGGGTAGGGTATAGGCCGGCATACACTGTAGGGCATTACGGTAAGAGAATTTGTATTATTTTCGAGGGTGCTATATGATACTACTGTATTTGTTCATTGTGTACTATATATATTTTAAGAATAAAGGGCCGCGAACGAAGCATCATAGCACACACAGCAAATAATTGTTCAACATTTACCAAATAAATAAAGAAATTAGAGAAAAAATTTACTCGTTTTTTAAATGGGTACACACGCGCGCACACAGTAAGTACAGTACATTCTCTCACTTGGGTAGTACGGTAGCGTGTCAGCAAGCATTAAATGTGTGCGCGCTGTGTACGGTATGTCATGTGTATCGTATCATGTTAACATATTGTGTGACTGGGTTGTGGGTAATTTCGACACGGTAATCTAAATGAAACAAACGAATAACTAATTGTAAGGTAATAAAATAAATAATGTATGTGTATTTCGATAAATGAAAATGTGAGAATGGAGAACAAACGAAAACAAAAAATAGCATAGCACGCATTTTTTAAGGAAAGTTTCTCAACGGACACACAAAATTAATTTGACATAAATTATTTTAAATTTTGGAATTTTAAAATTCACTAATTTTTTACATTTCAAAATTCATATAGATTTTTTAAGTGTGCCATAATATTTTAAATTTTTGAATTTAAAATTCTCAGAAATTTAATTTGACATTAAAATCTAAAATCGTTTTAATTTTAAAATTTTACAAATTAAAGTTGCCATAAAATGAATTTTGTGTGCGCGGAATAAGACAGAAAAAGGCTTAACAACAAAACAATGACGGGCCGGACATAGTCGAGAGAGTGTTGAGCTTCGGAAAAAGAAATGGCGGCACTTCTCGAACAATCCCGGAGGGGAAAATGCATAAAAAATTAACAACAAAAAAAGAAAACAATTAATTATTAAAGTGTGTTTGGCCATTGCGCTTTGAAATTATTAAAAAATGTATTTATTTTATTTTTGGTGTGGGTTTTGCTGAATTAATGGGATTAGGTATAACAAATAAGCATAAATTGGTGCAACAAAAACAGCTGCAGAGTGGGAGGAAGGAGTAAAAATTGTCCAACAAAAAAATGCAAGGAGAATGCCGCCCCGTTTTGGCACTTTTTCGACAATTAATTGGGGAAGGAAAGGCAGCGCGGCATTCTGAAATTTTTTTTTGTGATCTCAGTGAGTTTGATTAGCTGACGTGGGTGATCAGAGAAGCATATTGCTGATCACAGGGCCATTGAAATGACTGATCACGGTTTGATCATAATCATTGATCAGTCATGTTCTAATCAAAATCACCGACCATCCGATCAAGGGTCTGATCAGAGTCACTGATTTTCCGTGGATCTGATCTGAGCAATTGATTATCCATATTCTAATCTGAGTCTTTCTGATCACCCATAGTCCGCTAACAAATAAGATAAAAAAACAAATAAAATGAAATACATTGAATAGAGAGATAGAGGAAATAAACAAGAGACACTAAAACAACAACAAAAAGAAAAACACAGACATTTTTGGGGGGAAAGGGATCGGACGAATTCGTTTCCTATTGGCACGTTCGCATAACATGCACAAATCATCAATCACCACATTAGCATTATTATTATATTGTTATTCATTAGAGTTGTCGGCACTAGGGAATTTTTTTACCGATAATCCGCCCTGGAAAAATAATCCGAGAGTCGAGAAATTTGTCTAATAGACCCTGACTGATTCAAAACGGGTTTGGTTCCGGCATAAAGAATGCCATGAAAAGCAACAACAATAGAAATTTGGCACTTTTCGGTAAAGTTAAAGCCGATTCCCGTCGCGTTCAGTCCCGCCGAGCAACTCTAATTAGGTACTAATGTTCACCGGGTACCCGAAAAATTATATTCTTCAACAAATTCTGCTGCTGCTGGTGTATGCTTTCCACATTTTGTAGCAGCACTCTCATCAAAGCGGACACACAATAGTTCATGCCGATGTTGACGAGGACGACGAAGAGGACGGCTTCCGGCCGGACGACGGCTGATCATTAGCGGCAATTAGCATCATATTGAGCGATGAAGCGGCGGTGCCGTCGCAAGCCATCGTTGTCTTCGTCGTGGAAGAAGCTGCTGCTGCTGCTGCTCCTTGTCGACTGCTTGTGATTGTCGAAGAGCAGCAGTCCGCTCCGGTGACCAGCACCACCGTGGAGTCGGGGGGCGGCATTGCGTGGCACTTCAAAAGAAGCGGAACAAATTAGCTAATTGGAAGGGTGGGTTGCTTTGAAATGTTGGCACAATGCCCGGCTTTTCGCACTCGATTGAGGGGGAGATCGCCTCGACCGACCTGGGATGATGTGGTGGAGTCCACAATTGTTGGCGGCGACGGCAGCCCTACGCCAGCAGTGCTGCTGCTGCTCGTTGTACTGCTTGCTGCTGCAGCCAATGCCGTCGTTGTGCCACCACCGCCGCCATGGCCATGGTGGTGGTGAAGCGGCTGTGGGTGCCGATGATCGTGTAAAAGTGTCGCTGCAGTTGGCACACCCGCTTGTTGCGGACAAATGATGTTGTTGCTGCTGCGGCTGGTAATGGGAAGAGGGCGGCAACGACAGAAACAACGATGTTGACGATGATAATGATGAGGAGGAGGTGCCAAGCGCGGAAATTGGGGGCCCGGACAGACTGTACACAAAAGGAATGGCACAATTTGATGGTTTAAAATATCAAAAAAAAAAAGATTTTGTTCGAGAATTTTCCCGGACATAATTACATATACTACTAAAGGTCAGATTTTCGTGAAAATTAGAGATTTGTAAATTTTTAAGCATTTTTAATAAAAAATTACAAAAAAAAAAACAAAACAATTTTTTAAAATTCGAACACATTCACATTCTCGGAGGTTGGGGGATGAGGCGGGGTGCTGAAATGGCACCAGCAAGAGCAAGCAGTGCGGACTGACACTACGGACCGACCGACCCGTTTGAATCCAACAGTGACAGTGTTGCTGTTGTACCGAGACCACCGCCACTGCTGATGGCACCGTTGCTGCTGCTGTTGCTGCGCGACCCGTTGCCATTGCCGTTGTTGCTGCCGAGGAACATCATATTGCCGAACAGTCCCGCCGCCGTCGCATGGTGCAGCAACGGGGACCGACTGTTCTCGTTGAAGCAGTGCAACAACGGCACACCTGTGGGGCAAATGCCGGATCATTTTTTTGCATATTTTGCGACACCGTTCGAGCTGGTCGAGGTGGCTAACATGGACTGCATCAGCGAGCTGTAGTCGTCCGCGCTGGCCGAACCACAGCTTAGGCGACTGCCAGCGCCGCCGGGGATGGGCGTGCCGCGCGGGGTGGTCAACGGGGAAGAGAAGAAGGGGATGGGCGAGGTCAGCGTGGACTGGTAGCCGCCGTTGCGCAGAAAGGCGGACGCCTGCAGCGACGGGGAATGGCAAAATGAAAATGTTTATTGAAAATGGTCCATAAGTGATCAGATGATGATGAAATTATGATCAGCGAGAGGGTAAGAAACAAGTTAGGATAAGAAAACTGATTAGACAGTCAATTGAACTGATCAGTTAAAGCAAAGAGAAGTTGGGAAAACAAAAGTGATCAGAGAATCAATTGGAGTGATCAGTTCAAGCGAAGACAAAATGGACAACAAAGTGATCAGACGACAAATTGGAGTGACCAGTTCAAGGAAAGGTAAGTTCTGGAAAACAAAGTGATCAGAGACAAATTGGAATGATCATTTAAAGCGATTAAACACATTTGCCAAAACAAAACGCACCGTAAAGATATCGCCCACAAAGTTGGGGATGATTGGCCGTGGAGTGATCAAACGCTGAAAACGAATTAAATTTAGTCTTCAATACTCATTAGTTTAATGGCCATATTAAACTACCGCTGCTTCGGTGGGCCGTGAGACGAATTCCTTGATTGGCGACACCAACGCCGGGTCGTACTTGTTCTGCTGCTGGTGTTGCACATGCAAATGCTGAACATGATGTTGTTGTTGATCAATGTTGTTGCTGGTGTTCATGCTGCTGCTGACAGCAACAGAATGATGGTTGAGGTGGTTGTGTGGCTGATGTTGGCCAATTGCTGACAGACCAGCAGCAGTAGCAGGAACTACAACTACTGCTCCAACTCCTGCACCACGCCGTTGTTGTCGTCCTCCTCCACCACCCTGTCGCTGCTGTTGATCAGCAGCAAGTCCATGACCAGCAACATTATCATCCTGATCATCTGCAACAGCGGCAGCAGCCGAACGCTGTGCCACAACACGACGTTTTTGTTGCTGCTGGAGATTGTTGTGATGGTGGTTGAGCAGCAGCGGCTGTTGGTGCCTAACTTCGTCGTCTACCACCACCACCTCCAGTTTGTCGTTGTTGCTGCGGTTGTTGTCATCTCCAGCAATAACATTACAACCATCATCATCTTCAAGCAGTTCACCATCATCATCACCAACACTACCACCACCGGCAGCCACCGTGGTGATGACCTCGTCCATGCGATCCTCCTGGTCACTTTGCCGTCTCTGCTGCTGTCGATGGAGTCGTCCGGCTGACGCAATTGGACGCCCTCCTCCTCCCGCTACTGCTCCAACTCCAGCGCCAGCAACAGCACAACCCTTCTGAAACTGTTCGTCCGCATGATGCTGTGCCATCGCCGGCGTTGGTTGTTGTGTTGCCCAACACCGGCAACAGCAACGGTGCCACCGCCTGCGGCAACGCGTTTCCGTGACGAAAGCAACGGCGCGTAACCACCGCTGCTTCCAGCAGCAACACTCCGACGTCGTGCTGCTGATGAACTGGTTGAACTTGTTGCAGCTGTAGCGGTTGCAGTTGTTGTTGTTATCCTGTTGCTGGAGTTTCCGACATTCATCATTTCAGTACAGCTAATTGCTGTAGCTGAACATGAAGAAGCATCACCACTTCCGGCACAAATACCGCCAGCAGTGCCGGAACTGCTGTTGTTGTGCAAAGACGTTGCTGGTGGTGGTGGTGGTGGAAGAAGCAGCACTGTGGTGCCACCATCACCAGCAACAACACCAAGCTGTTGTTGATGCTGTTGTACTGCTTGAACATGATGGCGTTGTTGTGTTGTTGCAAAAACACGGGTGGCACCGCCAAGGGCGGCGGTGTCAGTGACGGCATTTCCTTGGTGTAATGCACCTTGATGATGGACGTGGTGCTGCTGGTGGTAGTTGAAGACGGCTGTTGCTGTTGCTGGCGATGATGGTCCGGCAACAATGCCGAAAATTTCGGCACCATACCACCGCCATCACCACCCGCCAAGGCTTGGTTGTTGTGCCGTCGTTGGACAAGCTGAGCGGCAGCAACCGCAGCGGCAGGCGTCGGCGCGGAAAAGGCAGAGCCGGCACTGGAAACGGTTAAATGATGAAAACCATTCAAAATTAGGGAGAGATGAGAAAAATGGCCTTCCGAAAATGGACAATAAAAATTGGATACGATAAACCACCGGCAAAATTCGTTCGGTACGGTATGTGAGGCCTAGAGGGTGATTTCGTACGGTATAATCAATTTCGGTTCCATTACAACAGGGAGATTGCTCACCAACACCACAAACACACCTCGGGAAAAGTTTTTGGCTGCTGCTGTTGGTGGTGGTGAACAGCCACGCCTACGGTAGAAGACGCATACGGTAGTTGCTGTTGTTGAAGTTGCTTTTTATCTGTCAACTGTTGTTGTTGTTGCTGCTGCTGTTGTTGGCGTGACGTCAACAACTGCTTGATCTCCTGGTCGTTGACGCTGCCGCACGAGTCTCGCGACGCGTGCCGCGACCGCTTGTCCGCCGGCTCTTCAAAGCACCCGCCGACGGCGCTGCCGCTACCACCCTATAAATGTTGTCATGGGGTATAAAATGCACTCGACAACTCCAAGCAGTACACCCACCTCGCCATGGTCGCCCACCACCGCCACCAGCATGTTGTCGTCAATCATTGCTTTCGTCCCAGGTTACTGTTGTTGGCCATCAACGGCGTGATGAATGAGACGTGGTGTTGTACAGGTGGCGCCGGTGTTGAACCCAGCGCTGCTGATTGTGTTGCGGCAGTCATCATACTGTATGACTGTTGCTGGTGTTGTTGCAGCTGTACAACAAAACAGGGGCAGGGTGATATTAAAATTCCCAATGGCATTACGGTAATTATCCATTCTCCAATGGGATTACGGTAATTTTCTTACTTTGTGATTAACGATATTATCCATTCTTCAATGAGATTACGGTAATATCACTGCCTAATGAGATTACGGTAATTATCATTTGGTAATTACGGTAATCATACTCCAATTTTTATCAAACTGTCCCAAGCTCATGGCCCCTTTTGTGATTTGCTAAAACAAACCCACAAAAGGCCGGCAAATTTTTTCAAAAGTCCGGCACTGCCTGATCCCCAAAAGCCAGCAAATCCGATTTTTCCATGAAAAATTGCGACGACCCTGGCGACCAACCCTGCTGATGGCCTGTTGCTGCTGGAGATGGCTGCTGCTGCTGTGAATTGTGCCGGTGCCGTCCACCAACAGTTGCTCCTGCTTGATGTTTATGCCGCCGCTAGAGTTACTGTTTTTCCGACTGTTGTTGTTGCTCCGTTCGTCGCCGGTGCCACCGGCGCCGCTTCGGCTGCCGTTGTTCAGTCGTCGCCGCAGTTCCGCTACCGTAGTGGTGGTACAGTTACTGGTACTGTTGTTGTTGTTGTTGATGTGAGTGGTGGACGATGCCGAAATGGCCACCGGTTTTGGCAACCCTAGGGGGAGAAGGAATCCATTTTTTGTCGAAAAACTGTGGTGGGTATTTTTTTTTTAAACTTTTTTTGTGCCCCGGGACTGAATTTTCCCATGCCAAAATGCACTGAATTCTTTGATGCCAAAAAGTTCACCACACCCCAAAATGTGGCATTTTTCTAAATTAATTTCTGCTTTCATTTTTAGTAAATTAAAGATTTTCAATTTGGGAAATGATTTAAATCTTTAACAATAAGTTCATTCGATAGCTTATTATATTGTAAATTAAAAAAAATATTGGAAAATTTTCAGTATTTAAAAAAATTTAGAAGACAGTAACTCATATAAAATTAAAAAAAACATTTTTTTCAGGAAGTTTTACCTGAAATTTTATCATTAAATTTTTTTTCTTGGAAAATTTCTATTAAATTCGGGCTTTTCCGGCAATACCTTATTTTGCGATTGAAACGAATTTTTTACTTGGCTAATAAAGAAATATTATCAGTTAGTAAACGGTGAAATAAATGCCTACGAGGCGGCGAACAGTTACTAACGGAGCGAAAATATTTACCGATTAATTGCCCAATTCGATTGTAAAAATGTTAAAAAAAACAGTTTTCTTGGCAAAATGCCCTCGAGGGGGGACAGAATGCGTACGAATTGGGGAAAAAACCCAATTTTTGGCGAAATGCCACCTGTTGACAATGAACTGACTAATTAGTTGATTGAGGTGACGAAAATGTGAATTATCATTACAAATTGCTTGCTTGTCTAATGAGGCAATTATGGGTGTGTGTGTGATGGTTTAAACCAACATTTTTTGGCGAACTGCCCTGGAGGGGCGAAACGCGCGTTAATGGGAGGCAGGCAAAATTAATTGGCCAATTAGCAAGTGTTATTGCCCCGAGAGCGCCTCAGGCAATAATAACGAACAAAAATAAATAATAATATAAAAAACAACACATTTTGGGTTAAACGGTCCAACAGGTGCATTATAAATAGGGCTTCGTTTTTTAGGCACAAAAAACCTCAAATAGGCACTAAATAGACAAATAAAATTATTTTATTAACGCTTTTTAGGTAGCAAAACATGTAAAAATTTAAATTTTAATTGTAAATGAAATTATTTAATATTTTAAAGCTTTCAAATATGGACAAATTTTTAAACGAAAAATTTTTATCAAGAAAAGAAAATAGTCTTTTGGCGATCAATTTTTGAGAAAATTTTTTCGTTTCTTAGGGGTGTATTTAAAAAAAAAAAAAAGTTTTTTAGGGTCATTTCTTAGGGGGTGTATTTTTCGTTTTTATTGCATTTTTGTTGTAGAGCACGCGGATCACCCCCCCCCCCCGGAGCAGAACAAAACTCCGCCGCCGAAACTCCGCCAAAAATTTTTTTTTAAATTTTTTTCAAATTTAGAAAGAAAAAAAAAAGTTTTTTCAAAAAATTTAAAAAAAAATTGCTGGAAATTATTAGAAATTTTTTTATCTTCGAATTTTCTAAGAAAAAAATTTTCTAAGTTTTTTTCCTAAGTTTGAAAATTTTTTGCCCGGCGGAGTTATGTCTCGGCGGCGGAGTTTTGGGGTGCACCCCCCCCCCCCCCCCCCAGAAACCTTTCTCTCCCCTGAAAAGGGGGAAAAAATTTTTAATTCGGGGGGAAACGATACGTAGGGGGGAAAATGATACAGGGGAACGGCGGGGGGCCTCCAGCAGCAGGTGAATTGGCACCCAAAAGTGGTGCCGTTAATTGGTAAACAAATGCGCCAATGCCAACAGGAATGAGAAAAGAGATGACCAAAAAGCAAAAATCTAATTTAGATTTGGTGAAATGCCACGCATTGAAAATCTTGGCGAAATGTGCGCTCAGAAAAACGTCACAGCTGTACACTATTGTTAATGGAGTACCGAAATTTCCGAGGCTCGATCCGAGACTTGACCACCGAGGCCCATGATCGAAATTGCCCGAGACTTTTCTCGAGTCGAGAACGAGAGAGAGACTCTCGAGCAGCAGCACTGCTGGACATGACTTGCCCGAGGCGAACACAAACAAGCAAAAAAAAAAAATCTTGGCGAAAAGTTCTGCCCAAAAAAAAAAACTCTTGGCGAAGTGCCCACAACCAATCACACCCATTTGGGGGAGGATAGGTAGTGTGGTCTCGCCCAAATTGTTACCGAGCGTGGTAGCAGCAGTTGTGCCACCGGTGGCTGTCAAAGACGCTTTTCTGCCGCCGCCAACAAAGACGGCGGGGCCGGCAGAGGATGCCGTCATCGAAGACGATGCCGTCGTCGTGGTGGCGACGGCGTTCGGCAACAACGGCACAGCGGTCTTGCCGCCGCGCCCGCTGTTGCTGCTGCTCATGATGGACGGCTTGTGCAACTTTTTCAGCTCATACGCGCTGAACACGCCGGTGCCCCAAATGCCCTCGCTGCTGTCGTCGGAGGCGGCGCCATCATCGATGTCGTCGTCATTGTCGTCGTTGTTGCCTGAAAAATGGACGGATATCGCGCCACCGGACCAGATTGATCCTGGGTCTCGAGACTCTCGGTGTTTTATGAAAAATTAATTTTGTTTTTGAGCGGAATAGCGCAAGTCCCCTCCGCATCACCAAGAAATATTTAGAAAAAAGAAAAATGTAAATTTTTCAACAAAAAAAACCTAGGAAAATTTTATATATTTTTAAATTTAATTTAGTTTTTTTTTAATTTTTGGGAAGGGGGCCCCAAAAAAATTGTTGGAAAATTTTAGAAACCAAAATTTTTTTATATTTGTCAACAAAATTTTAAACATTATTGGGAACGTTCGACCGACAGTTGTATGTGTTTGGGTTTACAATTTTTATTCGGCAAAATTTCAGAAAGTTTCAAAAAAGTACAAAAATTTTTTTTTCTTTTGGGAAGTTATTAGTTTATTATATCCAAAAATTTCTGCGCCTCCGATTTGGAAGCCATCTGAAAGCAAAATGATTTTTTTTTTTTTTTTGAAAAATGCCAAAAAAATTTGAGTTCAATTCGGTCGGAGGTGTGTGTTTGCGACCGACGCGACGTACCCCTAGGCCTGCGCCGTGTCTCCGGCTTGTCCGGGTCGGTGGTGAAAATGTAGTTGGCCAGCCACAGGTCCAGCTCGCGGATGGCGATGCTGATGTGGTAGGGGTTGACGCAAAGGGTGGGAAACTGTGGAAAATTTTTTGTAAAAAAATTTTTTTTTTTGCAAATTTTCCCAATTTTAATGCCCTCCTCTCTTCTCACTCACATTGCATGTGCCGCATTTTTCCAGCCGTTCGCCGTCAGTGCTCTCCAATGGAATGCCCTAAAAATTCAAAAAAAATTTTTTTTTTTTTTTTAATTTTGTATAAGGAAGGCACTTCCGAGATTTTCTCTTTTTTTCATTTCAATAATTTAAGCGATTCTTTTTTGCAAAATAAATTTTAATTTAAAATTTAAAAAAATGTTAGAAAAAAGAAACATACAGACGATAAGAAAAAGTCTCAAATTTTGGCTGCGTTTTTTAAAATTTTCTTTTTACGAATTTTTTTCTGTTCGCCAAAAATTCTCCTCAATTTTTGGGGGTTTATGCCAAATTGTTTCTTCATTTTTTAGGGGTTTAACTCATTTTCTGGCCCTTTTATTTTTGATTTAACTCATTTAATCCTCTTTTTGGAGTAGGGTGCCAAATATTCCGTCATTTTTTTGGATTTTCCCCCATTTTTTGCCCAATTTAACCCTCCACCCCCGATTTTTTCGTTTTTTTTTTTGCCAATTTTCCCTCATTTCTGTCTCTTTTTTGTCGGCATTTTCCAATTCCCAATTTTCCGTGTTTGCCTTGAACAGGATGACCATGACCAGGTCCAAGCGCCACACTTTGTCCGCCTGCCGAAGACAGTCAATTCGGCGCATTTTGCCCTTTTGGTCCGGGTTGGACAGCACACAGCACAGTGCCCGCCGCTGGTGGCACGGGTCGGCGATGGACTGCACGAAAGTGTCACGGCACTGGGGCTGGATGTCCTTCCTGAACAATGCCAATGCCGAAAAAATAATTTTGGAAAATTTAATTGCGAAAAAAGCGCTCAATTTTGGAATTTACGAAGGGTGGTGCCCCCGAAATTTTTTTGGTTGAAAATGCCAAATTTCAAAAAAAAAATTTTTTTAATTAATTTTGAGAGGGGTTGAATGGCTTCACTGGATGTCGGGAAAAAACCCAAAAATTGACATTGATATATAAATGGAAAATGACGAATTTCGTTAAACATTCTCTGGGGCTTTTCGAAAAAAATTTTTGGATGGAAAATTCCAAACCCAAAAAATTACAATTTTTAATTTGTAAAGGGGCTTTCTCGCAAAACAGCAAACAAACCGGAGCTTTCCCAAGAGGCGAGCAGCCCATTTCTGCTTTTTCATCGGCACTTTCTTGCTAAAATGGGAAAAATTAAAAAATTTTCGAAATTTTCGAAATTTTTCCGATTTTTTACTGCTTTTTCTCAGAAATTAAACCTCCTCGAGGGGGGGGGGGGATTCATACGGTTAATTAGTTATCCCATATTTGTATCCCGGGCATTTTCTATTTTTCTGGACAATTACCAAGATTTACTACTAGTAGTTCGTGCCGAATTTCGTCCCGGTGTGCCATATATTACATTTACTGTAATAATTTTCTCGGGCAAACAAAAATGCCCCCAAATTTTGTCCAGATTATATGCCATCAGTTGCCAACTCGGGCAACAAAAAAGGCTCTAATGTTCGATTTATGCCATCGTAACTAATTGCCAAGATTTCTTGGGCAAGCAAAAAAAAAAAATTTAAATATTCAAATGTGCAATTTTCAAGATTTCTCAGGCAAATAAAAATGCCGCCCCCCCCCCCCGCAAATTTTGTGCCGACTGCTTGGCGAACAATTCCATGCCAAAAAGCCACCGACCATTAGCGCCTCTTTGGTGTGCCGTTCCTCCTCCAGCGTCATGCTCTGATCGCAGCGTTTGTTGTGCCGCCGCTTGGCGGCCTGCAAATTGAACCACACAAAGGCAAACTCGCGCACATGGGGCAACAAGTCCTCCACGAACGGGTGGAACTCCTCCTGACAAACACAACAGCAAAATTCATGGCATGGAAATGAGTTTGGCACTACATCCCTCCCCCTCTCCATCCCCCGAATTTTTTAAAATTCTCTTGGAGTTTTTTTCTAGAAAAAATGTAATAAAATTTTGGAATCCGGAAAAGATTACGTACTCCCCCCCCCCCAAAGACCTCTCGATAACCATGCTCGAAATTTAAAGGGATTGGCAATTTTTTGTGAAAATATGTTAAAAAAAGTAAAATTAAAAAAAAAATTCGCGGCTGCGCCTGTTCAAAAAAGCATGACTCAAAAGGTGTCGTTAAAAGCAACAAAATCCCTTGACCTCAAGCCAAAATCCTGTGACCGTCCCAAGGGTGGGTGGGGGAGGGAACTGCTGGTCCCAGAATTGGGGCCTCGACAAATCAAAATTCAAACACAAAACTTTGGATTTTCCGTATTATTTTTGCAGGCTGCTAAAAATTCATGTAAAACCCAACTGGCCAACCTCTGCCCTGGAAATTGATGGGCCTTCAAAAACCAAATTTTCGATGCCAACAAAATTTTTTTTTTTTTTTGCCAATACCGAATGGCCCACTGATGCTGCTTCGTCCTGCTGTTGAAATGCGTTGTGCTGCTGGTGATAGTGGCCATTAACTGTGCCGGTGAGGACGGCACAATGTGCCGAATTTGGCGGAGAGATTGCCGTTGGGGTCCGAGTGCGCCATCGATTTGTGCAAGTGCTGCTGCTACTGCTGGCAGGCCCCAGCTCGTCCTAATTTTTGTTTTTTTAATCATAAATTTTACACAGGGTTAGCAATTCGAACCATGCCCTCTCCCAAATTTGCGGAATTTGCGCCTTAGTAAATTTTACAGGAATTTAAACGCGAAAAACGCCATAGGATTTTCGATTTAATTTAAGAAATTCGATTAAAACAGTTGAAATCCTACAAAAATTTACACCAGGAAGTGTAGTCCGGAAACATCCGTCAAATTATTTGGCGGAATTTCGAACCCCAAAAAGCTCACCAATTTTTCGGAACCGGAATAGGTAGATAGATAGCTACACCCTATTTTGCATGTTTTTTTTTAACTTCATTACGCCTTGGCCTAGAATTTTCAATTTAGTACAAAATTCGAAATAAAAAATTTATACAATTTCATGTGATTGTATTACTGTGTCATTATTATTGTACGACTGTCTCTGCTGCTGCTGTTGCTGTTGGTTGTGGTGCCTTTGCTGTTGTTGTTGCTGCTGATGGCCGGCCGTGGAAGAGGCCATCCAATTTTAAATTTTTTGATTTTTTTTTTAATTTTCGCTCAAAATCCACCACAAATTTTCGTCTTTGATTGGCACCGCATCAAAAAAAATTCTCTTGGCAAAACCTTAAACATTGGACAAATTATGTATCACTGATACTAATTTTCCTTAATTACTAAATCGGATTTCGTTAGTCAATTTTCATTTAAGGCTCATACATTTTTTAAGATCGGGGCAAAAATAGTTTAATTTTGATGGCAAATTTTCAATAAAGGTTTTGAAATACTTCATTTTTTGTATTCTTGGCTTTGTATAAAAACAAATAAAAATTATATTTAAAATGTCATGGCGCGGAATCGAACCTCCATCCCCTTCCTTTTCCCATTGGATGCCTTACAAAACCACTGAGCCAAATACGCAATTTCTTGGTACAATAAATACAAAAGTCTGCAAAAGATTCGAAAAAATTTGGTAGAAAAAAAGAAAAATGGCAAAAAAGCGGAAATTGTACATAAATCTTCGCCCCAAAAACCTTTTAAATGCCTCCAGCAGAGATTATTTAATTTTAAAATTTTGGGACACAAATTTAATGGACTGACTGACACTGACTCATTCATTTCATTTCAATCATCAGCAAAAATCGATTAGCAAAAGCAAGAAAGTACACACATAAAAGATAAAACTGCTGTGAATAATGAAAAACCCATCGGTTGTTTCTTCTTGAATTTATTGGAAAATGATAGACAAAATAATAAATAATTTTCCTCATTTTAATTAATAAATAATAAATTGCCCGACAACCTAATTAATGCTAATGAAATGATAATGCGATAATAAAAGTGATTAATGTGCGGATGCATTTGCCTGGAGAAAATGGCGTGGTATGAAATGTCTTCAACATTTATTAAATCTAGGCAATTAAAAGAAAATTTTGCAAATTTCTCATGATTTCAAAAATTCTTCTGGTTCGAAACGGAGACGGTGCAAAAAATCCATGGCCTTGGGATTTTAAAAATCAATTTAAATTGAAAAAACAATCACGGGAGGAAAAAAGGAAATTTCGAATTAAATTTACAGTTTTTAGTTTTTTTTTTGATACATAAAAATATGCTGCCGTAAACCTAGGTTTAGAGCCTTAAATTTCAAAAAAAATACAAACATCAACAGCAAATTTAAAAAATATATAAAAATTCACGATTAATCCAAAAAGTCGTAACTTTTCACTAGGGTTGAGCGGACCAGTACCGGGGGCGGTCACCGGATTTTCGGGTTCCAATATCAGTTTTGAAAAAAAAAATTGTAAGTACCACTACGAAATTTTGGAGTGATAAGCCTTATGTCGCTCAGCTTGAATTAAATTTTTAAAAAATTGCTACATACAAACAAGCGCAGAAGAACCTCGTAAAAGCCTATAGAGAGAGACACAAAATTTCATCAATTTTTAAGCAAGAAAAATTAGCAGCAGCAAAAAAAAACACGGGGAGAGAGACAAAGTTAACACACCGAAAGAAAGAGAGTGTTTGTTGTTGGTGTGGTCCTCCTCCCACCCCTTCCGCGTCTCCGCTGTCCGCCACCCCACCACCGTCGGTGATGATTAGCGCAATGGCGAGGGGTAGGGGGGGGGGGGGTGGTTTAGGTACACCCACCGACGAGCCGAGGCCCCCCCCCCCCCAAGGCGGAATGTATGCGGTGGGGAGGTCTTTGCCCCCCCCCCCAATCGCCCCCGTGAATAAACATGCATATCACCACCGCCATTATCATTCAGCAGCAGCAGCGGCGGCAGCAAAAAAGCATCACCTAAGAGGAGGGGGGGGGGGGCATAGGAGGCAGCCAACCAGCCAACAATGAACAGCACAAAGACCACCGAACCACCATCATCATAGCGCGATCATCATCCACGGCGTCAGCGAGCGCCAATAATGCTCAATTTTTTTAGGCAGGGATTGTGCCAGGTTCCCGAGTGACAGGCGGGGGGGGGGGGTTGTAAATTTTTTTCAAATAACGGATAAACTTAAAAAAGACGAAAAATTCAAAACAAATTCTTACCCCCGCCCCCCCCCCCTTAATTCTGGCTACCCTGCCTAAGCCCCAAGAAGCAGAAGAGTGACAGGACTTTTCGGCATTACCATTTCGGTGCCAACATTTTTTTTCTTATTAAAAAATTTAAAAGCGTTTCACAAGCTCTAGTTTACTACATATAGTGAGAAAAATTTAAAAAAAATAGTTTTTTTATGGGTTTTAAGACAGCTTTTTTTTAAATTGGCCATTCGCTTAGTAATTAATGCATGTGCCTTACAATTAATTCTTATGGCCCCCATAAAATTGTCGCAGAATGAGGAAAACAAAAGTTGTCCGGTGCTCTCATCAGCTACAGATCGACCCCCCGCATAAAAACCCTAATTAATTCCATTCTTTTCACTAATTATCATTTTTGTTGATTATTAACGCCACCATTCACCACCATCGTCGCCAAAAATCCATTTGTTAATGATAAAATAATAAATAAAAAAATATCGGACGAGCAGCAGCAGCCAAAATTCAATGATTATGTGGTGGTAATGATGATGAAGAGTTATGCAATGAACGACAATGATATATGGGGGAGATGAGGTGTTGTAAAACTACAAAAACGAC
Organism: Heterodera schachtii; assembly: GCA_023374025.1. NCBI lineage: Eukaryota > Metazoa > Nematoda > Chromadorea > Rhabditida > Heteroderidae > Heterodera > Heterodera schachtii. The sequence continues at coordinate 498,030 of SIJG01000050.1, forward strand.
CTCTAGGGAATTTTTTAAAAATTTGTAATAAAAAAAAACTGGAAATATGGACAGAGAAATGATGATGTTCCAACATTTGTTGAGCCAACGTGAAATTAAACAATGTGCTCTTGGGACCGCGAGAATGACGAGAAGAGTGACTGATTGACCTATGGACTCAATAAAATTTAAAAAAAAAATGGTCGCGAAAATCGGGCCTCGAAACTTTTGCAAAATTGGAAAAATGAAATTTGCAAAATTGGGAAACACATGAAAAAATGACAATAAAATGCTTTTTTTTTCACGAAAGTGTAATTTTTTTTTACCAATGTTTGGATTCGTACTTGGATGCCAAATACGTGCTTGGATTTTGGGTACTTATTCGGTTTACAGGCTACTTTTAACATACATTTTCAAATGCCTATAAATGTGTTTTAGAAATTAATGAAAATAAGTTTTAATAGGTTTTCGAGGTAGCTAATCACGAATCCGGGCTCAGACTATTGTTTTTGTTCGAGTTTGAGTCTGGGGTTTGAAATTTGCAAAAATAGATGTTGTTTTCGTGATCAGCGACCCTAAAAACTTATTTTCAGTAATTTCAAAAACACATTTATAGGTATTTGAAAATGTAAATTAAAAGTAGCCTGTAAACCGAATAAGTACCGGATTTTGGCTTGCTTGCTTAGAAAATTTTACTGTATTTATTTCCAAGATTGTACTGTACTGGGAAATCGGTATTTTTACATATGAATAGAGCCCGGAAATTTCAAATTTTGAGCGAAAGGCGTGGGCGGGCGATTTTGTGATTTGTGTTGGGCAGACCAAACTGTGCAGCAATTGACGACATTTTGAAAAAAAATCTTAAATTTTCAGGATGGATTTTTTCTAATTTTCATATCAATTTTTAAATTACATTTTTATAATAAAATTTTACCACTATTTTGTTTTTATTTCAAGTAAAATATAAGCAATTTTGCTGCTTTTGAATAGATAAAAGTGATTTTAACTTTTTTGGAATTTATTTAATTGTTTTAAAAAAAAATTCAAAAATGAGTTTGGCATAATGCTCACTTTTTTATTTGGCGTCTTTTTAAGAAAAAATTTATATTTTTAGGATGAATTTTTTTTTCTCATTTTCATACCACTCAAAATCTCCGCCTTCTGCCCACCTATTCCCTTGGGTTTTCAAAATTTAGCCAAATTTTTCTGGTCGAAATCTGTTATAAAAATTAATTTACTTTTTAAAAATTTCTCCGGTGGACCCTTTCCATAAATTTATTGAGAAAATAATATTGTAAAAACATAGTGAAAGAAAACAGTGCATAAATAAAGTTTTTTTAGTTTATTTACCTAATTTCATTTTTCGCAATCACAAATTACGACAATAATTGTGTGCTGCTAATTGCCACAAAATGAACCGAAGATGTTTAAAGAAAAAAATGTGAGAAATTTTTTAATGATAGAATTTTCGGCACTTTTGCATTTTTGTGAGCTCTTACGAAAAACCACAGGGGGAGGAGGAGGGATTTTGAGGTAAAATCATTGGTAAAAAAACAGAAATTTATCTCAAATCGCAGTACGAGTTGGGTTTCCGGCTTTTGATTTGCAATATTTTCAAGATTTACTTTTGTTTTTCATTGGGCTCATTAAACTGCAAAAGTGCCAATTTCTCTTTTTAAGCAATTTTTACGCACTCATTTCAGTTGGATTTGTGCCGACGTTTGGATGGACATTTTTCCATCTTTTGACCATGCCCAACTTGGACTCAAAATGGCATTGCTTTCTGACCGTTTCGATTGTTTGGTGGACGCGCATTTCGATGGAAAAAGCGAATTGACAATTTGGAGAACAATCGAAATTGAAAAGACGAAGAACCAAAACCGAGACTGTCTGTATGGATCGATGACAGTAAAAATTATGTGGATTTTCCGATGCCGGACCATCCGTTGCCCACCAAAATTTGGTTTAAGAGCCTTTGGATTAAGTAAGTAATTTTAGACTTTTGTTGGCTCTAATGCACTTTATGAGTCCAATCGAGTTTTATGAGTCCAAAGGTATTTTATGAGTCTAATCAATTGACAATCCCGGGTTTTTATACAACAACTTTGTTCATGTTCGAACAAACCCTATCTTTTTGGTATCATTCGAAAGCACAAAGTCTGAATAATGTAATAATACGAGAAAACAAGAGAATCCTAACATTTCAATAAAGTTACAAACGAAAATGACCAGCAATTACTTAATTAATCAAATCTTTTTTGGCAATTGCCTGAACGCTACGATTTTATACATTTTAGCTTCGTTAGACTTTGTGCTTTTGAATGATACCAAAAAGATAGGGCATGTTCAAACATGAACAAAATTATTGTATAAAAACCCGGGATTGTCAATTGATTGGACTCATAAAAGTCAAATTGGACTCATAAAGTGCACTAGAGCCCTTTTGGGCTTTATATAAAGCTTTTTTTTCCTTCAGCTACCTTGACCATTCCGTCATTGCATTTCTCCGTGCCAACAACCAAATTTGGGACAAAAAGGGCATCAATTTGGAATTCTCATCAGGCAAAAGTGAAAAAGGTGTTCAGCAGTTTTGGAATGCTTTGGTCTGTGAAATTTGGCCGGTTTTTGCGACAAGCATTCGCCAATTGTACTTTCCCTCTGCCGATCATTTGGACAATTTGCGTCGCCGCATTTCACCAACAATTCTCACTGATCTTGATCAATTGATTTCAATCGATACTGATGATATATTCCTCGACGTAATTGCTGATGATGGACCAAATGCAACTGCTGGCCAAGCGTTGGCCAAATGGGTGCAAACGCCGAGCAAAAATGGACAACCGAAGCGATTCTTTAGCGAAGATTTGGAGAAAGAAGGAGACAACGCCAATTGGGTCAACAGTTTCAAGGAGGTGTGTGTGTGTGTGTGTGTGTGGTCATATTTTCATAAAAATTGACTGATTACTATGGCTCGGAAAAATATGGACAAAAAATGGCAGAAATATGGACATGAAAAGTTTTCCGAACTGAGGGGTAAATTTTTTTTCTCCGGCGATGACCCTTTTTTTTTTTTGCTATTTTGAACACTTTGTTTCTGGCGACCTTTTTTTTTGTTGATATTCAAACCACCTTTTTTTGCGGCGCGTTTTGTTCCAAAAAAATTTGTGAAGGGGATTTGGGGTAAAAACAGCCAATTTAGCTGACGGGGGGAGGGGCGCCGTTCTAATAGGGGTTTTTTTTTTTGGAAAAATATGTGATATAGAAACTCCATTCTAGAAGCTTCAGACCAAGCTAAAAACATGTTTTTCGTGCGTTTCAGGCCTCTTACTGTCCAGGAAAAAAATATGGATTTCCATATAATTCCGAGCCCTACTGATTGCCTTTGAATTTCGATTCCTTTTTGTTTAGGCATTTGCCCGTGCCACCACTTCAGTCAGTTACAAAATTCTGTTTGCAGTGCGTAAAACATCATCAATTGAGCCATTTGAATCGGTGAACGAACGAACCAAGGAAAAGCTGACTCTGGACAATGTGCCAATTCCTGCTGTTTATTGGCTGTTAAAGCGACGCCCAATTAGTGAAAAGGCGGTGTCGGTTCAATGGGAAAACGACGAATTTTGGGACGACAATTTGAACAAAGTCATAATTAATTTGTGGGCTAATATCAAAAAATCCATTGGGTGAGCAGCAACAGCAATTTTTGATTTTCTCGTAAATTAAAAAAAATTATTTTAGGCCATTGTCGCCACCAGCGGAAGAAGAGAAAGAAAAAGCGGATGAAAGCAACGAAAAATAATTCTTTTTGAGAAATGGCCCATCTCACATAATTGGAATTTGTTTTGATTCTCTCATTTGTTTGATTTGTTGATTCTTCGTTCGAATACAAAATATACTTTTAATATCAATTGAAAAGTTTAGGCCTATTGTATTGTTTTTGGCCCGGTTCAAAATGCGGAAAAATGGACAAAATGGGGACTCCTAACCTTTTAGAACGGTTAAATCCGGAAAATAATCTTAATACAAATAATAGAAAGACTTGGTAATTTAATTAAGCCAACATTTTGCTCAACTAAAGTTTATGGCGGGGCTTTACCTAAGCTGGGCTCCCATCTGTCCTGATTTGGAGGGTCCAAATCTGATAAAATGAATTGTCCTGATTTATCAGTAGGGATGGGATTCTTAGGTTTTTACTTATTTTTTCTGCGGCTTTAAGTCGACGAGAAATGCACGAAAAACACCTTTTTTGTTCGGAAACCCTTCATTTTAACGCCCCTATCCGATCCTAGAAATCCCTATTTTGAGTGTTCGCCCCTAAAATAAGTTTTTGTCCCTATTTTCGCCCTTATTTCACGATTTTTGGGAAATTTTTAACAAAAATGCAATAAAAAACGAAAAATACACCTATAAGAATCGACCAAAAAAAAAATTCGGAAAAATACATCCCTAAGAATCTACCTAAAAATTTCAAAAAAATAGACCCTAAGAATCGACGCAAAAAATTTCGGAAAAATACACCCCTAAGAATCGAACCTTAAATCCTGAAAATTCCGAAATTTACTTCATTTCTAACTGCAATCAGTGAATAAAATTGTTTGCCTTAATTTTAACTAATTTACATAGAGAAAAAAGAAATTTTAATAAATTTCACCCCTACATTTGAAATTTTTTCGACCCTATTTTCGTCTCTATTTCGCGAATTTTTTGCCCCTATTTTGCACTTTTTCGCCCCTAAAAATCCCATCCCTATTTATCAGATTTGTCCTGATTTGGAGGTAGCGACCAAAATTTGTTCTGATTTCTTAAAGATACTAATTTGAAATTTTAGGGCATAATGTGACTATTCAAGAAAATATAAGCTTTATCGCAAAAGTTCTAAAAACTCTTTGTTTTTCGCTGACCAACGAAATCTGCAAGCCACGAAATGTCCATAAGGCGGTCTATGTCAGTTGGGCCCCCAAAATAGTGACCAAATCACTTTTAATTTTAATGAAATAATAATTTCGACTTTAATTTTTCCGGTCTATTTTACAGAAATAGAGATAGTTTTAATTATATTTTTAAATTGATTTAATGAGTTTATTTCAATAGGCCTTTTATCGAGTTGTCCAACCTTGCGATTTTGAGCAATTTTTAAAGAGAATATAAGATTTTTGGGTCAGGCGCTGCCAAAACACGCCGCCGAGAAAAAAAAAAATTTTTTTTTTTTGAAGTTTTGGATATTTTTGACAAATATGCGCTTTTAATAATCAAATACAAATTGCACTTCGTTTAGGCCATTGTCTCCACCAAAAGCGGATCAAAAGAATGCAAAAGGACGTCTGAAAATGAGTGCCGGGCCAGCGGAAGAAAAATGAATGAATCATTGGGAAATGACAAATGATCAATCATTATGAATGGAAATTGATCGGATAATTGCTCCTCACATTTATTTGTTGCTTCTTTCGTTTGAATTGGGTTCCTGGGATTTTTCCAGCAGAAATGATCGGTTTAAAGGAGACGAAAAAAAATCCCTTTAAATGGTGCGGAGTCATCATATGGGCCGATGATCACTTCACAAAATTATGATTGACTCCTCCCACCCCACCCTTTTTATGTATAAAAATATTTGTAAGGCCTAAAGCCTAATTGTTTTTTGATGGATTTATGAGCAACAAATCAAATACAACGGCATTTAAATAGCAAAGTTGGACCTAAAGGTAAAATAAACGCATCAATCAATCAGTCAATTCATTTTTGCTGTTTCTGATCACCACTCGGCCCGGCGGAAGCAGCGTAGAGAAGACTTCAAAAAACAAAAAATTATTATTGAGATTTTTGAAATTGTTCACCGTTTGTCGACTCCGCTTTCTCCGATGAAAAACCCAATTTTGTTTTTCTTTCGTCCAACAACTTTCTTCTTCATCTCATTTATCCATTCTTTCACACCGTTTGCTGCTGCAATTGGACAACGGATAAGCTTAAAAGCATTTTCATCTTCTTCTTTTGACAGTGCCAATTGCTCCCCGGTCAATTCGTTGGTCAGTTCAAATGGCACAACGGCAGAAAGCGAATACCACAGCGGAAAGTGAACGTAAATGATGAAAGCAACAGGAGAAAAAGCAGAGGAAAATGCCTAAGAAAAAAGACAAAAAAATAAGACCAAGACGAATTAATCGGAACTTAATATTTCAAGAATAATCACCGCTTTGATTTGTTCCACTGCTTCCAACCATTGGTTAACCGTTGAATTCTCATTCTCAACTTTGAGCATTTTCGGCAAATTGTTGTCGGGACGAGGCGTGAACAGCCATTTGGCCACCGCTTGGCCATCCGACGCATTGGCACTGTCGTCGGCGGGTGGAAATTCAAGCATAATGTCGGAAAAGAGAGAGACAGTTTGGAGACACGGACAATTGCACAGAATGGACGGGGCCAATTGGCGGATTTGACGAAAAGCGATGCGACCCAAAAACAGCTGACGAATGGTGTCCTTGAAGCATGGCCAAATGTTGAGCACAATAAAGTCCAAAATGCGAACATTTTCAGTGGAAATGTAGAGTTTTGTTGCACATGCAGAGAAAAAACGGTGAAAATGATCGAGAAAAGTGAGCACATTTTGGTCGATGAAGCTGAAAATCATAAAAATTTGCGATTGGCACAAATCATTTTTTCTTACAAAATCTCAATGCTTCTGAATCCGATGACTTTGTTCGGCAACGGATTTCGAGGGATTGACAATGCTTTTCCTTTTGAATTGATAATTTCCATTTCATTTGTTCCCATTTTGCGTCGAATTTCCATGTTGTTCAACGTCCATTTGCGCGTTTTGAAGTGTTCATCCACGCGGCGGTCAAATCGGTGACTGATCAGTGCAATTCCAAGTCCAAGCTGAAAGGGCGGCAGCAAATCGAACACTTCCAGCCAACAGTCGGCAGAGATGAAGCTGAAAAAACAAATTGATTATCGTGGAAGTTCAAATTTTAATTGTTTACATCGCTTTTTCCATTTCTCTCTCAGCTTCCTTCGGATTGTCTGACATTTGTTTTTGAATTAATAATCAAACAAAAATTTAGAAAAATAGGTGAACTGAAAAAAAATTGACAAATTAAAAATGGTACATAGTTTAAAAAAAAAAAGAAGATGAATGAGTCTTTTTTTTGGCTTGCAACAAATACCATGAACAAATATGTATAATTGACCATTACATAAATGTGAATTTTGATGAAAATTGAATTTTGAACCTTTTGAGTACGGAGGTTGTTTTCAACTTAAGAGGTCCAAATGGATGTCAGATTTTGGGTTTTCCAACACTTAAAAGCCCCTAAAAATAAGCACTTCTCCAAAAACCTTAGATTTTTTTTTTGTAAAAGGAGGATTGTTTAAGTACTTAAACTTTGTGTGGTGACCCAAAATTCAGAATATGGAATGAGAAGGAGGAGAAGAAAAAATTCATTTTTATATAAATTATTAGTGTAAAGTCGGGGTGTGAAAAGTAGAGTTGGTCGGGACCGGGACCGGGATCGGGATCGGGACCGGGACGGGAATTCCCGGTTTTTTCAGGTCCCGGTCCCGGTCCCGATCCCGGTTTTTGGAAAAACAGAAATCCCGGTCCCGGTTTTGCCAGTCCCGGTCCCGGCGGGACTAAATAAGCACTGGTAAGAATGGGGGTCTGGGTGAGAAAAGAGAGGGAATTGGTGAAGAATGAGAAATTTTTGAGAAAAAAATTATTTATTTATTTTCATTTATTGCCTTTGTTCAGATTGTTATGTGGTCTAGTGGCTAAACCTTCTGATGACTTTCATTATTTGTCTCTTGGGTTCAATTCCTCGATGGAAAAGAAACTTTTTTATATTTTCTTTACCATTATTTTTATTGAATTTAATTAATAAAAATATTTCAACTTAAAAATTATTATTTTTTTCATTTTTAACAGCCTAAAACCCCACAAATTAATCAAATATTTGGTCATTTTTTGACAAATTCAGTTAACAAATCGCACTCAAATTTTCAAAATTTTTCCTGCGGTGCCTATCGGCACCGCCGTACCCCCCCCCCCAATGTTCCAAAAAGTTTTTTGAAAAAACATTGCCACTAAAACAGTGATTTAAAAATTTTAAGAGATTGTTAATTTGTTAAAAAAATCCAGAATTTTGGGACTCAGAAAATTCCAAGACGCCCCCCCCCCCCCCGAACTAAAAATTTTTAAAAATTTCCAATGAATAATGGAAAAATTCTTCGAATCCCTCCCCCAAACGAAAATTTAAAAAATTTTATGCGTATATTTTTGAATGTAGGCAATTTTCGTGACAAAGTGCACTCAAATTTTCAAATTTTTTTCAAAAAAATTTTCTCTTGGAAAAATTCCCGGTTGGTCCCGGTCCCGGCTTTTCTCGCGGTCCCGATCCCGGTCCCGGTCAAAAAACTTGGTCCCGGTCCCGGTCCCGACTTTTCTGGTCCCGGCAAGTCCCGGTCCCGTTTTTTGTCAAATTTCCCGGTCCCGACCAACTCTAGTGAAAAGTTTGGAGTCGGCGTTTGTCGAGTATAAAAGGAATGGGTCGTTTGACGCAAAGCCATTTTCTATGTAAAATTATTCTGTATCAAAAAGAAGAACTTTTATTTGTCAGAGATTTCCTCTCCGTTTTTTGCCATGTCTTCCAATAATAATAATAATTTTCTGTTGCTCATTTTTCTGATCGTCGCATTGTTTCTCAACGACGGCTTCTGTCACCAACAAAATAACAGCAACAACAACAGCAGCAGGTGCTGTGATTTTGATGAACAGCAATGATGAATACATTAAATGGTGCTATGTCAATACTTAAAAATAGGGTTCGAGCCCCGCCCCCTTCCCCGCCCCCGTCCCCGGGGACGGGACAGGTTTTTGGGGCTCACCCCCGTCCCCGCCCCCGTGACTCAGACCCCCGCAACCCCCGCGAGCTTCACCCCCGCGGGGGCGCGGGGGTGAAAATGACACCCCTGAGAATGACATATCCGTGGATAAAGGCAAAAAATTTATACAATTTTGAATTTTTTTAACCATTTTGACAAATTTTATGAAATAAAGTAATTTTTAGTTTCAATTTTAAATACATTTGTGGATTAGTGGTTAGTTCTTCAAAATTAACAATCCTTTTTGTTATGAGTTCGACATCGGCTGACGTTTTCTTTTAATTTTATTTTTTTTCCGATTAATACAGGCTTTTTCTATATGTTCTTATTTGTAAGAAAAGTTCTGATTTGGGGGTAGTGCCTTATTTTCATCTAAAAGAGGGAAATTCATATAGTCTTAAAATTTTCCCCTTGCGACGCCAATCGGCACAGCCGGCCCACAAAAAATCCTATTTTTTGTTAAAAATTAGCCAAAGATCTTAAAATTTTGTCCTTTTTTGGACAAAATTTGTTAACAAATTGCATTCAAATTTTCAACTTTTTTTTTGGCTGCGCCTATCGGCACCGCCGGACCTCTCCCCTCGCACATTCACCAAATTTTTTGGAAATGTGCCGTAAAAAAACGTTAAAAATCTGATTTAATGATCCCGAATGCACTGAAATTTATGATCAATATAAGAATAGAATACATTTTTGATCGAATAAAATGTAAAAATATTTGAAGCAATTTTGCAAAATGTTCTTATTTTTAACCCTGGTCTTATTTTTTGGCCTTTCTTATTTTGAAAATTTTGAGATAGAAACCCTGGATTAATAGACAAAAACACCCATAAAAATTGACTATTCTGGCATAATTTATAATCCCTAAATTTTGTCATTTTTAGATAATATCTGTGCAATTATACCAAAATGAATTAAATCGAGGCGATATATCGAATAAAGGAATGTGGAGCCAAACACATAATTCAAAAAAAAAAAAAATAAAATTAATTTTTGTGAAATTTTTTGGAGATAATTAAACGCAAACCCCCGCCCCCGTCCCCGGGGGCGAGTCATTTGGTCACCCCCGTCCCCGCCCCCGCGACTCTGACCCCCGCAATCCCCCGCCCCCGCGAAAAGCCACCCCCGCCCACGGGGCTCGAACCCTACTTAAAAACCATCATAATGGGCGTTACTTAAAAAACCATCATAATGAAAATTTTTGCTTATAATTCTGCTCTAAAAAGACCAAATTTTTAATCCTTCTATCATTCGATAGATCTAAATGTTCTTTATGAGCCTGTAAAATTTCAAAAAATTTTATTAAGTTTAAAAAAAAGTTATGGCCAAAAATGTTCGAAAATCAAGGTTTTTTGAGTTCCTCGAGCTATAACTTTTTTGAAACTTTACGAAATTTTTTGAAATTTTGCAGACTGATAGAGAACACTTAGGGCTATCAAATGATATCAAGAATTAAAAATTTGGTTGCTTTCGAGCAAAGTTATAAATAATTTTTCGACAAAAATTTTCATAATGATGGTTTTTTAAGTAACGCCCATTATGATGGTTTTTAAGTAACGACCCAGCACCCATTAAATGGCTGTTGAAGCGATGCCCAATAGTGAAAAGGCGGCGGCGATTCAATGGGAAAACGACAAAAATTGGGATGACAATTTGAACATTGTCCAATTTATTTTGTGGAGTGGCGGTATTAATTTCATTGGGTAAGTGAAGTGTAAAAGATAATCCATTCACCAAATTCAAAGATGAAATGTTCTCTACGACGCCCGGGCCAAGTGGATCAACGGAATGAGTGATTATTTTGAAAATGTCGTCTAATTGCGTGGAAATGAATTAATTAATTAAATTTGAGAAAATGATCGATCGATTTCACGGATTGGTTTTTTGATTTGATTTGATGATCTCATTTATTCTCTCAGAAATGCTTTTGTTGATTTTCTTTCATTCGAATAAAACACACATTTGATATTAATTGAACAGCTTAAGCCTAAGCATTTTTTTAAAATTTGTATGAAATGCCAATTGAGCCATTTAAGAAAAAATTTAGTTGGTCATCATTGATTGGGTACTATGTACAACTCGGAGCACTACGCTAATATTTTAGTATAAAAATGCCTTTTTTTCTCTTCCGCCTCATTCCATTCTCTCATTAAATATTCTCCCTATATTTCCCGGTGATTAGATAAATTTGTTGTCATCAAAAAATGATTACATTTTGAAGATGAATTTCCATTTTTGTGAAGATCCGGCAGGATTTCATTGATTTTTTGAAACTTTTAAAAACAGAATGCCAAAATTTTTGAATAAATTTATAATAAGTTCAATCAAATTAAATCCAATTTTCATCTCAAATTTCATCTAGAATTTGCAAAAAAAATTCCCGGTGGCTCCTATCGGCACCGCCGGCGGATCGGCTTTTACTTATTAATCCTAAGGCCGAGCTGAGAAGGCGCAAGAAAATCGAACACCAAAAGCCAACAATCGCTGCAGATAAATCTGAAAAATTGAAGAAATTTTACGAAATTTTCAAATTTTTGGGCTTATTTTTTTACATTTCTTTTTTGTGAGGGCGTCGTCGTTTTTTGATATGGCCAAAAAATAACCAAAGAATGATGGCACAGCCAACCAATAGAAGAAATACGGCAGACCAACTGAATTTGGGAAATGAGTGAATTAATAATTGAACAAAAGGGAAAAGCAATGAAAGGATCAAAGGCAGCTAGTGAATACGATGTGAAATTTTAGCCTCAAAAAGATCTCACAATTCAGGCCAAAATTTTAGCAAAAGAAATGCGAAATGTTTAAAAAAAAACATAAACGTACAGAATTTCTGAAGGCATTTGCAGACAAAATGACCGGAAAATACAGGAAGAATGAATGGAATGAGGAGGAGGGGAAGAAAAAAAGGCATTTTTATACTAAAATATTAGCGTAGCAATTCGGGGCGTGGGAAAAGTCGGGGTCGGCTTTTGTCGGTCCGTTGGAGTGCACAAAATCGGTCGGATTTTGGTGTTTTCTAATAATCCGTTCATTATCGCAATAAATAAAAAAAGCCTGAATATTTAACGGATTGCTAATTTTTCTCATTTATTCATTTAATTTCGTCCTAAAAAATGCATTTTAAATTTTGCTATTTGTTTCTAATTAATGTTGACCGAAGCGAACCAGCTTCATGATCACTGATCAGCAGAGTGATCCAGAGAAACCCTTTGAAGAAGCGTTCACGACTTATTATGAAAATTTTTGCAAACCAACCCCCTCCCCGCTCCCCGCCCACTTTTTAGGGTTGACCATCAGCAAAGTGCTGAATAGAATCACTGGACAGTGGCCAAGCAAAGGCGGAAAGAAGGAAAAAATTCATTAAAAATAAATTTATATAAAGTTTAATCAATTTTTAAGGGTGTGAGAATTTTTTGAAAAGTCTCGGATTTTGTGTCTCGGAGTTTTCGAACTCGGCGGTAAGTCGCGAATCTCAGGAAGTTTTCGGTAAGCATTCCGATTGATCATTCTTTACTCCAGCGGATATAATTGCTGAAAATTCCATGATGAACTGGAAATTGGCATTAATAATATCTAATTGTGTGTGACTAAAAATGACAGCTAAGGCCAGCCGAAAATTGTTGTGCCATGGCATTTATTGGGTTGGGCTGCGAATATGCCAAGCGTATACTCTTTTTATTATTAGCCATTTTATCTTCGATTAATTAATTACTCACAATTGAATTTCACATATTCACATAAAATACAATGAAATGGACGCATTTGCGAGCAAGCAAAAGTCAAATACAAACAAACAATTAGGCAATATTTTAATGGCAAAGTGCCAACATAATAAAGTGAAGTTTTAGCCTCCAAAAAGCTAATCTTTCAAAAATGATTTTGAATTTTTCATCACTCAATTCTGGCCACAATTTGAGCAAAAGAAATGCAAAATGTCAGAAAAAAAGGAAATAATAAACGTACAGAATTTCTGAAGACATTTACAGCAAACAAAGTGACCGGAAATATAGAGAGAATAAATGAGAGAATGGAAATGGAATGAGGAGGAGGAAGAGAAAAAAGGCATTTTATAATAAAATATTAGCATAGCGCTCCGACCGTTCGGCGGGATTGGAAAAGTCAGAGTCAGTCGGCATTTGTCGGGAATAGACGGGTCCGTCGGAGTGGACCAAATTGGTCGGGGAGTTTCGGGGTTTTCTAATTACCTACTCATTATAGCAATAAAAAAATATGCCTGAATATTTAACGGATTGCTTATATTTCTCAGCAGAGTGATCCAGAGAAACCCTTTGAAGAAGCTTTCACAACTTATGGTGAAAATTTTTCCAATTCTTGATGAGGGTGTGAGAATTTTTTGAAAAATCTCGGATTTTGTGTCTCGGGGTTTTCGGACTCGGGGGTAAGTCGAGATTCTCAGGAAGTTTCCGGTAAGCATTTCCTATTGATCATTCTCTACTCCAGCGGATATAATTGTGAAAATTTCCGTGATGAACTGGAACTTGTCATTAATAATATCTAATTATGTGTGACTAAAATTGACAGCCTAAGGTCAGCCGTAAAATTGTTGTGCCATGCCATTAAGAAAAATTTAGTTGGTCATCATTAGGGCTAATATTTATAGTTGCTAAAAACTGCCAAAATAATTAGTTTTTAGTTTCTAAAAAACCCCCAAAATAGTTGCTAAAAATGGGCAAATAGTTGCTAAAAGTTCCGAATTTTGGGGGTGTAAAATCGAAAATTTTCTTAAAAAAGCAAAAATATTTTGCCAAATCATTAAGAATATAAATAATTTTCAAAAGCAAAAAATATCATCAAGAAAATAAACATATAAATTTTGGAGCTGAATTTTTGAGAAATTTTTCATTTATCAGAGGAGCATTTTTGAAAATTTTCGGGTCGATTCTTAGGGGTGTATTTTTGAAAAAAAAATTTTGAGTCGATTCTTAGGGGTGTATTTTTTGTTTTTATTGCATTTTTGTTAATAAATTTTGGGCAAAACGCCAAAATAGTTGAAAATAGTTTTTTTCAAAATTTTTATAGTTTTTTAGTTGCTAAAAATAAAAAACTATAAAATAGTTTCTAATAACTCGAAAAGTAGCTTAACAACAGCCGAAAAAAACACGTTTTTCGTGCATTTCAGGCCATGGGGAGCTCAGGAAAAAAATAGTGAAAAAACTATAAATATTAGCCCTAGTCATCATTGATTGGGTACTATGTACAACTCGGAGCGCTACGCTAATATTTTAGTATAAAAATGCCTTTTTTTTCTCCTCCACCTCATTCTATTCGAAATGAGTCAAAAAGTGCTGCGACAGTCTGAGCCATTCGAAAGCCTTATTCGCCCCTTTTAATGCATCCCGCCAGCCCCTAAAAATTTCTTTTTCAAAATGTTAGGTATTTTTTCTTTTTTGGAAATTAATTTAAAATTTAATTGAAATTTTTTCAAAATTTCCAAAATCTCGCAATCACGCCGGGATCCCGCAAATTTTAAATGCGGGGATTTGCGGGATTAATCCCGCGGGATCCCGTCCCGCACGCAAAAAATTTTGGGTTCCAATCCCGCAGCGGGATCCGCAAATTTGAAATTTCCGGTCTCTACCTAAAATCTTATTTTTTGGTCTTGATGTTCTTTTTTTGAAAAATTTTCAATCACACACTCATGTACTAGAGCCATATCTGTTTTTCCACCTACTAGGATCTCAATTCCCTCAGTTAGAGGATACAATTTTAAAGTTTTATGTTTCTTAAATATGATTGAAATAAAATTTTCGGTTTTTTCGTTTCGTTTCGTACGAAAATGGTTATTTTTTCCTTTCGTGTTTCGTTTTCGTCCGTCAAATAAACGTTGTAAAAAGTTTTCGTTCATTTTCAGTGATTATAAAAATTTAAAATGTTTTGTTTGTTCTTTAGAAAAGGATTTTTCAAAGACAATTACCTAATTAGGTATTTATTCTGGCATCAATAAATTGGAAAACAGCAAATTGTGCTAATTTCAGCAAAAATGAACCGACGGTAGGGAAATTTTTAAAACTTACAAATTTTTTCGTTTACCCAAATTTTTTTCCATGTTTCAGATGGATTTGCAGCGACGTTTGGATGGACATTCTCCCATCTTTTGAACGTGTAGAACTTGGCCTCAAAATGGCACTGATTTCCGATCGTTTCGACATTTTAGTGGACGCACATTTTGACGGAAAAAACGAATTGACAATTTGGAAGACAATCAAAATTAGCAAGGACAAAGGACAAAAAGCGAAACTGTCTGTACGGATTGATGGCAAATGGGCGGAATTTCCGTTGCCGGACCATTCGCTGCCCAACAAAATCCGCTTTCACTTCCTTTGGATTGAGTAATTTTAACTGCTTTTTTGTGTATTTTAAGGCATTTTATTTCTTCAGGTACATTGACCATTCCGTCATTGAATTTCTCCGTTCCAACAAGCAAATTTGGGACAGAATGGGCACCAAATTGGGGTTGAATGTGCGTTCTGACGAAACCGAGGATTACCAGCGAATTTGGGATATTTTTGTCCGTCAGATTTGGCCCCTTTTTGTGCCAAACATTCGTCATTTGCGCATTGAATATGCCGATGATTTGGACAATTTGCGTCGCCGCACTTCGCCCACAATTCTCACCGATCTTGATCATCTGAATTCAATCGATTCTGATGGTCTTTTACCCGATTGGATTGCTGATGATGGACCGAATGCAACTGCTCGCCAAGCGTTGTCCAAATGGTTACACACGCCGAGCAAAAATGGTCAACCAAAGCGATTGCATTGCTATGATTATTTTGATGGATCAAATCTTGATTGGGTCAACAATTTGAAGGAGGTGGTCGGCCATATTTTTGTTGATTGAATGCCTTTGATTTGCGTTTTCTTTTTGTTTAGGCATTTCCCCGTGCCATTTCTTCCGTCAGTTACATTATTCGAATTGATAATGTGAGAACAATGCCAACTGAGCCATTTGAATTGGAGAACGAACGGACCAAAGAAAAGCTTACGTTGGAGAAAGTGTCACGTTATGATGTTGTTAATTTGCTGTTGAAGCGATGTCAAATTGGGGAGACGGTTCAATGGAAAAACGACAAAAATTTAGACGACAAATTGAACAATGTCACATTTAATTTGTGGCGTGGCAATGATACTACCATTGGGTGAGAGCAGCAACTAGCGGTATTTGATTTTGAAAAATAAAAAATTAATTTTAGGCCATTGTCTCCACCACCAACGGAAGAAGAAGCGGATCAAAGCAGCCAAAATGTCGTGTCTGACTGCGCGGAAGTGAATTAATTTATTTGAGAAATGGTCGATCTCACCAATTGGAAACGGATTTGATGCTTATTCTCTCTCAGAAATGCTTTATTTATTTGTCTGTTTGTTTTAGAATTTCTGTTCAATATATTTGAGAAATAGCCGATCATTTTTGAGATGGTCAATTGGAATTTGGATAAATGTTTATCGGAGGCCTCAAAACCAATTTTATTGGGTTTTCTTAGCCGGGAATTCGATAATTGGTCTGAATCGACATCCCAGCCAGATTCATAATCATTATATGACGTTGTATGCATTAAAATTATATTTTACGCCGAATTTTAAAAAAAAAATTGTTTTTTAGGCGAGGGAGTCCTGCGGTACGGGTAGGGCCGACGGGAAATTGTTTAGGATTTTTCATCAGTTTTCTAAAAAAAAATATGTTCAAAATTCAATAATTTTCCTCTTTTGCCCCTTCGATGGCGACCCCCTCACCCCGAAATTGTCATTCTTAATAGTGTAAAAATTTCTCGGTTTCCGAAACTAAAAACAGAGACCGGGAAGCGAAAACCCCGAGAAATTTTTCGAGTCGGGAACCGAGACTCTTGCACATCCCTACCTCTTTCCTTCTCTATTTTCAATTGCCCTTTCCTCTCTCCGTCTCTCTCTCTCTCTCTCTCTCTCTCTCGGGGATTCGATAATTGGCCGGAATAGAGATGCCAGCCAGAATCATGATCAGTAGGGTTAGCGTTGTATGCATTAAAATTAATTTTTACGCTGCATTTTTCGAAAAATGCAAAGACATTTACCCAAATTTAATAAAGATGCCTGCGGCGCGCTGACTAACGAAGTTCGTTAAAAATTTATCAATAATTTTTGCAAATTGGGTGAAGTCCAGATTCTCCAGTATTACCAGGGTAGCCAGCAGATTAAAAATTTAAAAAAAAAACAGGGGCTCACAGAGATGTTCTGATTAATTGTTTTTATCGTTATTATTCGAATCCACCAAATCTTAAATGGGTTAACAATTTCAAAGAGGTGGCCGGCCATATTTCATTAAACAACTGACTGACTAATTGATTAATTACCTTTAAAATTGGTGAACGAACGGACCAACGAAAAGCTGACACTGGAGGAAATGTCACGTTATGGTGGTGGTGATTGGCTGTTGAAGAAATGTCCAATTAGTGAAAAAGCGGCGACGGATCAATGGGAAAACGACGACAATTTGAACTATGTCCAATTTAATTTGTGTGCTGGCAAAAGTTCGGATGCGTAAGCGTAAAATATAAATTCAATTCACCCAATTCAAATTGTATTTAATTTTAGGCCATGGCGCAACAAGTGGGCGAAGAAAAAGAAAAAGCGGGTCAAAGCATCGAAATATCGTCGGACTATGCGGAAATGAATTATTATATTTGAAAATGTCCGACACACATTTGGAATTATTGCTTTTGTTGATTTTTTTTTCTTTAATACATTTATTTGCTTGCTTTGTTATTGTTGTGCAATTTCTTTAGTATCAATTGAAATTGAAACGATTGTCTAGAGAATTTGATAATATTTAGATGCCCAATTAGTGAAAAGGCGGCGACGATTTAATGGAAAAACGACGAAAATTGGGACGACACATTGAACAATGTCCAATTTAATTTGTGGGATGGCATCAATAAATGCATTGGGTGAGACTCCGAAACGGCATTCATTTTGATTTTGTCGAAAAATTTAAAAAAATTTATTGTATCATTTGAAAAGCTTAAACATAGGGTTTTTTCTCATGTTTTCGGTTTTTTCTAGCTCAATTTTTTCAGTTCAATTTCAGTGACTACCTATGTATAAAAATTTAAAAAGGATTCTTTTAATTTTTCGCTTTATGGCATTTTTATGCTGTTTTTTTTTTTGAAAATTCAAAAATATTTACGAATTTTTCAAAAAATACACTTGGTAAAATCTTTTTTTTTTGAAAATCCTTGTCCTGTATAGAATGCGTATCTTAACAACAAAAATAACTCGCAGTGTTTTTAAAAGGATTTTGGCCCCAACGGAAAAATTTTCCCGCCTTCGGACCCCATTCATTCCTTTAAATTTGCAAATTTTGTGCCAAAACTTGTTTTTTATTTAAAATGTTTTACAAAATTTATTCGGCAGAGTCTTTCGGCACCGGCAGACCTTTTCCATTAAATTTTTTGTTTGAAATAATATGGAAAACCGATGGTTTGAAAAAAATGTTTGCCCAAATCAAAGTCAACTAAGTTTTTCTGCTTAGAATTTTTAAATTGTTGATTTGATTAGAAAATGAATAAAGCAATCAAATCAAAAAATCTTTGCACTTTATGAGTCCAATCACTGGTTTTTATACAATAACTTTGTTCATGTTTGGACAAACCCTATCTTCTTTTTGGTAGCATTCGAAAGCATAAAGTCTAACGAAGCTAAAATAACACCTAATTGATTGATTGCTTTTGATTTGCCACTTCTTTTTTGTTAAGGCATTTGCCCGTGCCACCGCCTCTGTCAGCTACAAAATTAAATTTGCAGTGTGTAAAACATCAATTGGGCCATTTGAATGGGTGAACGAACGAACCAAGGAAAAGCTGACATTGGAGAAAGTGACACGTTTTGGTATTTATTGGCTGTTGAAGCGATGCCCAATTACGGCGACGATTCAATGGGAAAACGACGAATTTTGTGACGATAAATTGAACAATGTCCAATTTAATTTGTGGCCTGGCAATTCCATTGGGTGAGAGCAGCAAAACGGGATTTGATTTTGTCAAAACAAAATTTATACAATTCAAATGGCACTAAATTTTAGGCCATTGTCGCCACCAACGGAAGAAGAGAAAGAAAAAGCCGACGAATGAAAGAAACGAAAATTAATTATATTTGAGAAAAGGTCGGCCCTCGCTAATTGGAATTTGATTTGATTCTCTCATTTGTTTGATTTGTTGATTCTTTCGTTCGAATACAATATACTTTTAATATCAATTGAAAAGTTTAAGCTTATAGAATTGTTTTTAATGGTCAACCAAAGCGATTGCAATGTTATGATGATTTTGATGGATCAAATATCGAATGGGTCAACGACTTCAAAGAGGTCGTCTTGCCATGTTTTCGTTAAATTGTTTTTGTTTTACCATTTTTTGTTTAGACATTTCGCCGTGCCACCACTTCTGTCAGTTACCATATTCAACTTTGTTTTGATACGATACCAGTGTCAAATGAACCATTTGAATTGGTGAATGAACGGACCAATGAGAAGCTGATAATGTGGAAAAACTCCGGGATCTCAGAAATCTCTCTCTTTCATTTGTTGGTTCTTTCGTTCGAATTTTACTATTGTTACCCCATTTCCGTCCGAAATTTACATATAAAACTTTTTTTTGTGTGTCGCGCTTTTTATATATAAAAAAAACTTGGGAACCGGGGTCAGCACCGGATTTTGGTTAATAAATTTTACTCTTAGAAGTCATAAAATGCACTGAGAATAGAGAAACGAATAAAATTTCTAAGGAATAAAAAGTCATAAAGAAAAAAATATATTTGAAAATTTGAGAGTTTTTGGTGATAGTTTTACATAAAATAGGCATTTGATAAAAATTTATGTATTTTAGGGGCGAATATCCAAAATAGGGATTTCTAGGGTCGGATATGGGCGTTAAAACGAAGAATTCCCGAACAAAAAATGTGTTTCTCGTGCATTTCTCATCGAATTAAAGATGTAGAAAAAAATAAATAAAAACCTAAGAATCCTCGCCCTAGTACCTAATAAAAAACTTTGATAAAATTCATTTTAATTGCGCCGCCCATTAAAAAAAATGAAAAAACTTTCCTCCGCCGACCATTGCTTAATTTCTTCTGCAACAATTGGTGAAATCAACAATTAAGACGCCGAACTGTTCGCGTGGCCAAGAAAGTGAAACGAAATTTGATGAAAATGTCAGCCAAATTTGGCATTTTTCATGCATTAACAATTGAATTTATCCACTTTTCAGGTACGGGCAGGGATGTTTGGGTGGACATTTGCCCATTTTTTGGTCGTGCTAAAATCGGCATCAAAATGGCACTGATTTCTCCGCGATTCGCTTTAATGACCTTCGAATTGAGTAATTTAGAACTCATTATTGGCCTTAAAAGCACCCCTTTTCAGGTACAGGGGTTGCTCTTTTCTTAATGCATTTCGTCCATTTCACTGTTTTATGCCATAAAAATTGTTTTCGAGTTTTTGGGGTCACTCTAATCATGAAAACTGACACCAATTTCGACCAATTCCGATTTTAAAATTCAAAAAAAGTTTCAGAATTTAAACGACCGTTTAATAAATCGCGCAAAAATTGGCAAAAAAATGAGTATAAAAGTGGTTGCTTTTCCTGCGCCACTTTCATTATTATTATTCATTCGCCGTTTATTTGTGTTCGTCTCTATCTCCGACCTTTTCTCCCTGACAATGTCTTTAAAAGTGATTCTGTACGTTTTGCGCATTTCTTCTCGACATTTACCCTTTTCCTTCTCATTTTTTAGTCTGATCGCTGTGCCAATGTTTGTCATTTGTTGTGCCATCCTTTTGAAATATTGGGACTGTTTCAAAAAATCACCAAAACAACAACGAGACCATCACAAAATTGAAAGAGTGCCGGAAACTGTCTTAACAATTGAAAGAATGCCGGAAATTGTCCTAACAATTTGCCTCGACGAAATGTCAGACAATCGGAAAGAAGCCGTGAAAAAGATGTCAAAACCAATGTAAATTAAAATGTCAATTTTAAATTTCATTTTCAATTTAAATTTTATTTTTGTTTTCCCTTTTTTCAGCTTTATCTGCGGCGATTGTTGGCTTTTGGTGTTCGATTTTCTTGCGCCTTCTCAACTTGGCCTTGGAATTGCACTGATTAGCCGCCGCTTTGACTTTTACGTCAACGAACACTTCAAAACACGCAAATGGAAATTGAACAAACAATTCATAATTCAATGGGACATTCAAGAAAATGGGACGAAGAAAATGCAAATTGTCAATTCCGATGGAAATCCTTTGCCAATCCCGCAAAATCCGTTGCCGAACAAAGTCATCGGATTCCGATGCATTACGATCAAGTAAAAATTTGATTAAATTGGAATTTTATGTCATTTATGTTTTTCAGGTACATCGATCAAAATGTCGTCGAATTTCTCCGCCGTTTTCGTCGTATTTTGGCAATTTGTGCAATCGATTTGTTCATTCGCACTGAAGATGTTCGCCTTTTGGACTTTGTTTTGCTCAACATTTGGCCAATGTTTCGCCATTCAATGCATCTGATGTTTTTGAACACTGTCACTTTTCGCCGTTTGCGTCAATTGGCCCCGTCACTGCTCAGCGATTGTCCATCAATTCGCGGTGTCTTTTTCTATGACGGCATTTTCCCCGCTTTTCCGCCCGTTGACAGTGCCAACGCGTCGGATGGCCAATCGGTGGCCAAATGGTTGTTCACGCCTCGTCCGGATGGTCTGCCGAAGTTTCTCAGATACTTTGTGAATTCACCGTTGGATCAATGGTCGTCAACGATGGAACAGATAAAAGCGGTGTTTATTTCCTTTTTAATTGTTTTTTCTAAATTGTTTTTTGTCCCCTTTTTAGGCATTTTCTAATGCTTCTTCTCCGGTTGCTTTTCTCATTTATTTTCACTTTGGGCCGTCTTCTCCGATTGGCTCCGTTGTGCTATTTGATCGGATCAACGAAGTGACTGAGGAGAAATTGACACTTGAACAAGATGATGCAAATCATTTTCTGCTCCGCCGTTCTCCAATTGGATGGGATGAGCGAAAATGGGGAAATGTGAGGAAGGAAATGATTGATCGGACGAACCCAATTGATATTTGGATCGAAGATGGCGGATTCGACAACGGGTGAATAAATATAAAAATGCTTTTTATTTTTTTGTTTTATGAGTCCGATCGAAAATTCTTAGACTTTTTGCTTTCAAATGGTACAAAAAACCATTGATGTTTAATTGGTTGGGACTCATAAAATGTCAAATTGAACTCATAAAAGTAGTAGAATGGGCTTAAACTTAGAATCGTTTTTCAGTCTTCTTCTCGACGCCGCTTCTCCCGGGCCGAGTGATCAGCAGGATTTTATTGTCTAATTGTTTGTATTTGAATCCATTTCCATTCTATTTAATGTGTATGTAATTAATTAATTCATTCATTGTGAATAATTGTTGATAAAATGGCTAATGATAAAACGGGAAAAACAAAACTTGGGGATATTCGAGACGTGGCACAACAATTTTCTGCTGGACTTAGGTTGTAAACTTTTTAGTCAAAGGCAATTAGGCATTATTCATGGTACTTTTCGAATTCGCCAAGAATATTTAAAGGATCGTGTCTCCTCACCCCACCCTATTCAATCCTTTGAATTTCCGTGTTAAACCTGGAGACCCTAAAACAAACTGAAAATTGGGGAAATTTTTGAAAAAAATTCCTAGAGGTTAGTAAAAATTTGCTACAAAATTTATAAAAAAAAAAACCAAAATTTAAAATATGAATGAGAAAAGAAGGAAAAATTTGGAACTACTTGCAAAGAAGACTCTTTTGAAAATTTTTTTCACTTTTTTTTTTGCCTTTTGGTGATGTTTCTGTTGAATTTTAGATTTTTTCATGAAAAATAACAAGTGAGCCTCTAATTTGCATTTTTCTCATCATTTTCGATCCTTTTACTCTAAGTGTCTAAAATTTCATAAAGCTTATCAAACCAGGGAAATTAGTCTTTTTTAGGTAGTGAAAAGGCGGCGACGGATCAATGGGAAAACGACGAAAATTGGGACAACAATTTGAACAATATCAAATTTATTTTGTGGAGTGGCGGCATTAATTTCATTGGGTAAGTGTAACAGATAATTCATTTATCCAATTCAAATTGTGTTTAATTTTAGGCCATTGTCGCCACCAGCGGACGAGGAAAAAGAAGCGGACCAAAGCATCGAAATGTCGTCGGACTGCGCGGAAATGAATTAATATGTTGAGAAATGGCCGATCTCACCAATTGGAATTTGATTTGATGCTCTCATTTGCTCTCCGAAATGTGCTTATTGTTGATTCTTTCGTTCGAATATACAAATATATATGTATTTATTTATTTGCTTGCTTTTTTTGATTATGGCCAATGAAACTGAACATAGTCAATTGATTTGACGCCTAAAGTGAAAAAAGTGCCCTTTGTTTTAAGCGATGCTAAAACCACCAAAAAATTGCTGCCAAAAAAATTAAATTTTTAAAATTTATACGAATTAATCTCAAAAACTCTGTTAAAATTACCCATAATAGATAAAAGACCATTTTACAGTACATTCCAAACAATATTAAATCGCAGAGAAAAATGCATTAACAAAACAAATTCACATACATTCAGTTATCACGAATTTGAGTTTTATCTTGCAAAACAAAGAAAACTTTTCAAGGAAAAAAGGGTACATTTTTTGAATTTTCTTACCATATATCATTCAAATTTCCAAAAAAAAAATTTCCTTTTTTGAAATGTGACCCAAAAATGGCAAAAATTTGTGACTTTTTGACGCAAAAATATGCTACAACTCGGGGCGCTACGCTAATATTTTAGTATAAAAATGCCTTTTTTCTTCCCCTACTCTTCATTCCATTCTCTCATTATTCTTCCTGTATATATTTCCCGGTCATTTTGCTGCTGTAAATGTCTTCAGAAATTCTGTACGTTTATTATATTTCCTTTTTCCTAACGTTTCGCATTTCTTTTGCACCGCTTTTTTCGGTCGATTTGCTTATTGTTTAAGAAAGGGGATTTTGCAAAATTTGAATTAGTATTTATTAATTGTAAAACGGCAAATTGTGCTAGACGGTAAGGAAATTTTTATAAATTTAAGATTTTTAATTTACCCAATTTTTTTTCCATGTTTCAGTTGGATGTGCGGCGACGTTTGGATGGACATTCTCCCATCTTTTGAACGTGTTGAACTTGGTCTCAAAATGGCATTGCTTTCCGACCGTTTCGACATTTTGGTGGACAAACATTTCGAAGAAAAAAAAGAATTGACAATTTGGAGTGTAATCGAAATCAGCAAAGACGAAGGACCAAAAGCGACACTGTCTGTATGGATCGATGGCAAATTTATGGAATTTCCATTGCCGGATCGTCCGTTGCCCAAAAGAATTTGCTTTAAGGACCTTCAGATTGAGTAATTTCAAACTTTTTTGTATATTAAAGCATTTGTATGTTTCTTCAGTTACATTGACCACTCCGTCATTGAATTTCTCCGTGCCAACAAGCAAATTTGGGACAGAAATGGCACCAAATTGGAGTTGTCTATTGATGATGATGACCAACCGATTTGGGATATTTTTGTCCGAGAAATTTGGCCAATTGTTGCGACAAAAATTCGCCATTTGAGATTTGCCGGTCCTATCCATTTGGACAATTTGCGCCGTCTGATTTCACCAGCAATTCTCACCGATCTTGATCAATTGAATTCAATCGATTCTGATGGTCTTTTACCCGATTGGATTGCTGATGATGGACCGAATGCAACTGCTCGCCAAGCGTTGTCCAAATGGTTACACACGCCGAGCAAAGACGGGCAGCCGAAGCGATTGCATTGCGTTGATTATTTTGATGGATCAAATCTTGAATGGGTCAACAATTTGAAGGAGGTGGACGGCCATAATTGACTGATTGATTGCCTTTGATTTGCGTTTTCTTTTTGTTTAGGCATTTCCCCGTGCCATTTCTTCCGTCAGTTACATTATTCGAATTGATAATGTGAGAACAATGCCAACTGAGCCATTTGAATTGGAGAACGGACGGACCAGAGAAAAGCTTACGTTGGAGAAAGTGTCACGTTATGATGATATTGTTAATTGGCTGTTGAAGCGTTGTCCAATTATTGTTGGGAAGACGGAAGCAACGGTTCAGTGGGAAAATGACAAAAATTTGGACGCCAATTTGAACAATGTCCAATTTAATTTGTGGCCTGGCAATCATAGCATTGGGTAAGAGCAGCAACAAGGGAATTTGATTTTGTTGGAAAATAAACACTAGAGATCGACATTTTGAAAAAAGCCTGTACCTGTACCTGTACCTGTATTTCCAAATTGGCCTGTACCTGTATTTCCTGTACAAAAGTACAGGAAAATACAGGTACAGGAAAAATACAGGCCCCTCGAGGCCTGGATCCAGGCCTGTACCTGTATTTTTTGGAACTTGTTTTAAAAAAGAAACAAAGGTTTGAAAAAATCAAAAATTGCTTAGGAACTTCTTAAAATATCTAATTTACAATAATAATGTCTCTTTAAATATATTTGATCATTTTAGAAAAATTGAAAAAAACATCGGTCACTTGAAATAATAAATTCTAAAATTTTGTACAGGAAAATCCAGGTTTTTTCGCATTTA
The DNA here is from genome assembly GCA_023374025.1 of Heterodera schachtii. Classification (NCBI taxonomy): domain Eukaryota; kingdom Metazoa; phylum Nematoda; class Chromadorea; order Rhabditida; family Heteroderidae; genus Heterodera; species Heterodera schachtii. The sequence goes on from SIJG01000050.1 coordinate 523,531, forward strand.
GCCTGTACCTGTACCTGTACTAAATTCCAAAAATGGCCTGTACCTGTATTTTCTGTACAAAAGTACAGGAAAATACAGGTACAGGAAAAATACAGGTTGCCGAAAAATGGCCTGTACCTGTACCTGGATCCAGGAAAAATACAGGCCTGGATCCAGGTACAGGTCGATCTCTAATAAACACTTAATTTTAGGCCATTGTCTCCATCAACGGAAGAAAAAGCGGATCAAAGCAACAAAAATGTCGTTTGAGTGCGCGGAAGTGAATTAATTATATTTGAGAAATGGTCGACGATCTCACAAATTTCAAATAGATTTGATGCTTATTCTCTCTCAGAAATGCTTTTGTTGATTCTTACACATTTATTTGTATGATTGCTTTAGAATTTTTGTTCAATATATGTATTTGTGAAATGGCCGATCATTTTTGAGTTGGTGAATTGGAATTTTGATAAATGTTTATCGGAGGCCCCAAAACTCTAAATTGCTCAAAACCATTTTATTGGTTTTCTTAGTCGGGGATTCGATATTGGCCGGAATAGAGAATGCCTGAAACACGATCAGAATGGTTACGCGTTGTATGCATTAAAATTACTTTTTACGCCAAATTTTTCGAAAAATGCAAAACATTTACACAAATTTACTAAAGATGCCTGCGGCGTGCTGACTACGAAGTTCATTAAATTCTGCTTATGAATCGGTAAAATTAGAACTGAGCGGGAACGGGAATTTTGACAAAAACCGGGACCAGAAAAGTCGGGACCGGAACCAAGTTTTTCGACCAGGACCGCAAGAAAAACCGGGACCAACCGGAATTTTCCCAAGAGAAAAATTTTTTGAAAAAAATTTGAAAATTTGAGTGCACTTTGTTACGAAAATTTACCCCTAAATCTTTTTAATTTCGTTTCGGAGAGAAATTCTAAAAAAATTTTGAGTGAGATTTGTTTTTCTCAAAACTTCTCTTTTCTCACCCAAACCCCCATTCTTACCAGTGCTTATTTAGTCCCGCCGGGATCGGGACTGGGCAAAACCGGGAATTCCCGTCCCGGTCCCGCTCAGCTCTACTCAAAATTCTTTTTTTGGAATTTTTCAAAAAGATTTGAATTTAGTTATTTTATGAATATTATGGCATTATGTCATTTTTAATTGGCAACATTTTGCCAATATTTTACATTTTCAGAAAGATTTTTTTTCCGTTTCACACCAAACAAAATTTCTTAAAAAATGTTTTTTCTCTTTTTCTTTTTTAATGACAAAATAGATTTTCTGTGTTTTATTAACATAATGAAATAGAAATGAATGCTTTCTATTGCATTTGTTAAGTGAAAAAGTTTTTGTTATTAGTAAATATGTATTTGGCAATGAATGGTCTTAATTTTTTTGTAAAAAAGAAAAATTGTTTTTAAAGTTTTTTTAGTTTAGTTACATCATTTTTCGCAGTCACAACTACGACAAAATTGTGCTGTTAATTGCCGCCAAATGAACCGACGTTTAAAGAAAAAAATGTGAGGAATTTTAAAATGAAATGTTTTCGGCACTTTTGCAGTTTAATGGGCCCTTACGAAAAACCACAGGGGTGGAGAGGTGATTTTGAGATAAAATTATTGGCAAAAACCCAAATCGTACTGTGAAAAACAGAAATTCATAACAAATCGCAGTACGAGTTGGGTTCATACATGTACAAGGGGTGCGCCAGTCAGACTCCCATACGTCGGACGTTTGGCGCAGGGGGGGTGCGCCAGGACCAATTTTTCGTACGTCGGCCCCCGATTTTCCCCGGCGACGACCTTTTTTTTTTTTTTTTTTTTTTTTGCTATTCAAATTACCTTTTTTTTTGCGGCGCGTTTTTTTCCAAAAAACTTTTGCAGAAGGGGTGGGGCGGTCCGGCGGTGCCGATAGGCGCCGCCGGGAAAATTTTTTTGAGTTTTGTATGCGTTTTGCTAAGGAAATTGTTCGAATTTTAATTTTTTCCCCTCTTCGGTACGACCCACCCCACGACGACCCCCCCCTCCTTTACAGCCGCCCCCCTTACGACGCACGTGGAGGGGGGGGGGGGGGGGTGCGCCGGCGCACCCCTTGTACATGTATGGTTGGGTTTCGGACTTTTGTTTGTAATTTTACAAAATTTTGTTCTTAAATTTTGCTTTTCATTGGACCTATTAAACTACAAAAAGTGCCAATTTCTCATTTAACTAATTTTTACTCATTCATTTCAGTTGGATTTGTAGCGACGTTTGGATGGACATTCTCCCATCTTTTGAACGTGTTGAACTTGGTCTCAAAATGGCATTGCTTTCCAACCGTTTCGATGTTTTGGTGGACGCACATTTTGATGGCAAAAGCGAATTGACAATTTGGAGAGAAATAACAATTCGCAAGGGCGTAGGACCAACACTGAAATTATCTGTTTTGATCGATGGCACATTTGTGGCATTTCCATTGCCGGATCGTCCGCTGCCCAACAAAATCCGCTTTAAGAACCTTCTGATTGAGTAATTCAAACTTTTTTATGTGTGTAGCGTTTTTTTTCTTCAGCTACATTGACCACTCCGTCATTGAATTTCTCCGTGCCAACAAGCAAATTTGGGACAGAAATGGCACCAAATTGGAGTTGTCTATTGATGATGATGACCAACCGATTTGGGATGTTTTGGCCAGTGAAATTTGGCCAGTTTTTGCTTCTAACATTCGCCATTTGTCTTTCTTCGATGCCGATGATTTTGACAATTTGCGTCGCCGCACATCGCCAACAATTCTCACTGATCTTGATCAATTGAATACGATCAATTCTGATGTTCTGTTCCCCGATGCAATTGCTGACGATGGGCCAAATGCAACTGTTGGCCAAGCGTTGTCCAAATGGTTGCACACACCGAGCAAAGATGGCCAACCGAAGCGATTGCGTTGCTGGAGTCGTAATGAATCAGGAACAAAGGAATGGATCAACAACTTCAAAGAGGTGTGATCTTCCGTCATATTTTTGTAAAATTGTTTTTGTTTTACTAATTTTGTTTAGGCATTTCTCCGTGCCACCACTTCTGTCAGTTACCATATTCAACTTATTTTTTATACGATACCAACGCCAAATGAACCATTTGAATTGGTGAATGAACGGACCAATGAGAAGCTGATACTGTGGAAAAAATCCGAGTGTAATTGGCTGTTGAAACGATGTCCAATAATTGTCGGGGAGACGGCGACAATTCAATGGAAAGACGAAAATTGGGACGCAAATTTGAACAATGTCAAATTTAATTTGTGGCGTGGCATTAATTGCATCGGGTGAGCAGCAACAAGCAACGGAATTTGATTTTGTTGAAAAATAATCATACAATTCAAATGGCACTTAATTTTAGACCATTGTCGCCACCAGCGGAAGAAAAAGCGGATGAAAGCAATCAAAATTATATTTAAGAAATGACCGATCTCACTAATTGGAATTTGATTTGATGCTCTCGTTTTATCTCAAAATTTCTCTGTTTCATTTGTTGGTTCTTTCGTTCGAATTTTACTATTGTTACCCCATTTCCGCTCGTAATTGACATATAAAACTTTTTTTAAAATTACAATCCCAAAATTTTTCGCCTATGGCGCTTAATGGCACTACCGGACCTCCTAAAAGAAATTAGAGATCGGTATTTTGGAAAAAGCCTGGACCTGGACAAAAATCCAGGGGCAATGGTAAAGACCATTGGTCTCGAAATTTTTTAATTAATTTTTTCTGAAAATTTTTTAAACAGTTTTCTAGGGGTGTTTTGAGGCGCTGAGCACGAATCCGGCCTCCATTTCGAACATTTTTCGAGAATTAAATTTTAAAATTTTTTTAAATTTCTCTTAAACATTGTTTTTAGCAACTTTAGACAAAAACTATTTCAAAACCAAAAAATGGTCATTCTCTAAAGATACGAAGAAAAAATGGATTTTGATAATTTTGAATTTTTTGGCTGATCCGGTATTTGAAATTGGTCAAAATGAATGGCAGATTCGTGATCAGCAACCCCGAAAACACTAAGAACCATGTTTTAAGAGAAACTTAAAAAAATTTTAAAAATTAATTCTCAAAAAATGTTCGAGTTTGGGTTAGGGATTCGGAATTGGTCAAAATGGAGGCCGGATTCGTTCTCAGTGCCTCAAAACACCCCTAGAAAACTGTTTAAAAAATTTTCAGAAAAAAAAATTAATTAAAAAAGAAAAATTATTTAAAATGTCGTTTGAGTGCTTTTTATAGTGCGGTCAATTGAGTCCCAGCTGAGTTTGGCACTCAATTTCGGCACTTTTTCAACCTGAAAAAGGGCAAGCGCGCTTATAATTCTATTGTTCCTACCCATTTATAGCCTTTTTACATCGATCCTGACCGTTTTTGAGCAATTTTGAGTTTGGGCCCTATGACCGATATTTACCGTGTCGACATTCAGATGCAGATGTAGAACCGATTTGGGATCTTTTGGCCACTGAAATTTGGCCCGTTTTTGCGACCAACATTCGCCATTTGAGCCTTACCCGTCATGACCACTTGGACAATTTGCGTCGCCGCACTTCGCCGACAATTCTCACCGATCTTGATCAATTGAATTTAATCGAATCTCTGTTGCCCGATGTGATCTCTAATGATGGGCCAAATGCAACTGCTGGCCAAGCGCTGTCCAAATGGTTACACACGCCGACAAAAAATGGCCAACCGAAGCAATTGCGTTGCTGGAGTCGTAATGAATCAGGAACAAAGGAATGGATCAACAACTTCAAAGAGGTGGCCCGCTGTATTCCATATATATATTTTTAATTTTGTTTAGACATTTCTCCGTGCCACCACTTCGTCCTCCAACATTATTCAAATTGTTTTTTTATACACGGCGAGTCAATTTTGGGCTCCAAGTACAAATAAGTTTATTATTTATTTAATAATCAGAACGCCAAAACTTTGCAAAACTTTAAATTTTCTTGGGATTTTCCCTTGTAAAAATGGAAGAGCCGATCTCGAGTTAAAAACTAGACAGCTAAAAAATAAACTGTGATTTGATAGAGGGGGTCAAAATATGGACCTATGCAAAATTTCAAAAAAAGTTACCCACAGGAAAAAAATTTTTCCCAGAGTAAAGTTTTTTCTTTTTCTCTCATTTTGGATACTATTTCCATGTCTCTAACATATAAAATAACACATGAATCATTTATTTGTCAATAAAGAATTTTTTTTTAACTTATTGACTAACTTAGAAATATTCTTCAGAATTTTCCCTTCAAAATGAGCATAAAATGATTTTATTTGGTCTATAAATGACAGAGTTATAAGCTAAAAAAATTTCTAAAAATCAAGGGTAAAATATAGTGTTTACCTTTTACTGTTTGTATTTGTTCTTTTGGCGTTCTGTTTTTATTATTATTTTATTCATTTGCTTTAAAAAATTGAAATTTATACACAAACACAATGAGGATTTGAACCTGAGACCCCCTTTTTGATGACTAACTCACAGACCACTAAGACGAAAAACCCAACTTAATTGTACTTGGAGCCCAAAATTGATGTATATGACAACAAAGCTAACTGAACCATATGAAGTGGTGAATGAACGGACCGCTAACTGAACCATATGAAGTGGTGAACGAAGGGACGAATGAGAAGTTGATAATGTGGGAAGAACCAGGGTGTATTTGGCTGTTGAAACGTGTCCAATAATTGTTGGGGAGACGGCGAAGGTTCAGCTGAAGACAGACGAAAATTGGGACAACAATTTGAACACTGTCAAATTTAATTTGTGGGGCGGCAGCACTAATTGCATCGGGTTAGAGCAGCAACTGAATTTGATTTTGTCGGAAAATAATTCATCCAATTCAAATGGCACTTAATTTTAGGCCATTGTCGCCACCAGCGGAAGACAAAGAAAAAGCGGACGAATGAAAGCAATGAAAATTAAATTATATTTGAGAAATGGTCGACCAATTGGAATTTGATTTGTTTGCTCTCATTTTCTTTTTTTTTTGCAAAGGTCACTTATTTTGAATACAACAATTTTCTGAAAAATTTAGTTAATTCATTAAACAAAATTACAATCCCAAAATGTTTCCCCTCTGGCGCTTAACGGCGCACTACCGGCCCTCCTAAAAAACTAAAAAAAATAAAATAGATCTTTGTTTAAAACATGAAATTTTCTGCTTTTTCTCAAAAACAATCTAAGATAACACATCCAATCTAAAATTAATATTAAGAGGTCTAATCCTTTTTTTTCATTTAGGCGCTTTTGAGCCAAATTTTTGGGTAAAATAATATGTTAAAATTTAAAAGCAAAAAATTCCTTTTAACACATACCGTATTTGCTCTAATTATTCCTCATGGGGGATTATTTTTCAACATCCTCGTAGACTGGGTGATAATTGGAGATTTGGGGGATTAAGATAGAGGGATTATTTTTCAAACGTCTCCTTAATTGGAGATTGGGGGATTAATGGAGACTGGGGGATAATTAGAGCAAATACGGTATTTCTTCAATTTGATTTTATTTATTTGTGTCAACATTGTAAGCGACGGCTTTCTGCTTGTGGAAAAGCCCGGCTAAAGCCTATCTCTCTGTCTGACGGTTTAAATTGACCGTTTTCCTAGCATTTTTTTATGTTTTCGTGAGAATTTTTGAAAAGTCTCAGAGTTTTCGGACTCGGGTTAAGTTTTTCCACTATAACTTTCATGAATCTGACATTCATTTGGACCCGGACCCGAATTCGAACAAAAAGTCGAAAACCCAAAAGCGGTACAGAATGACCATTCTTTGATATTCCAAAGGTTTGTGACCAAATTTAGCATGTTTTAATCGATTTAGGAACAAAAGTGAGAATTTTGAAAATTTTGAGTTTTCGACTTTTTGTTTGAATTCGGGTCCGGGATTCGAAATTGGTCTAAATGAATGTCATCGTGATCAGCGACCCAGAAAACCCCCATAAACATGTTTCCAAAACTTTTCAGAACAAAAAAAAATTCTTCAAAAAAGGGCGGGCACCATCTATAGTATTACTTACCCTTTTTGCTTTTTGCTAAGGCTAATAGAGCATGTTAATAGCTTTCGAATGATCGTTAATTGCTACGCTGATATTTTAGTATAAAAATGCCTTTTTTTTCTTCTCCGCCTCATTCCATTCATTCATTCGTCACATTTCTGGTCATTTTGTTGCTACAAATGTCTTCAAGAATTTCTAAAAAGGGATGAGAAGCTTTGATATAAAAGATATACCTATTTAAACAAAAAAAGTTTCAGAATTAAAATGCCATTTTACGTCTCTTTTTTACATTTTTTGTTGTCGCTTGATTTTCTTATTGTTTAGGAAAGATTTTTCAAACAATTATCTATTTATTCTGCTGATTGTGTCACCAATTAATCGTAAAACGGCAAAAGTGTGCTAATTTCAGCAAAAAATGAACAGACGGTAAGGAAATTTTTAAAAATTTAAAAATTTTCCATTAATTTTTCCCGCATTTCAGTTGGATTTGTGCGGATGTTTGGATGGACATTCTCCCATCTTTTGAACGTGTTGAACTTGGTCTCACAATGGCATTACTTTCTGACCGTTTCGATGCTTTGGTTGACGCGCATTTCGGTGGAAAAAGCGAATTGACAATTTGGAGAGATGTCGAAATTCGCAAGGACAAAGGACCAGAACCGACACTGTCTGTTCTGATTGATGACGATGACAATTTGGTGGATTTTCCTTTGCCGGACCATCCGTTGCCAAACAAAATTCGTTTTTGTTTCCTTCAGATTGAGTAATTTTAAATTTTTTGTTTGTAGCATTTTTTTATTTCTTCAGCTACATTGACCATTCCGTCATTGAATTTCTCCGTTCCAACAAGCAAATTTGGGACAGAACTGGCACCAAATTGGAATTGTTTGTGCGTTCAGACGAAACCGAGGATGACCAGCGAATTTGGGATATTTTTGTCCGTCAGATTTGGCCCCTTTTTGTGACAAACATTCGTCATTTGCGCATTGACGATGGCGATGATTTGGACAAATTGCGTCGTCACACTTCGCCAACAATTCTCACTGATCTTTGTCAATTGAATTCAATCGATACTGATATTCTGTTGGCCGATGCGATTGGTGATGATGGGCCAAATGCTTCTGTCGGCCAAGTGTTGACCAAATGGGTGCACACGCCGACAAAAAATGGTCAACCGAAGCGATTGCTTTGTGCGGATTATGACGAAGAAGTCAACTTAGATTGGGTCAACAGTTTCAAGGAGGTGTGTGTTTGGTCACAATTTTCAAAAACTTTTTTGTTTAGGCATTTGCCTGTGCCACCAATTCTTCTGTCAGCTACAAAATTGAGTTTGCATTGTGTAAAACATCAATTGAGCCATTTGAATCGATGAACGAACGAACCAAGGAAAAGCTGACATTGGAGAAAGTGTCACGTTATGGTGTTGGTGGTCATTGGCTGTTGAAGCGATGCCCAATTAGTGAAAAGGCGGCGGCGATTAAATGGGAAAACGACGAATATTGGGACGACAATTTGAACGAAGTCACATTTAATTTGTGGAATGGCATCAATAAATCCATTGGGTGAGCAGCGACAGCAATTTTTGATTTTGTCGAAAAAAAAAAAAATTAATTTTAGGCCATTGTCGCCACCAGCAGCGGAAGAAGAGAAAAAAGAAGCGGATGAAAGCAACAAAAATTTCGTCTGAAATGTACGGAAATGCATAATTAATTAATTAATTGTATTTGAGAAATGATCGATCTCAATTGTTGTGCTTATTTTCTCAGAAATGCTTTTGTTAATTCTTTCGTTCTATAATATTACATATTTATTTTCTTTGTTTGTTGTGCATCATTAGTATCAATTAAAACCAGGTTTACCCTTTGTCCATATTTGTAAGATTTGCCCTTGTTTAAGCTCTTTGCCCTTATTTTAGTCTTATTTTTTGGATTCAGAAAGAGATTTAGATTTTAAATGATAATTTTTGAAAGAAATGTTTTTTGAAGCGAGTTCATCCAAAATCTTAACAAGATTTAGTTAAATATTCAAAGCATTTTTCGTCAACCTGGATTTTCGCCGCCCCCTAAAAATTCTTATTCTCTTAAAAAATTGGCTCCAAATCGTAAAATTTTGTCATTTTTTGAACAAAATCGTTAAGAAATCCATTAAAAATTACAAAAAATTTTCCGGCGGCGCCTATTAGAGGTGCGCCGTGACGCACCCGGTCACGGTTACCGTGAATTTCACGGGGTTTTCGATCACGGGCACGGTCACGATTCATGGGGTCAATTCACGGGTTTTCCGTGAATAATTTATTTACACTAGATAAAATTGAAAATTTCAGACTTGCATAAGAAATTTGGTCAGTTTTTGGGCACAGTTTGCTAAGAAACAGAGCAAACGTTTCAAAAATTTTCCCGGCGGCGTCTATCGGTACCGCCGGACTCTCTTCCCTCACCCATACCCAAAAAATTTACGGAAAATGCGCCGAAAAAATTGGTAAAGATCTGATTTTTTGATTCTGAATGCACTGAAATTTACAAATTGATTAGGTTTTCCACAAAACTGTTAAAATCGATTTTCGGAAATGTATAAATTTCTCATTTCTAAGCCGGAATTGCTCAGAAAAATAGTTGGCGGAGAGAAATATGTTGCTAATGCTTGATTTTGTTGAATAAAAATGCGATTTAAAGTTTTGGTAGCGTGTTTTAAAAAAAGTCCTTATTTTGACCCTAAAATCTTATTTTTGACCAGCGATTTACTTATTTCGGAAAATTTTAAAGGGTAACCCTGACATAACATCATCGCAAAAAAATATACCGAAATCGGGTAAATTTCGAAAAAAAATTCCTAGGGGGGTTAGGAAAATTTCCTGGAAAATTTGAGTAGGCCTATCAGAAAGAGGACTAAATTCTTTACCGAATTGCCTTTTGAATGGTGTCTACCAGGGATGGCACGGAATTCCGATTTCCGACTTCCGATTTCCGACATTTTTGGGGTCGGAATTCCGATTTCCGAAAAAATTTTGGACGTCGGAATTCCGACTTCCGATTTCCGAAATTTTTGATAAAAAGTCGGAAATTTTCGGAAATTTTTTTTGAATTTTTTTTTTCAAAAAATTAACAATTTTTTACAATTTTGGTTAATAAATTGCATTGAAATTTTCAAAAATTTCCCGGCGGCGCCTATCGGCACCGCCGCACCCTAAAAATCATATTTTTCTTGAGAAATTTTTGCCTCAAAATCGCTAAATTTAGTCATTTTTGGACAAGATTTGTTAACAATTTGATTAAAAATTATAAAAAATTTTCCCCGGCGGCGCCTATCGGCACCGCCGGACCTCGCCCGCCGTGTTTTCAAAAATTTTGAAAAAACGCGCCGCAAAAAAAAAAGGTAAAATTTTTGATGGAAATCATTGAATAATTTTTTAAGGCAAATATTTATGTATTTAAATAGATCAAAAAAATTTTGAACCAGCTTTTACTTGGTTAAGAATTAAAAATTTAGCCTATTATAATATTTAAAATTTTTTTTTATTATATTTTATATTTTTTGAAGAATTTCCGACTTCCGAAAAATTTTTGGGCCTCGGAAATCCGATTTCCGAAAAATTTTGGACCCGCGGAATTCCGATTTCCGAAAATTTTTGGGGCCTCGGAATGCCATCCCTGGTGTCTACGATGAATACCCGCAGAGCAAGAGAGGGTGTCAAAATTGACTACCCTTAAAAATGATAAATTTTTTTTGGAAAACATGCTTACGGGGGTTTTCAGGGTTGCTGATCACGAATATGACATTCATTTAGATCAATGTCGAATCCCGGATTCGAACACAAAATCGAAAATAAAATTTTCATTTTTTTTTAAAAATGTGATGATTTCTGTTTCAAATTTGTACTTTGTTTTCTCATTTTTTCCAACTGCTGGTCCATTTTTAAGATACATAACAACAGATTTTTGCCTTTCGTGACACACAAATCAATTGGAAAAAGGGAAAAGTGTGCTAATTGAACCACCAAAATGAATCGGCGGTAAAGAATTTTTGAAAAATTAAAATTTTCGGTTTACCCATTTTTTCCATGTTTCAGTTGGATTTGTAGCGACGTTTGGATGGACATTCTCCCATCATTTGAACGTGTTGAACTTGGTCTCAAAATGGCATTGCTTTCCGATCGTTTTGATGTTTTGGTGGACGCGCATTTTGATGGAAAAAAATAATTTACGCTTTGGCGATGTATCAAAATTGACAAGGACGAAGGACCAAAAGCGAAACTGTCTGTACAGATCGATGGCATTTTTGTGGCATTTCCGATGCCGGACCATCCGCTGCCCAACAAAATCCGCTTTAAGAACCTTCATATTGAGTAATTTCAAATTTTTTTATGTGTGTAGCATTTTTTTTTCTTCAGTTACATTGACCATTCCGTCATTGAATTTCTCCGTGCCAACAAGCAAATTTGGGACAGAATGGGCATCAAATTGGAATTGTCTATTACAAATGTTCAGCAAATTTGGGATGTTTTGGGCAGTGAAATTTGGCCAATTTTTGCAACAAATATTCACCAATTGTACTTCCTAATAGCGCTTATTTGGACAATTTGCGTCGCCGCACTTCACCAACAATTCTCACTGATTGCGACCAATTGAATTCAATTAGTTCTGGTGGTCTGTTCCCCGATGGAATTGCTGACGATGGACCGAATGCAACTGTTGGCCAAGCGTTGTCCAAATGGTTACACACGCCGAGCAAAAATGGCCAACCGAAGCGATTGTTTTGTGCGGATTATGGCGAAGAAGTGAACTTATTGGGTCAACAGTTTCAAGGAGGTGGCTCTATTCATTAAACACCTAATTGATTGATTGAGATTGTCATTGAATTTCACTTCCTTTTTGTTAAGGCATTTCTCCGTGCCACCGCTTCAGTCAACTACAAAATTCGAATTGATCTTTATGAGTCAACACCAATTGGAACATTTGAATTGGTGAACGAACGGACCCAAGAAAAGTTGACATTATTATTCGTTGAAGAAATTGTTGAAGAAGATGGCTATGAATTCACTAAAAAATGGCTGTTGAACCGATGCCCAATTAGTGAAAAGGCGGCGGCGATTCAATGGGAAAACGACGAAAATTGGGACGACAATTTGAACAATGTCAACTTTTTTTTGTGGGGTGACATCAGCAATTGCATTGGGTGAGCACAGCAACAGCAATTTTTGATTTTGTTGAAAAAATATATATTTAATTTTAGTCCATTGTCGCCACCAGCGGAAGAAGAGAAAGAAGAAGCGGACGAATGAAAGCAACGAAAAATAATTATATTTGAGAAATGGCCCATCTCACATAATTGGAATTTGATTTGATGCTATCATTTGTTTGATTTGTTGATTCTTTCGTTCGAATACAATATACTTTTACTATCAATTGAAAAGTTTAGGCCTATAGAATTTATTTTTGATGATTTTTTTTATTAAAATGAATAAAGCAATTACCTAAATGTTAAAATAATTTTCTGCATACTTTTTGGAATATAAAGAAAGTTTTACTTGGTCAACAATCACAAATTACGACAAAAGTGTGCTAATTGCAGCAAAAAATGAATCGACGGTAAGGAATTAATCAAATTACATTTTTAATTTACCCAAAAGTTTTTTCCATGTTTCAGCTGGATTTGTACCGATGTTTGGATGGACATTCTCCCATCTTTTGACCATGCTCAACTTGGCCTCAAAATGGCATTGCTTTCTGACCGTTTCGACATTTTAGTGGACACGCATTTTGATGACAAAACTACGAAATTGACAATTTTGAGAAAAATAACAATTTGCAAGGACGAAGGACCAGAACCGAAATTATCTGTATGGATCGATGACAATTTGGTGGAATTTCCGTTGCCGGACCGTCCGCTGCCAAACAAAATTCGCTTTAAGAATCTTAATATTTGGTAATTTTAAACTTTTGTGTTTATTAAAGCATTTTTTATATTCTTCAGGTACATTGATCATTCAGTCATTGAATTTCTCCGTTCCAACAAACAAATTTGGGACAGCAGTGGCACCAAATTGGGGTTGTATGTGGATTCAAACGAAACCGAGGATGAACAGCTAATTTGGGATGTTTTTATCCGTCAAATTTGGCCCGTTTTTGCGCCAAACATTCGTCATTTGAGCTTTGACATTGGCTCATTGGGCAATTTGCGTCGTCGCACTTCGCCGACACTTCTCACTGATCTTGATCAAGTGCATTCAATCGACATTTACAATTTGTTCCCCGATGCGATTGCTGATGATGGGCCAAATGCAACTGTTGGCCAAGCATTGTCCAAATGGTTACACACTCCGACCACCGACGGACGGGCGAAGCGATTGTTTTGTGCGTATTATGACGAAGAAGTGAACTTAGATTGGGTCAACAGTTTCAAGGAGGTGCGTTTGGTCACATTCTCATAAAATTTGGATATAATACCGCTGGCATCACTCAATTTTTAGAAAAAAAATTCAAAATTTTTAATCGGATGGGTCGGGTCAACAATTGAAAGAGGCGGCCTGCTGTTTGCTGCCATATTTTCATTAAACGACCGACTAATTGATTGATTGTATTTGATTTTCGCTTCCTTTTTGTTTAGGCATTTCCCCGTGCCACCGCCTCTGTCAATTACATTATTCGAATTGATGTGATAATAATGCCAACTGAGCCATTTGAATTGGTGAATGAACGAACCAAGGAAAAGTTGACATTGGAGAAAGTGTCACGTTATGGTGTTGGTGGTCATTGGCTGTTGAAGCGATGCCCAATTAGTGAAAAGGCGGCGGCGATTCAATGGGAAAACGACGAATATTGGGACGCCAATTTGAACAATGTCAACTTTTTTTTGTGGGGTGACATCAATAAATCCATTGGGTGAGCAGCGACAGCAATTTTTGATTTTGTCGAAAAAAAAAAATTAATTTTAGGCCATTGTCGCCACCAGCAGCGGAAGAAGAGAAAGAAGAAGAAGAAGAGGATGAATGCAACAAAAATGTCATCTGAAATGTACGGAAATGCATAATTAATTAATTAATTGTATTTGAGAAATGATCGATCTCAATTTGTTGTGCTTATTTTCTCAGAAATGATTTTGTTAATTCTTTCGTTCTATAATATTACATATTTATTTTCTTTGTTTACAGAAGTGGAGGACGGAAACGAAAAAGGCAATTCTCTGACAAATTTGTAAAAAAAAATCATTAAAAAATGAAAAATTCGACAGATAAAAAATAATTTTTTTTTTAATTATTAACGGTAAATAAATGCCTTAAAAAGTTTTTTTTTAAATTCCGGTCATTTTGTTGTTGCAATGTCTTCAACAATTCTAAAAAGGGATGAGAAAATTTGATATAAAAGATATAATTAAAACAAAAAAAGTTTCAGAATTTAAACGACCGTTTAATAAATCGCGCAAAAATTGGCAAAAAAATGAGTATAAAAGTGGTTGCTTTTCCTGCGCCACTTTCATTATTATTATTCATTCGCCGTTTATTTGTGTTCGTCTCTATCTCCGACCTTTTCTCCCTGACAATGTCTTTAAAAGTGATTCTGTACGTTTTGCGCATTTCTTCTCGACATTTACCCTTTTCCTTTTCATTTTTTAGTCTGATCGCTGTGCCAATGTTTGTCATTTGTTGTGCCATCCTTTTGAAGTATTGGGACCGTTTCAAAAAACCACCAAAACAACAACGAGGCCATCACAAAATTGAAAGAGTGCCGGAAACTGTCTTAACAATTGAAAGAATGCCGGAAATTGTCTTAACAATTTGCCTCGACGAAATGTCAGACAATCGGAAAGAAGCCGTGAAAAAGATGGCAAAACCAATGTAAAATTAAAATGTCAATTTTAAATTTTATTTTTGTTTTCCCAATTTTTCAGCTTTATCTGTGGCGACTGTTGGCTTTTGGTGTTCGATTTTCTTGCGCCTTCTCAGCTTGGCCTTGGAATTGCACTGATTAGCCACCGCTTTGACCGTATCGTCGACGAACACTTCAAAACACGCAAATGGAAATTGGGCGAAATGCGAATTTGCCACAAAATTGGAGAGAATGGCACGAAGAAAATGCAAATTGTCAATTCCGATGGAAATCCATTGCCAATCCCGCAAAATCCGTTGCCCAACAAAATCATCGGATTCCGAGGCATCCGGATCATGTGAGATTGATTAGATTGGAAATGATTTGTGACCATCACACATATTTTCTGCTTTTCAGTTACATCGATCAAAATGTCATCGCATTTCTTCGCCGTTTTCACCGTTTTTTCGCCGGTTGTTCAACGGATTTGTACATTATCACGGGCAATGATCGCATTTCGAAATTTATTTTGCTCAACATTTGGCCAATACTTCGTGACTTCATCATCCGTCTGCGTTTTAACACCATCGCTTTTCGCTGTTTGCGTCAATTGGCCCCGTCATTTCTCAGCGATTCTCCATCACTTCGCTATGTCTTTTTCGATGACACCTTTTTCCCGGAATTTCCGCCTGATGAAAGTGCCAATGCGTCGGGTGGCCAAGCGGCGACCAAATGGTTGTTCACGCCCCGTCCGGATGGTCTGCCGAAATTGCTCGTATGCTTTGTGAATTCACCGGTGGAGCAATGGTCGTCAATGATTGAACTGATTAAAGCGGTGATTATCCCTTTTTAATTGGTTTTTCTCTAATTGTTTTTTTTCCCATTTTAAGGCATTTTTCAATGCTTCTTCGCCGGTTACTTTTCGCATTCGCTTTCTGTCGTCTTCTCCGATTGACTTCATTTTACCATTTGATCTGATCAACGAAGTGACTGTGGAGCAATTGACACTGGAAATATACGAAAATGATTGTTGGCTCGACCGTTGTCCAATTGGATGGAATGAGCGAAATTGGAAAAATGACTGGGAAGAAATGAGTGCTCAACAGAACCGAATTGACATTTGGATCAAAGATGGCGGATTCGACGACGGGTGAACAATTTAAAATGCTTAATCATTTTATGAGCAAAACGTCGACAAATGCCATTACCTCATAAAAATTGAATTGATTTATATATAATTTGCAATCGGATAATCATCGTTTTTTCAGTCTTCTCGACGACGCTTCTCCCGGGCCGAGTGATCAGCAGCAGAAATGAATTAATTGTCCGATTATGATGACTGAAATGATATTTGGCATTATTGTCATTTCGATATTGTATATAATTGTTTGTATTTGACATTTCTTGCTTGGAAATGCGTCAATTTCCATTGTATTTTATGTGTATGTAATTAATTGTGAGTAATTATGCGTTTATAAAATGGCTAATAATAAAAACGGTAAAAGCTGCGCAAATACACAAAGTAAAGCAGTAGTTAACGGCCAAGGACCGTCGCCGCTAATCTGGGACTGATTTTCTGGAAGGGTCGTTCTTTTTGCTTGTACTTGGCTAATGGTTTTGAAAGACATTTAAATTAGCGAATAAAGAAAATTTCAACGCAGAAATGCGCTTTTTGAGCTCCTTCCTTCAAAACAATTGAGAAAATAAAAGTTTTTCATTACACCAGTTAAAAATTATAAGTATTCATCTTGTTTTTCGCAAGCGATTACTGCCTGCTGGGTAACCATCGAATTTACTTCGTTGATCTGAATGGTGCTGGTGCGTTTCTTAAATCCGCCAATGGGTTTGAAATAAAAAATGGGTAATATATATAAATTCATAGCTTGGCTCAAATTCCACCAAATTAATATTTAGTGGTATCATTCAATACGCCGGACCCCTTCTTTCCCAAAAGTTTTTTGGAAAAAGCGTGCCGAAAAAATTGATGTATTTATTTGTTTAATGCCATTTGGCCTATTAGTTTGAAAAAACCAAATTTTAACCCTAATTTTAGACATAGGCACAAATGGCCAGTCGTAAATGTCCGGGCACTTAATGCATACCAGGGATGGCATCCCGAAGTCCCAAAAATATTCAGACGTCGGAAATTAATTGAAAAATAGAATGGACTCATAAACTCTGATTGGACTTACAAAAAAAAAAAATGATTGGACTCATAAAGTGCATTAGAGCCACCGTTTTTATTATTAGCCATTTTATCAACGATTAATTACTCACAATTAATTAATTACTTATACATAAAATAGAATGGAAATGGACGCATTTGCGAGCAAGCAAAGGTCAAATACAAACAAACAAACAATTAGACAATATTTAAATGGCAAAATGCCAAAATCTTTTCGGTCAGACAATTGAGTCACCAATCAATTGATTGGTCCATTTCTCCTGCTGATCACTAGGCCCGGGAGAAGCGTCGTCGAGAAGAAGACTGAAAAACGATGATTCGGTTGCAATTATACGTCATTGGCATTTTATGAATTCAATGGCATTTTATGAGTCCAACCAACTATCTACCGTAATTCTGTACATTTCAAAACAAACCGTACCTTTTTGGTACCAATTTAAAGAACAAAGTCTAAGCAAAATTGTCGACGATTGGACTCATAAAATCATTAAGCATTTTAAAATTGTTCACCCTTCGGCTAATCCGCCATCGTTGATCATAATGTCAATTGGGTTCGTTGGAGCAATCATTTCATCCGCCACATTTTTCCCTCATCCCATCCAATTGGACAACGGCTGAGGAAACAATGATTTTCAGATTGTTTAAGATACAATTTCTCTCCAGTCACTTCGTTGATCAGATCAAATGGCACAATGAAGTCAGGTGAAGAAGACATCAGAAATCCAATGCAAAAAGTAACAGGAGAAGAAGCATTGGAAAATGACTAAAAATGGGACAAAAAATCATAGAAAAAACAATTAAATAGGGGATAATCACCGCTTTGAGCTGATCAATCGTTGACAACCATTGATCCGGTGAATTAGCAGAGCATTGGAGCCACTTTGGCAGACCATCCGGACGTGGCGTCAACAGCCATTTTGCCACCGTTTGACCATCCGACGCGTTGGCACTTTCATCGGGCGGAAATTCGGGGAGAATGGCGCCTTCAAACAAGATAGTGTGAAGAGATGGACAATCGTTGAGAAGTGACGGGGCCAATTGGCGCAAACGGCGAAAAGCGATGGTATTCAAAAGCATCACAACAGTGGAGTCACGGAGCATTGGCAAAACGTTGAGCAAAACAAATTCCAAAATGCGAAAATTTTCAGTGTTAATGAACAATTCGATGGCACAAATGGCGAAAATACGGCGAAAACGGAGGAGAAATGCGATGACATTGTGGTCGATGTAACTGAAATTCAGAAAATTTAGACGAAAAATCCCAATCTAATCAAATTTTTACTAGATTTTAATGTATTGGAATCCGATGATTTTGTTGGGCAACGGATTTTGCGGAATTGGCAATGGATTTCCATCGGAATTGACAATTTTCATTTGCTTGGTCCCATTTTTTCAATTTTGTGGCGAATTCGCATTTCGCCCAATTTCCATTTGCGTGTTTTGAAGTGTTCGTCGACGATACGGTCAAAGCGGTGGCTAATCAGTGCAATTCCAAGGCCAAGCTGAGAAGGCGCAAGAAAATCGAACACCAAAAGCCAACAGTCGCCACAGATAAAGCTGAAAAATTGGGAAAACAAAAATAAAATTTAAAATTGACATTTTAATTTTACATTGGTTTTGCCATCTTTTTCACGGCTTCTTTCCGATTGTCTGACATTTCGTCGAGGCAAATTGTTAAGACAATTTCCGGCATTCTTTCAATTGTTAAGACAGTTTCCGGCACTCTTTCAATTTTGTGATGGCCTCGTTGTTGTTTTGGTGGTTTTTTGAAACGGTCCCAATACTTCAAAAGAATGGCACAACAAATGACAAACATTGGCACAGCGATCAGACTAAAAAATGAAAAGGAAAAGGGTAAATGTCGAGAAGAAATGCACAAAACGTACAGAATCACTTTTAAAGACATTGTCAGGGAGAAAAGGTCGGAGATAGAGACGAACACAAATAAACGGCGAATGAATAATAATAATGAAAGTGGCGCAGGAAAAGCAACCACTTTTATACTCATTTTTTTGCCAATTTTTGCGCGATTTTATTAAAAGTTCGTTTAATTTCTTTACTATAAAAATGCCCTTGTTTTTTCTTCCCCTCCTTATTCCATTCATATTTATTTTAACCGATATTTTCCCCGTTCATTTTATTGCTGCAAAAATGCCTTCTTCAGCACTTCGGTACGTTTATTGTGTTTCTTTCTTTTTCGTTTTTCTGACGTTTCATATTTTCTTTTGCTCATTTTTTTGTTGCCAAAATTGCAAGATAAAAATTTTAAACAATTTCAAAACCAATTTTGAAGGATTTAGCATTCAATTTAATTTTTTTAATCCCTCGCTTTCATTGCTTTTCCCTCCCTTTAATTCATTCATTTGCCCAATTCATTTTTCAGTTTGTGTGCCGTGACTTTACTGTTGGCCAGCTGTGGCAGCATTCTTTGGTTCTTTTCTGATCATGTCAAAAAACGACGACGCCCTCCTAAAAAAGAAATGTAAACAAAAGTTTCGAAAAATTTTAAAATTTCTCCAATTTTTCAGCTTTATCTGCGCCGATTGTTGGCTTTTGGTGTTTGACTTTCTTACGCCTTCCCAACTTGGCCTCGAAATTGCACTGATCAGCCGTCGATTTGACCTTCGAGTGGACGAACATTTCAAGACGCGCAAATGGGCATTGAACAAACAATTGCTAATCCAATGGGACATTCAAGAAAATGGGACGAAGAAAATGCAAATTGTCAAATCCGATGGAAATCCATTGCCAATTCCGCAAGAACCGTTGCCGAACAAAGTGATCGGAATCAGCGGACACATTGGGATCATGTAAAAATGTTTATTGTTAGATAAACGCATAGGCAAAAACTTGGCTTCGGGGGGGGGGGGGGCTGAATTAAAGAATTCGCTGTTTAGGGGTGTTTTTTCATTTTTAGAAATCCTGAATTAGGAGGTGTGTTTTGTAGGGAAATGGAGCCGTTTTTTCGCCAAAAAAAACCCATTTTAGTGTCCATTTTTAAAAATTTGCCCATTTTTTTTGAAATTTTTTATTTTTTTTTAGATTGGAATTTATTTGTGATCACTTTTCAGGTACATCGATCAAAATGTGCTCACTTTTCTCCGCCATTTTCACCATTCTTTTGCCGCCACTTAAAAATCTCAAAATAATCAAATTTTTACGCGATCGTAATACGTCTGAATCCGATGACTTTGTTGGGCAACGGATTTTGCGGAATTGGCGATGGATTTCCATCGGAATTGACAATTTGCATTTGCTTGGTCCCATTTTCACCAATTTTGTGGCAAATTCCCATTTCGCCCAATTTCCATTTGCGTGTTTTGAAGTGTTCATCCACTCGGAGGTCAAAGCGACAGTTGATCAGTGCAATTTCGAAGCCAAGCTGAGAAGGCGCAAGGAAATCGAACACCAAAAGCCAACAATCGCTGCAGATAAAGCTGAAAAAATAAATAATTTTATGTAATTTTTTGTATAATTTTTTACATTTCTTTATTGTGAGGGCGTCGTCGTTTTTTGACATGGCCAAAAAAGAACCAAAGAATGGTGGCACAAACGACCAACAGAAGAAGAAACACGGCAGACAAACTGAAATGAATTTGGGAAAATGAATGAAATGAATAGAAAGGAAGGATGGGAAAAGCATCAAAGCGAAGGAATCCAAAGGGAAATTTAGCTTTTTTAAAAACTTTTTTGAGGCCGACAAAGCTAAACTTTCAACAATTAATTTTGAAAATAATAAACGTACAGAATTTCTGCTGAAGACATTTGCGGCAAAAAAATGACCGGGAAATATAGGAAGAATGAATGAGAGAATGGAATGATGAGGGAAAGAAGAAACAAGGGCATTTTTATACGAAAATTTATGCACAGAATTTTTCCCTTTTTTCACACTGACCACTCTCGGCTCACATTTATCCGTTCAAATAAGCAATAAACGTTAAAATTTAATAAGCACAAATCATAGTTCTTCTGATTTAAAAAGTAATTTATTTTTTGTACGAAAACGTCCCGGCCGACTGCGTTTCGGCGGTGCTGTAACATTTCGACAGTGGCTGATTTCGACAGTGGACCCGACATTTGAGGATATACACAATTTCAAAAAAAATAAATGAAATTAAATCATTATAAAAAAGAGAAAAGGCCTTTCCCAAGGGCCAACGGGTGCATGTATCAAAAAGCATTAAGGACAACCGAATAATTTAAATAGGGTTCGAGCCCCGTGGGCGGGGGTGGCTTTTCACGGGGGCGGGGGATTGCGGGGGTCAGAGTCGCGGGGGCGGGGACGGGGGTGACCAAATGACTCGCCCCCGGGGACGGGGGCGGGGGTTTGCGTTTAATTAGCTCCAAAAAATTTCACACAAATTAATTTTTTTTTTGAATGATGTGTTTGGCTCCACATTCCTTTATTCGATATATCGCCTCGATTTAATTCTTTTTGGTATATTGCACCGATATTCTCTAAAAATGACCAAATTTAGGGATTACAAATATGCCAAAAATAGTCAATTTTTATGAACAAATCTTACAAATAAGAACAAAGGGTAGCCCTGCTTTATCCCCCCCTTTTTTCCAAAAAAAATAAAATTTTTAAAAGTACTTAAAAATAGGTCTTAGGGGGTTTTCGGGGTCGCTGGTCACGAATCCGACACCCATTTCGACCAATTCCGAACCCCGGACGCGAATTCGAACAAAAAGTTGAAAATTCAAATTTTTCGAATTTTGAGTTTTGGTCGAACAAGGTCTAAATACATTAAATGAAGTTTAAAAGTCATCAGTGCTTCGATAAAAGATTGTTTAAACCATTTTTAGTCTAAAAAGTCGAAATTCGAAAATTTTGAATTTTTGACTTTTTGTTCGAATTCGGGTCCGGGGTTCGGAATTGCTCGAAATGGGTGTCGGATTCGTGATCAGCGATCCCGAAAACCCCCTAAGACCTATTTTTAAGTATTTTTAAAAATGTTATTTTTTTTTTTGAAAAAGGGGGGGATAAAGTATACTATTACCGCCGGATTCGTGATCAGTGACCCCGAAAACCCTTGGAAATATGTTTTCACGGCTTTCGAAAACAAAAAAATTTTTCGAAAAATGTTCGAATTCGGGTTCAGAGTCCGGAATTCGCCAAAAAAGAGGCCAGATTCGTATTCAGCGCCTCAAAATACCCCAAGGAACGTGTTAATAGAATTTTCAGAAAAGTTAAAAAGAATTTTTTTCGGGACCAGTAAAAGACATGATTGCCTTAGTTTATTCATATATGTAGGAAATGTACAATAGTGAGTCGCAATAACATACAAAATACACAGAGAGGCAACTCAGGGCCAAGTGATATATGCATATACAATTATACATGGAGGCAACTTGGGCCAAATGATTTACAAACATCCTCTTTTAATACATCAGGCAGCACAGTTCGTTCTTCGGAGGTGTGCACGAATCGCCATCCCATTCGTTCCTCATTCCTGCGCGTCGCAGTATCTCCAGGCGTCGGTCGGCGTACCAGTCCCAACGCGTTGAAAATGGCGCGGCCTCCACTGGGGTCTCCGTTGTTCTTTGCGTCGCCTGTCCTCGTCCCGCTGGTGTTGCTCGATGAAGCGCTTGACTGAAAAACAAGGGGAAAACTAATTAATTCATAATTCCAAATTCCTCCCTCCCCTCCCACCTTGGTTCGCCATTTTTGTGTCGTTGAAGTACAGAGCAGCGGTGAGATGACGCCACAATTTTCGGCTTTCGTTGTTCTTCTGGTCCAGCACCTTGACACATTCCTGTGGAAATTAGAAATTGGTGCATTGAAATTCATTTTTATTTGGGCATTTTCTCACCTTTGTCACGTCGCACTTCGCCCGCACATTTGTAAAGGGTTGGAAGGCTCCGCGGGCAGTTCGCTTCATGACAATTTCGCCTCGCCAGTCGCCTTTCAGTTGCATCACCGCCACCTCCCTGTGGTAGACTTGGCCCTGAATTTGGTGCGCACTTCCGAAGAACAAGGGCCGCGCATGGAACTCGATTTTGGCACTGTATCCGGTTTGCAAGCAGCTGAGTTCAACCTGTGTGGAAAAATTGTTTGCTGAAAAAGCAAAATTGAGCAAAATGGACCCACTTTTCCAGCGAGTTCAAACCACGGCTTTCCGAAGACGTTGCGCGCGAAGGCATCTGGGAAGGTGGCCATGTACGTCTCATTGTGCTGAAAATGGTGAACAAACGATTAAAACCATAAAACAATTGGCACAAAAAATTCCAAAACTCACGTTTTGGAGTCGAACAGTCGCCCGGCCGATGTTGCGGACGCCCACCGATGTAAGCCCAGCGATGTGTGACTCGGTGTAAATGTGCGATGTGCAGGTCACGCCGGATTCCGGATGTTCGACGTAAAAGGCGGAGATGGGCGGATGATGGCTGACTTGCTCGCCGATGAACGTCATCTGAAACGTGGGAACAAATGTTAGATTTCTCAATGAGTGACGAGGCTATCACTCAAACTGGACCTGGTTGGTTGCTGAGCCCGGGAACGGTCCACCGGCGGTTCGGCTTGCGGACAACGGCACGCCAGGCAGGGTCCAACGGCAACGGAACACTTCGCCCAGGATCGGATTGTACGGCTTCTTCGCGTCGTCGGTTTTGCGTGCAGGGTAGAAGGAGTTCAAGTAGTATTTGAGGACGGCAAGGAATCTGAAAAATTGTTGATTCAAAAGCGTTGTTGTCAACCAATCGGGAATAAACACCGCTTCTCCGCCGTATTCTCGTAGGCGCCGGCGATCAGTTCATCCGGATGAGCTGAAATGAGGTAAGATTGAACTTGGAAAAATTTAAAAAAGCTGTGTTCACCGAAGAAGTCGGCGTACATTTCGAGGAGAGAGCGTCGTTCCAGCACGAAGGTGGGCAGCGCCAAATTCTGCAGAGTCTGACCGGTGCCGAGCTGAAAAGAGAATTTCTATTAAAACAATTCATCGAACAACGCGTCGTCTACCTGGCCCACTAAATGTCTGAACACGCCGGCCTGCTCGCTGTTCCAGTTGTCCCGTTCGTCCGAGTTGTTGTAGATGTAGTCGTAGTCGGTTCCGTTGGTGTCGTAGTTGCCCCAATCTGGCGCTTGCATTTTGAAATCCGCTGCCGCTAAAAATTGAAGGGGAAAGGAAATCATTAGAATTGATTTGAAGACTATGAACAAAAACAACTAAAAAAAAAGAAGAAAAATTTTAAGAAAAGAAATTGTGGAGGTGGAGAAGAGAAACCAACACTTTTATACAGAAAATCCGACTGAACTCAGTGTTTCTCTATTAACAGAGACAAAAAAATAGTACGCCAAAATGGGAGATGTATTTTTCTCTGCACTCTCTTTTTATTGACACATTTATTTACCGTCATTGAATTTCTCCGTTCCAACATGAACAGACGGTAAGGAAATTTCTTAAATAAAATAACAATTTTCATTTACCCATTTTTTTTCCATGTTTCAGTTGGCTTTGTAGCGATGTTTTGATGGACATTTTCCCATCTTTTGAACGTGTTGAACTTGGTCTGAAAATGGCATTGCTTTCCGACCGTTTTGATGTTTTGGTGGACACGCATTTTAATGGAAAAATGGAATTGACAATTTGGAAAGCAATCACAATTATCAAGTATACAGCAAGACCAAAAGCGAAGCTTTGTGCCGGTTGGAATGCTGTGGAGTTTCCATTGCCGGACCGTCCGCTGGCGCTTTAAGAACCTTCGGATTGAGTAAATGCGTCATTTTCTGTGTGTATTAGAAAGTTTTCTGTATGTTGTTACTTGTTTAGATACATTGACCATTCCGTCATTGCATTTCTCCGTTCCAACAAGCACATTTGGGACAGAATGGGCATCAGATTGGAGTTGTCTACTGCAAATGTTCAGCCAATTTGGGATGTTTTTATCAGCCAAATTTGGCCCATTTTTGCGACAAACATCCGCCATTCGAGATTTGCCGGTCATATCCATTTGGACAATTTGCGCCATGACATTTCACCGACAATTCTCACCGATCTTGATCATCTGAATGCAATCGATTCTGGTCTTCTGTTGCCCGATCCAATTTGTGATGATGGACCAAATGCAACTGCTGGTCAAGCGTTGTCCAAATGGCTGCATACTCCGAGCAAAGACGGGCAACTTAAGGAATTGCGGTGTAATGGTTATTTGGGTTCACCGGATCTCGAATGGATCAACAACTTCAAAGAGGTGTGACCGCCGTATTTCGTTAAATTGTTTTTGTTTTACCAATTTTGTTTAGGCATTTCTCCGTGCCATCACTTCGTCCTCCTACATTATTCAACTTATTTTTCATACGATACCAAAGCCAAATGAACCATTTGAATTGGTGAATAAACGGACCAATGAGAAGTTGATACTGTGGAAAAACTCCGAGCATAATTGGCTGTTGAAACGGTGTCCTATTGGGGAGACGGCGACGGACCAATGGAAAGACGAAAATTGGGAGAACAATTTGAACAATGTCAAATTTGAATTGTGGCGTGACAATCATAGCATTGGGTGAGCACAAAAATAGTTCATCCAATTCAAATGACACTAAATTTTAGGCCATTGTCGCCACCAGCGGAAGAAAAAGAAGAAGCGGATGAAAGCAAGTTTTCGGGGTCGCTGATCACGAATCCGACACCCATTTCGACCAATTCCGAACCCCGGACGCGAATTCGAACAAAAAGTTGAAAATTCAAATTTTTCGAATTTTGAGTTTTGGTCGAACAAGGTCTAAATACATTAAATGAAGTTTAAAAGTCATCAGTGCTTCGATAAAAGATTGTTTAAACCATTTTTAGCCTATTTTGTTCGAATTCGGGTCCGGGGTTCGGAATTGCTCGAAATGGGTGTCGGATTCGTGATCAGCGATCCCGAAAACCCCCTAAGACCTATTTTTAAAAATGTTTTTTTTTTTTTGAAAAAAGGGGGGGATAAAGTATACTATTACCGCCGGATTCGTGATCAGTGACCCCGAAAACCCTTGGAAATATGTTTTCACGGCTTTCGAAAACAAAAAAATTTTTCGAAAAATGTTCGAATTCGGGTTCAGAGTCCGGAATTCGCCAAAAAAGAGGCCAGATTCGTATTCAGCGCCTCAAAATACCCCAAGGAACGTGTTAATAGAATTTTCAGAAAAGTTAAAAAGAATTTTTTTCGGGACCAGTAAAAGACATGATTGCCTTAGTTTATTCATATATGTAGGAAATGTACAATAGTGAGTCGCAATAACATACAAAATACACAGAGAGGCAACTCAGGGCCAAGTGATATATGCATATACAATTATACATGGAGGCAACTTGGGCCAAATGATTTACAAACATCCTCTTTTAATACATCAGGCAGCACAGTTCGTTCTTCGGAGGTGTGCACGAATCGCCATCCCATTCGTTCCTCATTCCTGCGCGTCGCAGTATCTCCAGGCGTCGGTCGGCGTACCAGTCCCAACGCGTTGAAAATGGCGCGGCCTCCACTGGGGTCTCCGTTGTTCTTTGCGTCGCCTGTCCTCGTCCCGCTGGTGTTGCTCGATGAAGCGCTTGACTGAAAAACAAGGGGAAAACTAATTAATTCATAATTCCAAATTCCTCCCTCCCCTCCCACCTTGGTTCGCCATTTTTGTGTCGTTGAAGTACAGAGCAGCGGTGAGATGACGCCACAATTTTCGGCTTTCGTTGTTCTTCTGGTCCAGCACCTTGACACATTCCTGTGGAAATTAGAAATTGGTGCATTGAAATTCATTTTTATTTGGGCATTTTCTCACCTTTGTCACGTCGCACTTCGCCCGCACATTTGTAAAGGGTTGGAAGGCTCCGCGGGCAGTTCGCTTCATGACAATTTCGCCTCGCCAGTCGCCTTTCAGTTGCATCACCGCCACCTCCCTGTGGTAGACTTGGCCCTGAATTTGGTGCGCACTTCCGAAGAACAAGGGCCGCGCATGGAACTCGATTTTGGCACTGTATCCGGTTTGCAAGCAGCTGAGTTCAACCTGTGTGGAAAAATTGTTTGCTGAAAAAGCAAAATTGAGCAAAATGGACCCACTTTTCCAGCGAGTTCAAACCACGGCTTTCCGAAGACGTTGCGCGCGAAGGCATCTGGGAAGGTGGCCATGTACGTCTCATTGTGCTGAAAATGGTGAACAAACGATTAAAACCATAAAACAATTGGCACAAAAAATTCCAAAACTCACGTTTTGGAGTCGAACAGTCGCCCGGCCGATGTTGCGGACGCCCACCGATGTAAGCCCAGCGATGTGTGACTCGGTGTAAATGTGCGATGTGCAGGTCACGCCGGATTCCGGATGTTCGACGTAAAAGGCGGAGATGGGCGGATGATGGCTGACTTGCTCGCCGATGAACGTCATCTGAAACGTGGGAACAAATGTTAGATTTCTCAATGAGTGACGAGGCTATAACTCAAACTGGACCTGGTTGGTTGCTGAGCCCGGGAACGGTCCACCGGCGGTTCGGCTTGCGGACAACGGCACGCCAGGCAGGGTCCAACGGCAACGGAACACTTCGCCCAGGATCGGATTGTACGGCTTCTTCGCGTCGTCGGTTTTGCGTGCAGGGTAGAAGGAGTTCAAGTAGTATTTGAGGACGGCAAGGAATCTGAAAAATTGTTGATTCAAAAGCGTTGTTGTCAACCAATCGGGAATAAACACCGCTTCTCCGCCGTATTCTCGTAGGCGCCGGCGATCAGTTCATCCGGATGAGCTGAAATGAGGTAAGATTGAACTTGGAAAAATTTAAAAAAGCTGTGTTCACCGAAGAAGTCGGCGTACATTTCGAGGAGAGAGCGTCGTTC
Organism: Heterodera schachtii; assembly: GCA_023374025.1. Lineage (NCBI taxonomy): Eukaryota > Metazoa > Nematoda > Chromadorea > Rhabditida > Heteroderidae > Heterodera > Heterodera schachtii. The sequence continues at coordinate 551,293 of SIJG01000050.1, forward strand.
CAGCACGAAGGTGGGCAGCGCCAAATTCTGCAGAGTCTGACCGGTGCCGAGCTGAAAAGAGAATTTCTATTAAAACAATTCATCGAACAACGCGTCGTCTACCTGGCCCACTAAATGTCTGAACACGCCGGCCTGCTCGCTGTTCCAGTTGTCCCGTTCGTCCGAGTTGTTGTAGATGTAGTCGTAGTCGGTTCCGTTGGTGTCGTAGTTGCCCCAATCTGGCGCTTGCATTTTGAAATCCGCTGCCGCTAAAAATTGAAGGGGAAAGGAAATCATTAGAATTGATTTGAAGACTATGAACAAAAACAACTAAAAAAAAGAAGAAAAATTTTAAGAAAAGAAATTGTGGAGGTGGAGAAGAGAAACCAACACTTTTATACAGAAAATCCGACTGAACTCAGTGTTTCTCTATTAACAGAGACAAAAAAATAGTACGCCAAAATGGGAGATGTATTTTTCTCTGCACTCTCTTTTTATTGACACATTTATTTACCGTCATTGAATTTCTCCGTTCCAACATGAACAGACGGTAAGGAAATTTCTTAAATAAAATAACAATTTTCATTTACCCATTTTTTTTCCATGTTTCAGTTGGCTTTGTAGCGATGTTTTGATGGACATTTTCCCATCTTTTGAACGTGTTGAACTTGGTCTGAAAATGGCATTGCTTTCCGACCGTTTTGATGTTTTGGTGGACACGCATTTTAATGGAAAAATGGAATTGACAATTTGGAAAGCAATCACAATTATCAAGTATACAGCAAGACCAAAAGCGAAGCTTTGTGCCGGTTGGAATGCTGTGGAGTTTCCATTGCCGGACCGTCCGCTGCCCATCAAAATGCGCTTTAAGAACCTTCGGATTGAGTAAATGCGTCATTTTCTGTGTGTATTAGAAAGTTTTCTGTATGTTGTTACTTGTTTAGATACATTGACCATTCCGTCATTGCATTTCTCCGTTCCAACAAGCACATTTGGGACAGAATGGGCATCAGATTGGAGTTGTCTACTGCAAATGTTCAGCCAATTTGGGATGTTTTTATCAGCCAAATTTGGCCCATTTTTGCGATAAACATCCGCCATTCGAGATTTGCCGGTCATATCCATTTGGACAATTTGCGCCATGACATTTCACCGACAATTCTCACCGATCTTGATCATCTGAATGCAATCGATTCTGGTCTTCTGTTGCCCGATCCAATTTGTGATGATGGACCAAATGCAACTGCTGGTCAAGCGTTGTCCAAATGGCTGCATACTCCGAGCAAAGACGGGCAACTTAAGGAATTGCGGTGTAATGGTTATTTGGGTTCACCGGATCTCGAATGGATCAACAACTTCAAAGAGGTGTGACCGCCGTATTTCGTTAAATTGTTTTTGTTTTACCAAATTTTGTTTAGGCATTTCTCCGTGCCATCACTTCGTCCTCCTACATTATTCAACTTATTTTTCATACGATACCAAAGCCAAATGAACCATTTGAATTGGTGAATAAACGGACCAATGAGAAGTTGATACTGTGGAAAAACTCCGAGCATAATTGGCTGTTGAAACGGTGTCCTATTGGGGAGACGGCGACGGACCAATGGAAAGACGAAAATTGGGAGAACAATTTGAACAATGTCAAATTTGAATTGTGGCGTGACAATCATAGCATTGGGTGAGCACAAAAATAGTTCATCCAATTCAAATGACACTAAATTTTAGGCCATTGTCGCCACCAGCGGAAGAAAAAGAAGAAGCGGATGAAAGCAATCAAAATTAATTATATTTGAGAAATGGTCGACCAATTGGAATTTGATTTGATGCTTTCGTTTATCTCAGAATTTTCTCTCTCTTTCATTTGTTGGTTCTTTCGTTCGAATTTTACTATTGTTACCCCATTTCCACCCGAAATTGACACATAAAATTTTTTTGTGTGTCGCGCTTTTTATATATAAAAAAAACTTGGGAACAGGGGCCAGCACCGGATTTTGGTTAATAAATTTTACTCTTAGAAGACATAAAATGCACTGATTGTGAGAATAGAGAAACTAATAAAATTAGGGGCGAATATCCAAAATAGGGATTCCTAGGGTTGGATAAGGGCGATAAAACGAAGAATTTCCGAACAAAAAAAATGTGTTTTTCGTGCATTTATCATCGAGTTAAAGCCGCAGAAAAAAATAAGTAAAAACCTAAGAATCCTCGCCCTAATACCTAATAAAAAACTTTGGATAAAATTCATTTTAATTGCGCCGCCCATTAAAAAAGAAAAGAAAAAACTTTCTTCCGCCGACCATTGCTTAATTTCTTCTGCAACAATTGGTGAAAATCAACAATTAGGACGGCGAACTGTTCGCGTGGCCAAAAAAGTGAAACGAACTTTGATGAAAATGTCAGCCAAATTTGGCATTTTTCATCCATTAAACAATCGGAGTTTCCGCCCATTTCAATTGGGTGTGCAACGATATGTTTGGGTGGACATTTGCCCATTTTTTGGCCGTGCTAAAATCGGCATCAAAATGGCACTGATTTCTCCGCGTTTCGCTTTAATGACCTTCGAATTGAGTAATTTAGAACTCAAAAGCACCTCTTTTCAGGTGCAGGGGTTGGTCTTTTCTTAATGCATTTCGTCCATTTCACTGTTTTAGTGCCATAAAATTGTTTTCGAATTTTTGGGGTCACTCTAATCATGAAAACTGACACCAATTTCGACCAATTCCGATTTTAAAATTCAAAATCAAAATTGTGGATTTTTGTTTGAAAGACTGCTAATACTCGGAAAACATAAATATGTTTTAACGACTTTTAGAAAAGAAAACATCATAATTTATTTTCACCGGGACACCAATTCTCCAGTATCACCAAAATATGGGTGAAATCTACATCAGCTTTTTTTTTAAAGTCAGGAAATTTCATGTCAGTTTTATCATTAGCCATTTTTTATCAACGATTATTCAAAATGATTATTTCAATGTACATACACATAAAATACAAGGAAATGGACGCATTTACGGCAAGCAGGCAAAGGTCAAATACAATACAAAATTAGCTTACTAACTATATATAATACAATATTGTTGGAATGGCACAGTGCCAGCCAGCATCATTTGGGTCACATAATTGCATTAATTAACCATCAATTAATTAATTAATTCATTTCTGCTGCTATTGTTGCTCACCACTTGACCCGGGAGAAGCGGCGTCGAGAAGACTGAAAAATAAAAAGATTTAAATTGCATTCTAAGCACATTCATTCAATTTTCGTGGGTCCAATGGCATTTTATGAGTCCAACAAATTAACCAATCGTTTATTTTTAGTGCCATATATCTCTGTCCTTTTCAAAGGTGCTGGCTGGGGGACGTTAGCCAAAAAACAATTAAAAACTTCGTTAACTACCAAAAAAGGTTAATGGCCTGAGAATCCCAAAAAACCATACTTTTTCGAGCATTTATGATCATAACTTTTATTGATCAATTTAAAATTGTTTTGTTCACCCCTCGTCGAATCCGCCGTCTCTAATCCAAATGCTAAGCCGTCTCGGTCGAGCAGCACACGATTCTGTCCACTCATTTTTCCAATTTTCCCAAACCCATCCAATTGGTGGACAACGGAGGAGCTCAATATTATCGAGGTCATATTGCTCCAGTGCCAATTGCTCCCCAGTCACTTCGTTGATCAGAAAGAATGGCACAACGGAGCCAATCAAAGTGGACGAAAGCGTCAAGTTAATGTGGAAAGTCACTGGCGAAGAAGCATTAGAAAATGCCTAAAATGGGACAAAAATATACAAAAAAAAAAAACCAATGAAATAGGGTGACAAAATCACCGGTAAGGGGCTAACTCCGTCTCACAATCAACAAAATTCACTAACAAATAAGTTATAATTCTTTCATAAATTGAAATTGCATTTAATTTAGGCCGATGTCTCCGCCAGCAGATCAAAGCGACGAAAAAGTGTTCTCGACTCCCGGGCCCAGTGATCAGAAGGCCTAATGAGCAATGGTCATCCATCCTCTTACTCCAGCGGATATTAATTGTTGGAATTTTCCGTAGTGAATTGGAAAAATTACCGTTAAATTTTCATAATATTTAATTGAGTGCGACTAAAAAAATAATTAACAGCGCTTACAGTCAGCAGAAATTTGTTGTGCCATGTCATTTATTGGGTTGTGCTGCTACTTGATGAAATCCGGTGAACTCATTAGCCATTTTATCAACGATTACTCACAATTAATGAATTAATATCATAAACATAAAATACAATGGAAATGGACGCATTTCCGAGACATAAAATGCATTAATACATACAGAAAATTAAAGTTGAAATTACTCAATCGCTACAATCCAACTGAAACATGGAAAAAATTAGGGTAAATGAAAATTTTAATTTTTCGACAAATTCCTTACCGTCTGTTCATTTTTGCTGAACAATTTGCACACTTTTGTAGTAAGTTGTGATTGTTAAGCAAGTAAAAACTTTATTTATAATCTAAAAATAAGCAGTACAATTTTTTTTGTTGTTGATTTGATTGCTTTATTCATTTTAATAAAAAAAATCAACAATTTATATAAAATTCTAAGCAGGAAAACTTATTTGACTTTGTTTTGGGCAAAGATTTTATTTTTTCCAACTATCAGCAGTTTTCCATAATATGTATTTCAAAAAACTTTTAATGGGAAAGGTCTGCCGGTGCCGAAAGGCTCTGCCGAAGAAATTTTGTAAAATATTTTGACTAAAACAGATTATTCCTATTAAGGGTCGTGATTTTAGTTCATTTTCCAGTTTGTGTGCCGTGTTTCTTCTTCTGCTGTTGGTCGATTGTGCCATCATTCTTTGTTGCTTCTTTTTGGACAATGCCAAAAAAGGACGACGCCCTCACAAAAAAGAAATGTAAATACATAAATAAAAATTTAAAAAATTCTTCAATTTTCAGCTTTATCTGCGGCGATTGTTGGCTTTTGGTGTTCGATTTTCTTGCGCCTTCTCAACTTGGCCTTGGAATTGCACTGATTAGCCGTCGCTTTGACCGCATCGTCGACGAACACTTCAAAACACGCAAATGGGCACGATGGGGAAGCTTTGCCAATTCCGCAAGAACCGTTGCCGAACAAAGTGATCGGATTCAGCGGACGCATTCAGATCATGTAAAAACTGTTTAGCAGACAGATCCTTGGCTTCAGAGGGGGGGGGGGGTGCTGAATTTCAAAAAATTTGCCCATTATTTTTGAAATTTTTATTTGTTTTGCTTGGAATTTATTTATGATAAATCATCACACATTTCTGGCATTTTCAGTTACATCGACCAAAATGTGCTCATTTTTCTCAGCCGTTTTCACCATTCTTTCGCCGCCACTTATACAGTGTATTTGGACATTATCACGGAAGACATTCGCATTTTGGAATTTGTTTTGAACAACATTTGGCCAATGTTCCGCGATTCAATGCGTCGCATAAATTTGAACGCCATCACTTTTCATCGCATGTGCCAATTGGCCCCAACAATGCTCACCGATTGTCCAGCACTTCGTCTTGTCGATTCATTTTCCCCGCTTTTCCGCCCGTTGAAAGTGCCAATGCGACGGATGGCGAAACGGTGGCCAAATGGCTTTTCACGCCCAGTCCGGATGGTGGGCCCAAATGGCTCAAATGCCTTGTCAATTCATCGCTGGATCAATGGACGACAAATATGGAACAGCTTAGAACGGTGATTATCGGAACGGGCCAACTCAGTCTGAGCCAACTTTAAGCGTCAATATAACTCTTGAAGTTGTTGAACGAATATCCAACAATCTTGATATCATTCGAAAGCTCTTACATTTAAGTTTTGTCAACAAAGAAAAAGAATTATAACTTATTTGTTAGTGAATTTTGTTGATTGTGAGACGGAGTTAGCCCCTTACCGGTGATTTTGTCACCCTATTTCATTGGTTTTTTTTTTGTATATTTTTGTCCCATTTTAGGCATTTTCTAATGCTTCTTCGCCAGTGACTTTCCACATTAACTTGACGCTTTCGTCCACTTTGATTGGCTCCGTTGTGCCATTCTTTCTGATCAACGAAGTGACTGGGGAGCAATTGGCACTGGAGCAATATGACCTCGATAATATTGAGCTCCTCCGTTGTCCACCAATTGGATGGGTTTGGGAAAATTGGAAAAATGAGTGGACAGAATCGTGTGCTGCTCGACCGAGACGGCTTAGCATTTGGATTAGAGACGGCGGATTCGACGAGGGGTGAACAAAACAATTTTAAATTGATCAATAAAAGTTATGATCATAAATGCTCGAAAAAGTATGGTTTTTTGGGATTCTCAGGCCATTAACCTTTTTTGGTAGTTAACGAAGTTTTTAATTGTTTTTTGGCTAACGTCCCCCAGCCAGCACCTTTGAAAAGGACAGAGATATATGGCACTAAAAATAAACGATTGGTTAATTTGTTGGACTCATAAAATGCCATTGGACCCACGAAAATTGAATGAATGTGCTTAGAATGCAATTTAAATCTTTTTATTTTTCAGTCTTCTCGACGCCGCTTCTCCCGGGTCAAGTGGTGAGCAACAATAGCAGCAGAAATGAATTAATTAATTAATTAATTGATGGTTAATTAATGCAATTATGTGACCCAAATGATGCTGGCTGGCACTGTGCCATTCCAACAATATTGTATTATATATAGTTAGTAAGCTAATTTTGTATTGTATTTGACCTTTGCCTGCTTGCCGTAAATGCGTCCATTTCCTTGTATTTTATGTGTATGTACATTGAAATAATCATTTTGAATAATCGTTGATAAAAAATGGCTAATGATAAAACTGACATGAAATTTCCTGACTTTAAAAAAAAGCTGATGTAGATTTCACCCATATTTTGGTGATACTGGAGAATTGGTGTCCCGGTGAAAATAAATTATGATTAGGGTTTGTAATTATATGGATATAAAAACGCGAAATATGGCCATAAAATATGGACAAAAAATCGCGAAATATGGACATAAAATAGCAAAAATATGGACATAAATTTTTCCAAATGTAGGGTATGATTTCTCAAAATTTCATCAAATTCATTAAACGCAAAGTAAAACTTTCAGAAATGGCTAAATACGGTATAAAAACTCGTTTTAGAAGAAAAAAAGCAATTTCTTGAGAAAATCAACCAAAAAATCGAAATTTTCCATTTTTTGCTTATTTTTGACATAAATTAACCAATTTTTTAAGAAAATTAAATTTGATCAATTTTTTCGACAAATTCTGCTAAAAAATGACTTTTTCGGAAATTTTTTCGGTCTTTAGGGGTCAAAAATCCCAATTTAGTTGATGGGGGCCGTTCTAATAGAGGTTTTTTGAAGAATACCAAAATATGGACATAAAATATGGATAAAAATGCCAAAATATGGAAAAATATGGAAATATGGACATAAATCGCGAAATATGGAAAAATATGGAAAATATGGATATGGAAAATCATCCTAGAAGCTTCAAAACAAGCTAAAAACATGTTTTTCGTGCGTTTCAAGCCTCCCACAGTCCAGGAAAAAAATATGGATTTCCATATAATTACAAACCCTAATTATGATGTTTTCTTTTCTAAAAGTCGTTAAAACATATTTATGTTTTCCGAGTATTAGCAGTCTTTCAAACAAAAATCCACAATTTTGATTTTGAATTTTAAAATCGGAATTGGTCGAAATTGGTGTCAGTTTTCATGATTAGAGTGACCCCAAAAATTCGAAAACAATTTTATGGCACTAAAACAGTGAAATGGACGAAATGCATTAAGAAAAGACCAACCCCTGCACCTGAAAAGAGGTGCTTTTGAGTTCTAAATTACTCAATTCGAAGGTCATTAAAGCGAAACGCGGAGAAATCAGTGCCATTTTGATGCCGATTTTAGCACGGCCAAAAAATGGGCAAATGTCCACCCAAACATATCGTTGCACACCCAATTGAAATGGACGGAAACTCCGATTGTTTAATGGATGAAAAATGCCAAATTTGGCTGACATTTTCATCAAAGTTCGTTTCACTTTTTTGGCCACGCGAACAGTTCGCCGTCCTAATTGTTGATTTTCACCAATTGTTGCAGAAGAAATTAAGCAATGGTCGGCGGAAGAAAGTTTTTTCTTTTCTTTTTTAATGGGCGGCGCAATTAAAATGAATTTTATCCAAAGTTTTTTATTAGGTATTAGGGCGAGGATTCTTAGGTTTTTACTTATTTTTTTCTGCGGCTTTAACTCGATGATAAATGCACGAAAAACACATTTTTTTTGTTCGGAAATTCTTCGTTTTAACGCCCTTATCCAACCCTAGGAATCCCTATTTTGGATATTCGCCCCTAATTTTATTAGTTTCTCTATTCTCACAATCAGTGCATTTTATGTCTTCTAAGAGTAAAATTTATTAACCAAAATCCGGTGCTGGCCCCTGTTCCCAAGTTTTTTTTATATATAAAAAGCGCGACACACAAAAAAATTTTATGTGTCAATTTCGGGTGGAAATGGGGTAACAATAGTAAAATTCGAACGAAAGAACCAACAAATGAAAGAGAGAGAAAATTCTGAGATAAACGAAAGCATCAAATCAAATTCCAATTGGTCGACCATTTCTCAAATATAATTAATTTTGATTGCTTTCATCCGCTTCTTCTTTTTCTTCCGCTGGTGGCGACAATGGCCTAAAATTTAGTGTCATTTGAATTGGATGAACTATTTTTGTGCTCACCCAATGCTATGATTGTCACGCCACAATTCAAATTTGACATTGTTCAAAGTGTTCTCCCAATTTTCGTCTTTCCATTGGTCCGTCGCCGTCTCCCCAATAGGACACCGTTTCAACAGCCAATTATGCTCGGAGTTTTTCCACAGCATCAACTTCTCATTGGTCCGTTTATTCACCAATTCAAATGGTTCATTTGGCTTTGGTATCGTATGAAAAATAAGTTGAATAATGTAGGAGGACGAAGTGATGGCACGGAGAAATGCCTAAACAAAATTGGTAAAACAAAAACAATTTAACGAAATACGGCGGTCACATCTCTTTGAAGTTGTTGATCCATTCGAGATCCGGTGAACCCAAATAACCATTACACCGCAATTCCTTAAGTTGCCCGTCTTTGCTCGGAGTATGCAGCCATTTGGACAACGCTTGACCAGCAGTTGCATTTGGTCCATCATCACAAATTGGATCGGGCAACAGAAGACCAGAATCGATTGCATTCAGATGATCAAGATCGGTGAGAATTGTCGGTGAAATGTCATGGCGCAAATTGTCCAAATGGATATGACCGGCAAATCTCGAATGGCGGATGTTTATCGCAAAAATGGGCCAAATTTGGCTGATAAAAACATCCCAAATTGGCTGAACATTTGCAGTAGACAACTCCAATCTGATGCCCATTCTGTCCCAAATGTGCTTGTTGGAACGGAGAAATGCAATGACGGAATGGTCAATGTATCTAAACAAGTAACAACATACAGAAAACTTTCTAATACACACAGAAAATGACGCATTTACTCAATCCGAAGGTTCTTAAAGCGCATTTTGATGGGCAGCGGACGGTCCGGCAATGGAAACTCCACAGCATTCCAACCGGCACAAAGCTTCGCTTTTGGTCTTGCTGTATACTTGATAATTGTGATTGCTTTCCAAATTGTCAATTCCATTTTTCCATTAAAATGCGTGTCCACCAAAACATCAAAACGGTCGGAAAGCAATGCCATTTTCAGACCAAGTTCAACACGTTCAAAAGATGGGAAAATGTCCATCAAAACATCGCTACAAAGCCAACTGAAACATGGAAAAAAATGGGTAAATGAAAATTGTTATTTTATTTAAGAAATTTCCTTACCGTCTGTTCATGTTGGAACGGAGAAATTCAATGACGGTAAATAAATGTGTCAATAAAAAGAGAGTGCAGAGAAAAATACATCTCCCATTTTGGCGTACTATTTTTTTGTCTCTGTTAATAGAGAAACACTGAGTTCAGTCGGATTTTCTGTATAAAAGTGTTGGTTTCTCTTCTCCACCTCCACAATTTCTTTTCTTAAAATTTTTCTTCTTTTTTTTAGTTGTTTTTGTTCATAGTCTTCAAATCAATTCTAATGATTTCCTTTCCCCTTCAATTTTTAGCGGCAGCGGATTTCAAAATGCAAGCGCCAGATTGGGGCAACTACGACACCAACGGAACCGACTACGACTACATCTACAACAACTCGGACGAACGGGACAACTGGAACAGCGAGCAGGCCGGCGTGTTCAGACATTTAGTGGGCCAGGTAGACGACGCGTTGTTCGATGAATTGTTTTAATAGAAATTCTCTTTTCAGCTCGGCACCGGTCAGACTCTGCAGAATTTGGCGCTGCCCACCTTCGTGCTGGAACGACGCTCTCTCCTCGAAATGTACGCCGACTTCTTCGGTGAACACAGCTTTTTTAAATTTTTCCAAGTTCAATCTTACCTCATTTCAGCTCATCCGGATGAACTGATCGCCGGCGCCTACGAGAATACGGCGGAGAAGCGGTGTTTATTCCCGATTGGTTGACAACAACGCTTTTGAATCAACAATTTTTCAGATTCCTTGCCGTCCTCAAATACTACTTGAACTCCTTCTACCCTGCACGCAAAACCGACGACGCGAAGAAGCCGTACAATCCGATCCTGGGCGAAGTGTTCCGTTGCCGTTGGACCCTGCCTGGCGTGCCGTTGTCCGCAAGCCGAACCGCCGGTGGACCGTTCCCGGGCTCAGCAACCAACCAGGTCCAGTTTGAGTGATAGCCTCGTCACTCATTGAGAAATCTAACATTTGTTCCCACGTTTCAGATGACGTTCATCGGCGAGCAAGTCAGCCATCATCCGCCCATCTCCGCCTTTTACGTCGAACATCCGGAATCCGGCGTGACCTGCACATCGCACATTTACACCGAGTCACACATCGCTGGGCTTACATCGGTGGGCGTCCGCAACATCGGCCGGGCGACTGTTCGACTCCAAAACGTGAGTTTTGGAATTTTTTGTGCCAATTGTTTTATGGTTTTAATCGTTTGTTCACCATTTTCAGCACAATGAGACGTACATGGCCACCTTCCCAGATGCCTTCGCGCGCAACGTCTTCGGAAAGCCGTGGTTTGAACTCGCTGGAAAAGTGGGTCCATTTTGCTCAATTTTGCTTTTTCAGCAAACAATTTTTCCACACAGGTTGAACTCAGCTGCTTGCAAACCGGATACAGTGCCAAAATCGAGTTCCATGCGCGGCCCTTGTTCTTCGGAAGTGCGCACCAAATTCAGGGCCAAGTCTACCACAGGGAGGTGGCGGTGATGCAACTGAAAGGCGACTGGCGAGGCGAAATTGTCATGAAGCGAACTGCCCGCGGAGCCTTCCAACCCTTTACAAATGTGCGGGCGAAGTGCGACGTGACAAAGGTGAGAAAATGCCCAAATAAAAATGAATTTCAATGCACCAATTTCTAATTTCCACAGGAATGTGTCAAGGTGCTGGACCAGAAGAACAACGAAAGCCGAAAATTGTGGCGTCATCTCACCGCTGCTCTGTACTTCAACGACACAAAAATGGCGAACGAAGGTGGGAGGGGAGGGAGGAATTTGGAATTAATTAGTTTTCCCCTTGTTTTTCAGTCAAGCGCTTCATCGAGCAACACCAGCGGGACGAGGACAGGCGACGCAAAGAACAACGGAGACCCCAGTGGAGGCCGCGCCATTTTCAACGCGTTGGGACTGGTACGCCGACCGACGCCTGGAGATACTGCGACGCGCAGGAATGAGGAACGAATGGGATGGCGATTCGTGCACACCTCCGAAGAACGAACTGTGCTGCCTGATGTATTAAAAGAGGATGTTTGTAAATCATTTGGCCCAAGTTGCCTCCATGTATAATTGTATATGCATATATCACTTGGCCCTGAATTGCCTCTCTGTGTATTTTGTATGTTATTGCGACTCACTATTGTACATTTCCTACATATATGAATAAACTAAGGCAATCATGTCTTTTACTGGTCCCGAAAAAAATTCTTTTTAACTTTTCTGAAAATTCTATTAACACGTTCCTTGGGGTATTTTGAGGCGCTGAATACGAATCTGGCCTCTTTTTTGGCGAATTCCGGACTCTGAACCCGAATTCGAACATTTTTCGAAAAATTTTTTTGTTTTCGAAAGCCGTGAAAACATATTTCCAAGGGTTTTCGGGGTCACTGATCACGAATCCGGCGGTAATAGTATACTTTATCCCCCCCTCTTTCAAAAAAAAAAATAACATTTTTAAAAATACTTAAAAATAGGTCTTAGGGGGTTTTCGGGATCGCTGATCACGAATCCGACACCCATTTCGGCACCGTTGCAACAGCCAATTATACACATATGCGTATAATTCATCGATATTCAGTTTCAATTGAAAAACTCTCGCCTCTCGTCCTCTCGCCAACTCTCGTGTTTTTGGGGACTCTCGCCTCTCGCCAAACTCTCGCTCTCGTCTTTTTGGGGACTCTCGCCTCTCGCCAAACTCTCGCTCTCGTCTTTTCTGAGACAAGTCACACCCCTGGTGTGCAACCATTTGGACAATGCCTGACCAGTAGATGCATTTGGTCCATCATCCGCAATTATGTCGGGCAACACATAATTGGAATTGATTGAATTCAATTGGTCAAAATCAGTGAGAATTGTCGGTGAAATGAGACGATGCAAATTGTCCAAATGATCACCATTTCAAAAGGATAAACTGGTTCAGGGTTTGGAATTTGTCGAAATGGCTGCCGGATTCGCGAACAGCGAACCCGAAAACCCTTGGAAGCATGTTTTTATGATCTTTGAAAGGAAAGAATATTTTTTCCAAAAAAGGGGGCAACCATCGGCAGTATGCCACTATTTTGGCATTTTTGGAAAACTAACCAAAAATTGCAATAAAAACGAAAAATACACCCCTAAGAAACGACCTAAAAAATTTTCAAAAATATACCCCTAAGAATCGACCTAAAAAATTTTCAAAAATACACCACTAAGAATTGAAAAAATTTCACAAAAATTCTTCCCCCAATTTTTTTTTCTTGTTCTTTGCCACTATTTTGGCATTTTTTTGTCACTATTTAGTTAATTATTTTTTTCAGAATAAAATATGCCAATCTATAGGTTTTCGGGGTCGCTGATCGCGAATCCGGTATTCATTTCGTCCAATTCCAAATCCCGGACTCGAATTCGAACAAAAAGTCGAAAAATTAAAATTTTTGGTTTTCATATTATTGGTCGACATTGTTTAAATGCATGGAAACGAACTGAAAGTCATCAGGAAACGAAATCAGTGCTTCAATTAAAAATCATTTAAACTATTTTTAGACTAAAAATAAAAAATTTTATTTTTCAACTTCTTGTTCGAGTTCGGGTCCGGGATTTGGAATTGGCCGAAATGGATGCCGGATTCGCGATCAGCGACCCCGAAAACCTACAGATTGGCTTCTTTTATTCTAAAATGTAAAAATTTTTGTATATGGGGCCTAAACTGCATAAGAGCCACAAATGTTTAGATTTACTTAATCCGAAGGTGCTTAAATCGTATTTTGTTTGTCAGCGGATAGTTGCGCAAAGGAAATTCGCCAGATTTGCCACAAAATTCAGATAGTTTTGCCTTTAGTCCAATTTTCTCCTTGCAAATTTCAATTTGTCTCCAAATTGTCAATTCGGTTTTGCCATCAAAATGTGCGTCCACCAAAACATCGAAACGATAAGAAAGCAATGCCATTTTTGAGTCCAAGTTGGGGACGGTCAAAAGATGGAAGAATGAATGTCCATCCACACATCTCCACAAATCCAACTGAAATGAGAAACAAAAATTAAAAGATTTGTAATTATAATTAATTTATTACCGTCGTTTCATTAGCAATTAGCACACTTCACACTTTTTCGAATTGATTTGTGTGTCAGAACAGAAAGCACAAATAAATATCTGTAAACGAAAAAATTTTTGAAAAAATCTATTTTAATCTATTTTGGCGTTTTGTTAGTTTCATTTGAATTTGCTTTACATTCCAAAAAAAAATTCTTTTTTGTTTGTCAGCAACAATTACCGGGTTCATTTACGGTGACAGCATTTGGAGAACAGATGAAGAAAATGAACAAGCGAACTTTGAAGAAAATGTGAACCAAATCATTGCATTTACATAGCAATAAAACAAATGTTTGTTTCATTCATTATTCCGTGTTGTCGGCCCTATGTATATATATATATGTGTGTATATGTCTATGTTGTATATTACGTGTATGTACTTGTTCGATCTATACTATGTATTTGTGTGTAATAAATAATTCGTGAAATATAAATATTGGCAAATTATTCCGCTAATGAAAATGGATTGTGAGACTCGAAAAATTTAGGTACTTTCAACGAATTGGGTTTTTAATTTTCAAAATTCCTGGCTCTAATACATAAAATTAAGCGGGGGAGGGGGGGGGGGGGGGACCGGCCACATCAACGTAACCCTTACCCTTACCCGTACAATTACGATACGGGTAAATTTTTTTACGTTTTTTATGGTGAAATGGAGTAAATTTTTAAATTTGTGCAGTCAATTCGCCAAACTTTGAAATTGGGCGGTCAATTTCGCCTCCCCTCGATTCGTCAACTCAACGATTCGTCAACTCAACGATTCGTCAACTCGACGATTCGTCAACTCAGCCAAAATGCGACGATTCGTCAACTCAGTCAAATGTCAACGATTCGTCAACTCAATGATTCGTCAACTCAGCCAAAATGTGACGATTCGTCAACTCATCCAAAATTTACTTCAAAAAGCAATTTCTGTAGCTTTTCATGGCGCGTAAAATAATTTTAACACCCATTTAAAGTGATTCGAACCCGAATTCGAATTCGGCAACGATTTATAATGCATAAAATTAATTTAAAAAATAATATGCACTATGTAATTTATTTTGTTTTTGACATTTAAATGCTTTAACATGCGACTCGTAGACACTTCTTACATTCAATCAATTTCAATGTCGTTTCTCAGTTTTAGCAAATTTTGCAGGGTTCCGTTTCACTCGCATCAGAGGGCTGTGGTTCCGCTCGCGGATCCCTTCCCAGCCAAAGTGATACCGGACCAAGACTCGGACTCAACTATCTGTTGGAGGCATACGAAAGCCGTTGGCAGGACCAAAGGCCGTTCAATTTCTGATTCGAACACCGACACGCGGTAAAAAGAATCAAACAATGGCACAATGGTCGGATTGCTTAACAATGCTTCGGTTTATTTAGTAACCGATTAACTGATGGATTTACGGCAACGCGATATGTCTTTTCCCTGGCGACAATTGCGGAAGACTCGAACTAAACGAAAAGTCAGTGACCCAAAAGGAAACCGGATTTGGCAAAGCCTTTATTTTCCCTTTTACACCTTTAGATTCCCCCCTCACTTTTTCAATTGAGTTCGCCACTTTGGACCGTTTTAAGGACAAGATTGCGCGACCAGCAGTTGGCCCAGTCGCTGCAGAGACGGAAGAACGAACCAATATCCAATTGATAAGAATTTTTTCATTCATTACTCATAATACCGGTTAAATTTGTTTACTCTAATCTCGCGATGATCACCATATTGATTCGTTTTGTTGTTTTGATTTTTGTTTAGTAAAATTAGTTTTATGCAAGTTTTGAATAAATTTTTGTTCAGAAGGGTCGTGATTTTATATATTCTCGGTTCTAAATTAGTCTAATTAGTGTTATAATTGATTTTGTTAAGCGCCATGAAAAGCTATGGAAACTGCTTTTTGAAATAATTTTTTGACTGAGTTGACGAATCGTCGCATTTTGGCTGAGTTGACGAATCGTCGAGTTGACGAATCGTTAAGTTGACGAATCGTTGACATTTGACTGAGTTGACGAATCGTCGCATTTTGGCTGAGTTGACGAATCGTCGAGTTGACGAATCGTTGAGTTGACGAATCGTTGACATTTGACTGAGTTGACGAATCGTCGCTTTTTGGCTGAGTTGACGAATCGTTGAGTTGACGAATCGTTGGCGCGCCGTCAATTTCGTAAAATTTTCGGTGAAAAATTTTAGTGAAAAACTGTCAGCAAAATTCATGAAATCAGCTAAAATTCGCAAAGTCAATTTCTATTAAATCTATTAACAAATTGCAATCAAATTTTAAAAAATTTCCCGGAGGCGCCCAACGGCCACCGCCGCATGCTAATTGTTGTGTTTTTTGAATTTTGTTGCTTAAAATTTATAATAAAAATTATTATAATGTCTTTTAGCTTTAAATATTCAAAATTTGTATTTATTAAACCTATTTTTATCAAAAAGAAAAAAACCCTTACGCGTATACGGACCCGTATTGTTTCTGAATACGGGTTTTTACGGGTTAAGGGTTTTACGGGTTTTTAGCCCGTAAGCCCGTAACCCGTTTAGATGTCAAGCCCGTAACCCTTACCCTTATCCGTATTTTCTCAAAATTCCGATCTCTATTAAAAATCATTTTAGGAGAAAAAAACACTTTTGGCCAAAAATATGGCCATAATTCGTTAATTTATGCGTACATAAAAAGAGTAATAATTTACAGGGCTTCCTTTTTTATGTAAAACATACTTTTTCCTGAAGCAGTAAAAACAAAAAACATTGCTTTTTCATTCTTAATTTAGTTTATGCCTCACAAATCAGGGCTCCCAGCTTTGCAGATTTGTCATCATTTTGGTGCTTTTCAAGGGTTTCATTTTGGTAACCTTTCACTGTACGCTATATTTTTCGTATATAAAAATGCCTTTTTTTTCCTCCTCATTTCATTCTCTCTCTCATTTATTCGCTTTATATTTTCCGGTCATTTTGTTCCTGCAAATAATGTCTTCAGAAATTTTGTACGTTTATTATTTCTTTTTGCAGGCGTTTCGCATTAAATTTTGCTAGACTTTTACCATCAGCAGAATTTGGAGATAAAAAATTCAAAACTAATTTTGAAGGCTTATAACTTAATCGGCTTCAAAAAACATTTTAAACAAAGCTAAAATTTCACATTTGGATTCCCTCGCTTTGCTTTTCCCTTCTTCTTCAATTATTAATTCATTCATTTTCCCAATTCATTTTCAGTTGGTGTGCCGTGACTTTTGTGTTGGTCGGCTGTGCCTCCATTTTTTGGTTCTTTTTGGACCATGTCAAAAAACGACGAGGCCCTCGCAAAAAAATGTAAATAAAATTAAAGGAGGCAAAAGAGAACAGTGATACAAGAGAGAATTTACAAAGAAGAGAGAGAGAGAGAAGTGATCAGTGAGAGAAAATTTGAGGAAAATGTGAGCCTAATTGGGCATTTTTTCATGGCATTAAGCAGTCAAATGTTTTTTTATTTTCAATTTCAGTTGGATTTGTAGCGACGTTTTGATGGACATTTTGCCCTTCTTTGACCATGCTCAACTTGGACTCAAAATGGCATTGCTTTCCGACCGTTTCGATGTTTTGGTGGACGCGCATTTCAATGGAAAAACAACGGAATTGACAATTCGGAAAACAATCACAATTAGCAAGGACAAAGGACCAAAAGCGAAACTGTTTGTTCTTATCGGTGGCAATTTTGTGGATTTTCCATTGCCGGACCACTCGCTGCCCATCAAAATTCGTTTTCATTTCCTTCAGATTGAGTAAATTTAATCTTTTGTATGTATGTATTAAAGCATATTTTTTTTTTCTTCAGCTACATTGACTATTCCGTCATTGCATTTCTCCATGCCAACAAGCAAATTTGGGACAGAATGGGCACCAAATTGGAATTGTTTATTGATGGTGACGAAACCGAAGATGTCCAGCCAATTTGGGATGTTTTGGCCCGAGAAATTTGGCCCATTTTTGCTTCTAACATTCGCCATTTGTCTTTCTTCGATGCCGTTGATTTGGATAATTTGCGTCGCCGCATTTCACCAACACTTCTCACTGATTTTGATCAATTGAATTCAATCTGTTCCTATGGTCTGTTCCCCGATGGAATTGCTGATGATGGACCAAATGCAACTGGTGGCCAAGCGTTGTTCAAATGGTTGCACACGCCGAGAAAAGACGGACAGCCGAAGCGATTGCATTCTAATGTTTATTTGGGTTCACCGGATCTCGAATGGATCAACAACTTCAAAGAGGTGTCCTGCCATATTTTCTATAAATTGTACCAACTTTTTTAGACATTTCTCCGTGCCACCACTTCTGTCAGTTACCATATTCAACTTTATTTTTATGTGATACCAACGCCAAATGGACCATTTGAATTGGTGAACGAAGTGACAAATGAGAAGCTGACACTGTGGGAAAAATCCGAGAAAAATTGGCTGTTGAAGAGATGTCCAATTACGGCAACACTTCAATGGGAAAACGATGAAAATTGGGACAACAATTTGAACAATGTCCAATTTAATTTGTGGCGTGGCAATGATAGCATTGGGTGAGAGCAGCAACCAACGGAATTTGTGATTTTGTCGAAAAATGATTCATCCAATTCAAATTTCACTTAATTTTAGGCCTTTGTCGCCACCAGCGGAAGAAGAAAAAGAAAAAATGGACGAATGAAAGCAATGAAAATTAATTATATTTGAGAAATTGTCCATCTCACACCGCTCATTTTCTTTTTGTTTTGCAAAAAATAAATAGAAATTTGTTTGAAACATGTAAATTCCTGCTTTTCTCTCAAAAACGTATCTTTGCGATAACATATTTCAATCTAATAATTTCATAATAAAGAATGGTCTAAATTCTTTTTTCATTTCGACGCTTTTGAGCAACCAAATTTTAAATAAAAATTTCTCATTTTTAGCTTTATCTGCGGCGATTGTTGGCTTTTGGTGTTCGATTTTCTTGCGCCTTCTCAACTCGGCCTTGGAATTGCACTGATTAGCCATCGCTTTGACTTTTACGTGGACGAACACTTAAAGACACGCAAATGGGCATTGGGCAAAATGCGAATTTGCCACCAAATTGGAGAGAATGGCACCAAGCAAATGCAAATTGTCAATTCCGATGGAAATCCAATGCCAATCCCGCAAAATCCGTTGCCGAACAAAGTCATAGGATTCAGACACATTCAGATCATGTAAAAAACTGATTAATTTGGAATTTTTCGTCTAAATTTCAGTTACATCGATCAAAATGTCATCGCATTTCTCCGCCTTTTTCACCGTTTTTTTGCCTTTTCTTCAATATTCTTGGACATCACTGAAAATGTTAGCATTTTGGACTGTGTTTTGCTCAACATTTTGCCAATGTTTCGCGACTCCATTGTTGTGATGATTTTGAATACCGTCGCTTTTCGTCGTTTCCGCCAATTGGCCCCGGCACTTCTCAACAATTGTCCATCACTTCACACTGTCATTTTCAAAGATGCCATTCTCCTGGAATTTCCGGCCGATGAAAGTGCCAATGCGTCGGATGGCCAAGCGGTGGTCAAATGGCTGTTTACGCCTTGTCCGAACAGTCTGCCAAAGGTGTTGCATTTGCATGACTTTTCGGTTGCACAATGGTCGTCAACGATGGAACAGTTCAAAGCGGTGATTATCCCTATTTAATTAGTTTTTCTCTAATGTTTTTTGTCCCATTTTTAGGCATTTTCCAATGCTTCTTCGCCGGTTACTTTTCGCGTTTATTTTTTCTTTCCGCCGTCTTCTCCAATTGACTTTGTTGTGCCAATTGATCTGATCAACGAAGTGACTGGGGAGAAATTGGCACTTGGACAGTCATCAGCAAATGATTTTTGCCTCTTCCGTTGTCCAATTGCGTGGGATGGAACAAATTGGGAAAATGTTTGGAAAGAATTAAGTGCTCGACAGAACCCAATTGACATTCGGATCAGAGACGGCGGATACGATGATGACGGGTGAATAAAATTTAAAATGCTTACAAATTAATTATTTATGAGTCCAATCGTCGACAATTTTTATTTGACTCATAAAATGCCAATGACTTATAATTTGAAATGGAATAATCATCGTTTTTTCAGTCTTCTCGACGACGCTTCTCCCGGACCGAGTGGACAGCAGCAGAAATGAATTAATCAATTAATTGGTGCGATTATGTGACGAAATGATATGTTGGTTGTACTTTGCCATTAAATATTGTCTATATGTATTTGACCTTTGCTTTCTCGCAAATGCGCCCATTTCCATTGTATTTTATGTGTATATGTGAAATTCAATTGTGAGTAATTAATCGTTGATAAAATGGCTAATAAAAACGATAAAAGCTTGGGCATATTCGCGGCCCAACCCAATAAATGCCATGGCACAACAATTTTCGGCAGGCCTTAGGCTGTCATTTTTTTTATCACACACAATTAGATATTATTAATGACAATTTCCAATTCATCAAGGAAATGTTATATCCGCTGGAGTAGAGAATGATCAATAGGAATGCTTAACGGAAACTTCCTGAGATGCGCGACTTACCGCCGAGTCCGAAAATCCCGAGACCCAAAATCCGAGACTTTTCAAAAAATTCTCACACCCAGGAATTTTTTTTATTGCGATAATGAGCGGATAAATAGAAAACCTCAAAACCCGACCAATTTGGTGCACTCCGACGGACCCGTCTATTCCCGACAAATGCCGACCGACCCTGACTTTTCCAATCCCGCCGAAGGGTCGGAGCGCTATGCTAATATTTCAGTATAAAAATTCCTTTGTTTCTTCTTCTCCTCTTCATTCCATTCTCTCATTCATTCTTCCATTTATTTCCCGGTCACTTTGTTGTGCTGTAAATGTCTTCAGAAATTCTGTACGTTAATTATTTCCTTTTTTTGATTTTCGGCATTTCTTTTGCTCAATTTTTGACCAGCAGAATAGGGAGATAAAAATTTCAAAACCAATTTTGAAGGATTAGCTTAATCGGCTTCAAAAAAGCTTTTAAAAAGCTAAAATTTCATACATATTTGGATTCATTCGCTTTTATTCCTTTTCCCTTTCCTTTTCATTCATTAATTTCCCCAATTCATTTTCAGTTGGTCTGTCGTGTTTCTTCTGAGCTACCCATTTCTTCTGTTGGTCGATTTTGGCACCATTCTTTTTTGGTTCTTTTTTGGACGTGTCAAAAAACGAGGAGGCCCTCACAAAAAAATGTAAATAAAATCAAACAGAAAAGCATTTTTTCATGGCATTAAGCAGTCGAATGTTTTTTTGTTTTCAATTTCAGCTGGATTTGTGGCGACGTTTTGATGGACATTTTGCCCTTCTTTGACCGTTCTCAACTCGGACTCAAAATGGCATTGATTTCCGACCGTTTCGATGTTTTGGTGGACACGCATTTCAATGGCAAAACAACGGAATTGACAATTTGGAGACGTATCACAATTCGCAAGGACGAAGGACCAGAACCGAGACTGTTTGTATGGATCGATGACAATTATGTGGAATTTCCATTGCCGGACCATTCGTTGCCCACCAAAATCCGTTTTAAGCATCTTCAGATTGAGTAATTTTGAAACTTAGTGTTTTTTAAGGCATTATATTTTATATTTTTTTCAGATACATTGACCATTCCGTCATTGAATTTGTCCGTTCCAACAAACAAATTTGGGACAGCAGTGGCACCCATTTGCAAATGTTTGTGAGTACAGACAAAACCGAAGATTACCAACCGATTTGGGATGTTTTGGCCCGAGAAATGTTGCCAATTTTTGCAACAAATATTCGACATTTGACCTTTGATGATGGCGATTATTTGGGCAATTTGCGCCGTCGCATTTCACCGACACTTCTCACTGATTTTGATCAATTGATTTCAATCGATTCCTGTGATCTGTGCCCCGATGGAATTGCTGACAATGGACCAAATGCAACTGCTGGGGCAAGCGTTGACCAAATGGTTACACATTCCGACAAAAAATGGTCAACCGAAGCGATTGTTTTGCGAAGATTTTGACGACGAAGGAAACATCGAATGGGTCAACAGTTTCAAGGAGGTGTGTGTGTGTGGTCATATTCTTAAAAATTTGGGTATAATACCGCTGGCATCACTTTAATCGGATGAATTAACAACAATTTTAAAGCGGTGGCCTGCTGATTGCTGTCATTTTTTCGTTAAACGACCGACTAATTGATTGATTGCCTTTGATTTTTGCTTCCTTTTTGTTTAGGCATTTTCACGTGCCACCAATTCTTCTGTCCGCTACAGAATTGAGTTTGCAGTCCATAAAACCTCAATTGAGCCATTTGAATTGGTGAACGAACGAACCAAGGAAAAGCTGACATTGGAGAAAGTGCCACGTTATAATTTTGTTTATTGGCTGTTGAAGCGATGTCCAATTAGTGAAAAGGCGGCGGCGATTCAATGGGAAAACGACGAAAATTGGGACGCCAATTTGAACAAAGTCACATTTAATTTGTGTGGTGACATCAATGAATCCATTGGGTGAGCAGCAACAGCAATTTTTGATTTTGTCGAAAAAAAAAAAAAAATAATTTTAGGCCACTGTCGCCACCAGCGGAAGAAGAAAAAGCGGACGAATGAAAGCAACGAAAATTAATTATATTTGAGAAATTGTCGACGATCTCAACCATTTGGAATTTGATTTGATGCGCTCATTTTCTTTTTGTTTTGCAAATGTCGCTTATTTTGAATACAACAATTTTCTGAAAAATTTAGTTAATTTAAACAAAATTACAACTCCAAAATATTTTCCCTGTGGCGCTTAACGACGCACTACCGCCCCCCCCCTTAAAAACGAAAAAAAATTAAATAGAAATTTGTTTAAAACACTAAAATTCATAATTAAGGGTCTAAATTCTTTTTTTGTTTGAGCCAATTTTTAGGTAAAATAATATGTTAAAATTTAAAAGCAAAAGAAATTAATTAAAATTTAGTTAAACTTTGTAAAAAAAACTGCAAAAAGTTTCGAATATTTGGTAAAAATTGTAATTTTCTCATTACTACTATGCTCCGTTTCATAATTATAAGGTCAAGAATTTTGAAATTTTTTTTCAAAAGAGGGGAGCAAACTACAGAATTACAAAATTTTGTTTATTTTTTTTTATAAAATCTATTAAAATAATTTAGTTCAGCGGAGCCTTTCCGTAAAATTTTTAACTTTTTGTTCGAGTTAGGGTCTGTGTTCGGAATTGGACAAATCCGAGTTCAGATTCCTAATTCCCGGGATCCCCACCCGGGTCGGTTTTCCTTGTCCCGGTCCCGGCAATTTGAAAATTTCGGCCTCTACTAATCAGCACCCTCGAGAATCCCCGGAAACTGATTCTGAGCCAGAAATTAAAAAAAGTTAAATTAGGGACACCCATTCTGGCAAAACTTCAACTCGTTTTTGGCCAAATCGTTTAAATCCATTGGGTGAGCAGCAACAGCAATTTTTTATTTTGTCGAAAAAATAAAAATAATTTTAGGCTATTGTCACCATCAGCGGGAGAAGAAAAAGAAGAAGCGGATCAAAGCAATGAAAATTATATATGATAAATAGAGACCGCAAAAAAAGGCATCAAAAATGGCGAAAAAGGCACTATAATAGGCACCAAAAAATTGAAAAAAAGGCATGAAAAGGCACGAAAATCCCGAAAAAGGCATGAAAAAAGGCATTTAAAAAAAAATTTTCTAAGGTTTTTATTGAGCAAAAAACGTAAAATGTAACCAAATAACTTAATTTTGGTCATTTTTAAAGATTATTAATGTTTTATAATGTTTTTCGAAAAGAACAAACTTGAAAACCAAAAATTTTTTAAAGAAAAAAAAGATGAAATTTTGGCGATCAATTTTTGAGAAAATTTTTAATTCTAAGGGGTGTATTTTCTGAAAATTTTTCACTTCTTAGGGGTGTATTTTCTAAAATTTTTCCAAGTCATTTATTAGGGGTGCATTTTTCCGATTTTATTGCATTTTTATGGACTTTTTCGAAAAAAAACGCCAAAAAAGCACCAAAATCGGAAAAAAAAACGCCAAAAAAGGCACCAAAACGGCAAAATGCCAAAAAAGGCATTTAAGGCACGAAAATCCCGAAAAAGGCAAAAAAAAAAGGCATAATAAAAGTCAACGTAGAAGCCCCAAACCAAGTGGAAAATGCGTTATTTATGCTTAATATATCGAAACTAGTGCGCAGAAAAAAAGGCATTTGCCTCAAAATGCGGTCTCTAATGATAAATGATCGATCTCATCAATAGGAAACTGATTTGATGCTCTCCTTATTCCGAAATCTTTTGTTGATTCTTTCATTCGAATGAAAGATCCATTATTTATATATATCTTATTGAAAATGTTATTAATTTAATTAAATTAAAAATCATATGCAAAAAATCAAGTGCTTGATTTTAGCACTTTACGTCGATCATTTATTTGGTTTGAATTTACCCAATGATTCGCAGAAAATTTTTAGTCAAAAAAAAAGAAGCATTCGGACGCAAAAAAGCAACGAAAAAAAGAAGTTCAAAGAGCAAACAATTAGGCACCAATTAATCTAATTGAATAGAAAAACGGTACTTTCCCGTTTTTCGGCCAAAGTTTGAATTTTTTTTTTTTCGTAACGTCCAAGAAGCAAAAAAAATATCATACAACCAATCCAATCCCATTCATCATTTTTTGAAGTTTTCTGGCTATAACTTTTTTTGAAACCCAACGAATTTTGGCGCCGGACTTTTCGACAGCAAAGGACATTTCGACAGAAATATTATAAATTTGAGGAGGAGACTTTTCGACAGAAAAATTAATTAAGTATTAAAATAAATAATTTTTAAATCTAAAATTCTTTACCAAGAAAATAAATTTCAAAAATTTGGAGATGAGTTTTTTAGAAAATTTTTTTATTCTTGTTGTGGCTGTATTTTTGAAAATTTTAAGTGTATTTTTCTAAAAAATTTTCCTAAGTAAAAAAACGTATCTCTAGTAATTCTGATTTAACAATACATATTAGTATGTTAATTTAAAAGAAATTTAGTAAAATTGACAAGCAATAAATTATTTTATTAAAATTTTTTGTTTTTATGTTTACTGTCGAAAAGTCCGGGAGCCATGTACAGCACACGGTACGATTGCTGATGGGATACGGTGTGGGAGAATATACTGTATTATGTGAGGAGGACCAAACTGTTGATGACGACGATGACTCTGCTGATAGTGACTCTCTCTTTATTTTTTCGTTTTTTATTCATCCAATTTTTGTGCGTATGTTTTTTTAATTATTATTTCAATTTTTGTGCGTTTTTTTAAATTCAATTTTTCTAATGTTATAAAAAACTATCAAATGAAAAAATCACCCATAACTGCTCAAACCTAATTAAAATTTTAATTCTTGGTATCATTCGATAGCCCTATGTGTCCTCTATTAGTCTGCAAAATTTCAAAAATTTCGTTAAGTTTCAAAAAAGTTATGGCCAAAATATTCGAAACCTGGCCTCTTGGGTACTTTAGGTCATAACTTTTTTGAAACCCAACAAAATTTTTTGAAATTTTAAAGGCTAATAGAGAACTTTTTAGGGCTATCGAATGATACCAAGAATTAAAATTTTAGTTAGGTTTGAGTAAAGTTATGGGTGGTTTTTTGTTGAAAATTTTCATTTGATGGTTTTTTTATAACGCCCTAAGAGTTAACTAACTAAATTTTTCATAAAATTGTTGTATTCAAAATAAGTGACAAAATGAGCGAAACGCGCGACGGAAACAAAAAAATTTTGTATGTAAATTTCGGACGGAAATGGGGTAACATACTAAAATTCGAACGAAAAACCAACAAATGAAAGAGAGAGATTTCTGAGATAAAACGAGAGCATCAAATCAAATTCCAATTAGTGAGATCGGAATTTTCGTTGCTTTCATTCGTCCGCTTTTCTTTTTCTTCTTCCGCTGGTGGCGACAATGGCCTAAAATTTAGTGCCATTTGAATTGGATGAATTATTTTTCTGCTCTCACCCGATGCAATTAGTGCTGCTGCCCCACAAATTAAATTTGACTTTGTTCAAATTGTCGTCCCAATTTTCGTCTTTCTTCCGTTGAACTGTCGCCGTAATTGGACATCGTTTCAACAGCCAACTATCCTCTGATTCTTCCCACATTATCAGCTTCTCATTGGTCCGTTCATTCTTCAATTCAAATGGTTCAATATGCGTTGGTATCATATAAAAAGTAAATTGAATAATGTAGGAGGACGAAGTGGTGGCACGGAGAAATGTCTAAACACAAAAATTGGTACAGTCATGGACAAAAGTATTGCCCCAAAAAATTTTTTTTTTGAAAATTGCGATTTTCTCAAAAGAGCAGTTTTTGGGTATTTATTAGGGCACTAATTAATGTTTCTTTTGGCGTAAATAAGACCTTTTTCACATAATTCAATTTTGAGAAAATCGCAATTTCAAAAAAAAAGATTTTTGAGTCAATACTTTTGTCTGTGACTGTAAATAAAAACAATTTAACAAAAATATTTTGCGGCCACCTCTTTGAAGTTGTTGACCCATTCGATATTCCGTGGATCCAAATAATCATGGCAATGCAATTCCTTCGGTTGGCCATTTTTTGCCGGGGTGTGCAACCATTTGGCCAACGCTTGGCCAGCAGTTGCATTTGGCCCATCGTCAGCAATTCCATCGGGCAACAGATAATTGGAATTGATTGAATTCAATTGGTTGAGATCGGTGAGAATTGTCGGTGAAATGCGACGGCGCAAATTGTCCAAATAATCGCCATCGAAAAAGTTCAAATGGCGAATATTTGTCGTAAAAATTGGCCAAATTTCACTGGCCAAAACATCCCAAATCGGCTGGACATCCGAATCAAATGAATGCACAATCAACTCCAAATTGGTGCCCATTCTGTCCCAAATTTGCTTGTTGGAACGAAGAAATTCAATGACGGAATGGTCAATGTAGCTGAAGAAATTTATTAAATACCTCAGCCAGCCTTAAAATATACAAAGTTTAAAATTACTCAATCCGAAGGTCTTTAAAGCGAATTTTGTTTGGCAGCGGATGGTCCGGCAACGGAAAACCCACAAAACTGCCATCGATCCGTACAGACACTTTCGGTGCACCAATATCTTTGCTAATTGCGATTGTTCTCCAAATTGTCAATTCCGTCGTTTTGCCATCAAAATGTGTGTCCACCAAAACATCGAAACGGTCGGAAAGCAATGCCATTTTGAGTCCGAGTTGGGCATGGTCAAACAAGGGCAGAATGTCCATCAAAACATCGTTGCAAATCCAACTGAAACGTGTACGTAAAACTATATAAAAACAAAAAAATGAGGAGCAAATTTTGAAAAATTTTCAAATCAAAGGCACCCAACTCGTAGAGACAAATCTCTGATTTTTTGACACTACGAGTTGTGAAAATTTGTACCGAAACTGCAAAAGTGCCAAAAAAACTATCATTTAAAAATTCTTACATTTTTTTCCTTAAACGTTGGTTCATTTTGCGCAATTAACAGCTCAATTATTGTCGTATTTTGTGATTGCGAAAAATGAGATTAACTAAACAAAAAAATTTTTGAAGAAAACCTAAATATTTCAATCGCAGGAACTGTCCATTACGCCAAAAACCCCGCAAATTCAAAATTTTTAGCAACTTTTTCGACAAAACATGGCATAATTTTGCTTAAAGGCAATCTCTTAGTACCATTCGATAGCCAAGCTTTTTCTCGGTTAGCTTGCAAAATTAAAAAAAAAATTGGTCTACGTTAGAAAAAGTTGTATGAAAATAATGTCATAACTTATGTTAAATTTGATAATTTTATTTAAATTTTGCAAGCTAACAGAAAAAAAGCTTGGCTATTTTAGGGTAGTAAGCAAGGAACGGATTTATATGTGCTAAAAACGCCAGATATGTACATATATATTGCCAAAAAAACCCAAAAATATGTGCTAAAAACCCCAAAAAAGGCCAAAATATTTGCCAAAAATTGAAAAACTGCTCAAAAAATAAGTGAATTTCTCAAAAAAAGTCTCATTTTTTTATCAATTTCGTTAGCACAATGCTAATCAAAAGCATTATAATGCTTTTTGGCGTAAATTTTTTCTCGCTCTCAAAGATTTAATCATTTTTCGAAATTATCTTCACTAAAAGTGGCAAAAAATGAAAAAATTAAACATTTTAGGAGACATTTTGCCAGGAATTTTATTGCCAAAAAAAGGGTCTTTTGTAAAAAAAATTCAAAATTTCTCAAAAATCGCCAAAATATGTGCCAAAAACGGTAGGGGCCAACTGCGTCTCGCCAACTGCGTCTTATTAGTAAAAGGGCCAACTGCGTCTCAGTCAAAAAAATCAATTAATACCCATAAAATATATTAAAAATTCAAAATGAAAAGCACTTATCGTATATGCTCTAATTATAGCCCAGTCTCTATTAATCGCGCAGTCTCCAATTATCCCCCCTTTTCTGAGGAGGTTGGACGCCGCTTCTCCAGGACCTAGTGATCAGCAGAAGGAATGAATCAATTAATTGATGCGATATGATGAGCGAAATGATGTTGGCAATTTGCCTTTTAAATATTGTATATAATTGTTTGTTTGTTTGTATTTTGGCTTTTGCTTTCTCGCAAATTCGTCCATTTCCGTTGTATTTTATGTGTATGTAATTAATTAATTAATTGTGAGTAATTGTTGATAAATCGGTAAAAAGCTGCGGTGGGTAGGACAGAGACCGGACCAAAAAATGACACGTTAGAGAATGTAGCGAAAAAGTTGCCGGTGATACGAAAATTGCGGTCGGTCGCCTTCCACCCATGTCTTGGAATTTACGTGTTTAATTTTCATTTTTTTAAGAGCCTTTAAATTTTTTGGATTTCAAAATTTGCTGTCGCTCAAAATCACAGCACCAGCTACCGATTTTGTTGTTAGTTATTGTTTTGTTGCTGACAGAAGCCATCGTTGAGAAGCAATGCGACGGAGAGAAAAATGAGCAATTTTTTTGCCTTTCTCCCACGAAAATGCCATTGTTTTATTTTAAAAACCCAATCTTTAGTGGTGTACTTTTATTTCGCTTTTCAGCCAAAAAGCGAAAGGCCCAAAAAAAGAGAAACTTGCGAAAGGCGAAACTTGCAACATCCCTGTTGGGTACTTGCACAGTTTGGAAAAATTTTCTTTATTTTTTTCGATAAAAACGTGCTCCCAAACGTATTCGGGGTCGTTGATCATTAATATAACATCCATTTTGACCAGTTTCGAATGCTGGACCTGAACTCGAACAAAAGTCGAAAATTCATTTTTCACCAAAATCCGTCTTTATTGTTTAAAATCGATTCAAATGCATGGAAATATCAGCAAGAAAAATGATGATTTACCAAACACTTTATCATCCGTAACCTCTTAAATCCATCCGTTTCACTTCGCATTTCAAAAATCCAATTTCTGTCCAGGACAAATGTGTCGGCAGTCACGAAGGTTCGGACGCTATGCTAATATTTTAGTATAAAAATGCTTATTTTCTTCCCCTCTTCCTCATTCCATTCATTCTTCCATTCTCCCTATATCTCCGGTCATTTTGTTGATGCAAATAAATGTATTCAGAAAACGAAATTTAAAATTAATCAAAAATTTTATGATCAGTAGGGTTACGCGTTGTATACATTAAAATTACATTTTACGCTGAATTTTTCGAAAATGCAAAGACATTTCAAAAATATTTTTGAATTTAATCATTTTATGAATATTTTGGCATTATGTTCTTTTTTTTTAATTGGCGACATTTTGCCGAAATATTACATTTTCAAGATGTTTTTTTCTCCGTTTCTCACCAAACAAAATTTCCCCCTCTTCGGTCCACTTATTCCTTTAGTTTTTAAAATTTTAGCCAAAAAAATTTTTTTAATCAAAATCTTTTACAAAAATCAACTTACAAATTCACCCTTCCTATAAATTTTTTTGAAAATATTTAATATTGTTGAAAACATAGTGAAAACAGTGGTCCTTGGCCCAAATCAAAATCAACTAAGGTGTTTTTCTTGCTTAAAATTTATATTTTATAGCGATCAAATTGAAAAATAAAAATATTTGATCATTTTTGCTTATTTTTTTCACAACATAAATAAAGTTTTTTTGTTTTAGTTACATCATTTTTCTCAATCACAAATTACTACAAAATTGTGCTGTTAATTGACGCAAAATGAACCGACGTTTAAAGAAAATGTGAGAAATTTGTTTTTTAAATGGTTTTACGTACGCTTTTCAGTTGGATTTGTAGTGACGTTTGGATGGACATTCTGCCATCTTTTGACCGTCCCCAACTCGGCCTCAAAATGGCACTAATTTCCGACCGTTTCGACATTTTAGTGGACAAACATTTTGATGGAAAAAGCGAATTGACACTTTGGAGAATTATCAAAATTGAAAAGGACGAAGGACCAAAAGCGAAACTGTCTGTACTGATCGATGACAAATTTGTGGAATTTCCATTGCCGGACCGTCCGTTGCCCAAAAGAATTTGCTTTAAGGACCTTCAGATTGAGTAATTTCAAACTTTTTTGTATATTAAAGCATTTGTATGTTTCTTCAGGTATATTAACCATTCCGTCATTGAATTTCTCCGTTCCAACAAGCCAATTTGGGACAGAAGTGGCACCAAATTGACTTTGGAAGTTTGGTCATATGAAAATGAAGGTGTCCAACCAATTTGGGATGTTTTGGCCAGCGAAATTTGGCCCGTTTTTTCTACAAGCATTCGTCATTTGTCCTTTTTCGATGGCGATGCTTTGGACAATTTGCGTCGCCGCATTTCACCAACAATTCTCGCCGATCTTGATCATCTAAATTCAATCAATTCCAATTATTTGTTGCCCGATCAAATTGCTGATGATGGACCGAATGCAACTGCTCGCCAAGCGTTGTCCAAATGGTTGCACACGCCGAGCAAAAATGGTCAACCAAAGCGATTGCAATGTTATGATTATTTTGATGGATCAAATCTTGAATGGATTAACAATTTTAAGGAGGTGGTCGACTACATTTTTGTTAAATTGTTTTTTAATCAATTTTGTTTAGACATTTCTCTCTGCCACCACTTCGTCCTCCTACATTATTCATCTTATTTTTTATACGGTACCAACGCCAACTGAACCATTTGAATTGAAGAATGAACGGACCAATGAGAAGCTGACACTGTGGAAAAAATCAGAGGATAATTGGTTGCTGAAGCGATGTCCAATTGGGGAGACGGCGACGGTTCAGCGGAAAACAGACGAAAATTGGGACGACAATTTGAACACTGTCAAATTTTATTTGTTGCGTGGCAATGATAGCATTGGGTGAGCAACAGTAACGAACGGAATTTGATTTTGTAGAAAAATAATTTATACAATTCAAATGGCACTAAATTTTAGGCCATTGTCGCCACCAGCGGGAAGAAGCGGATGAAAGCAATCAAAATTATGTGTAAGAAATGGTCGACGATCTCACCAATTGAAATTTAATTTGTTGCTCTCGTTTTATCTCAAAATCTCTCTCTTCTTTCATTTGTTGGTTCTTTCGTTCGAATTTCACTATTGTTACCCCATTTCCGCCCGAAATTGACATAGAAAACTTTTTTTTTGAGTCGCACTTTTTATAAAATAAAAAAAAAAGTTGGGAACCGGGGCCAGCACCGGATTTTGTTAAGAAATTTTACTCTTAGAAGTCATAAAATGCACTGAGAATAGAGAAACTAATAAAATTAGGGGCGAATATCCAAAATAGGGATTTCTAGGGTCGGATATGGGCGTTAAAACGAAGAATTTCCGAACAAAAAATGTGTTTTTCGTGCATTTCTCATTGAGTTAAAGCCGCAGAAAAAATAAATAAAAACCTAAGAATCCTCGCCCTAGTACCTAATAAAAACCTTTAGATAAAATTCATTTTAATTGCATCGCCCATTAAAAAAAGAAAAAACTTTCCTCCGCCGACCATTGCTTAGTTTCTTCTGCAACAATTGGTGAAAATCAACAATTAGGACGCCGAACTGTTCGCGTGGCCAAAAAAGTGAAACGAACTTTGATGAAAATGTCAGCCAAATTAGGCATTTTTCATGCATTAAACAATCGAAGTTTCCGCCCATTTCAGTTGGATGGCAACGATATGTTTGGGTGGACATTTGCCCCTTTTTGGCCGTGCTAAAATCGGCATTAAAATGGCACTGATTTCGCCGCGTTTCGCTTTAATGACCTTCGAATTGAGTAATTTAGAACTCATTATTGGTCTTAAAAGCACCCCTTTTCAGGTACATGGGTTGGTCTTTTCTTAATGCATTTCGTCCATTTTATAGTACTACTTTACTTAGTCACGTTATTATGATTTTGATTTGCTGTTGAAGCGATGTCCAATTACGGCGACGGTTCAGTGGGAAAATGACCAAAATTGGGACAACAATTATTTGAACTATGTCCAATTTAATTTGTGGGGCGGCAATTATAGCATTGGGTGAGCAACCTGAGTGCGCGGAAGTGAATTAATTATATTTGAGAAATGGTCGATCTCACAAATATCAAATCGATTTGATGCTTATTCTCTCTTAGAAATGCTTTTGTTGATTCTTACATTTATTTGTCTGATTGTTTTAGAATTTTTGTTCAATATACTTGAGAAATAGTCGATCATTTTTGAGATGGTGAATTGAAATTTGGATAAATTTTTATCGGAGGAAGTCTAAATAATTTTCTGGGGAGAAATTGGAACTTCAACAAAATGATGCATATGATTGTTGCCTCTTCCGTTTGCCAATTGGATGGGGTGGAAGAAAATGGAAAAATATGTGGGAAGAAATGATTGCTCGAACGAACGCAATTGACATTGTGATCGAAGATGGCGGATACGATGACGGGTGAACAATTTTAAAACGCTTAAATTTGTTTTTAGTGTTTTAATCGATAATTCATAGATTTTGTGCTTTCAAATGGTACCAAAATGGGTGATACTGTCGATGGTACCCCGCCCTCCCTTTTTTAGCCTTAAAAGCACCCCTTTTCAGGTACAGGGGTTGGTCTTTTCTTAATGCATTTCGTCCATTTCACTGTTTTAGTGCCATAAAAATTGTTTTCGAGTTTTTGGGATCACTCTAATCATGAAAACTGACACCAATTTCGACTAATTCCGATTTTAAAATTCAAAATCAAAATTGCGCATTTTTGTTTGAAAGACTGCTAATACTCGGAAAGAAACTGAAAGCCATTAATCCTGTAATATTAAATCATTTAAGCAATTTTAATATGATAAATCAGAAATTTGATTTTTTTGCTTTTGATTTGATCTTGGCATTTTGTTTAGGCATTTTTCCGTGCTGTTCACTTTACATTAGGGTTGGGCCCCCGACCCCGCCCCCGACCCCGAACCCCGAACCCCGACATTTTTGGCCATTTTCGGGGAAAACCCCGACCCCGAACCCCGACGCTTCCAACCCCGACAACCCCGAACCCCGACCCTTAACCCCGATCGGGGTCGGGGTTAAATATACACCCCTAAGAATGGAATTTTTGTGGGGGAAAAGGCAAAAAAGTTATAAGAAATTTGAATTTTTTTAACCATTTTGCCAAATTTTATTAAATAAAGTAAATTTGCTGATGCAAATTGGTCATCATTGGCATATTTTGTGGTGAAAATCTGTTAGAAAATAAAGCTTAAATTTTAAAATTCGCCCGGCGGTGCCGATAAGCACCGCCGGACCCCTTTCTCCTAGAAGTCTTTAGAAAAAAGCACGCCGCGAAATTTTTTTTGAAATTAGAGAATTAGAATGCAATTTGTTAACTGGTTTTTCACCAAAATAACCAATTTTTTGACTTTGAGCCAAATTTATTTTAGAAAAAATAAGTTTTGGGGCCAGGCGCCGGAGGAAAAATTTGGAATTTTAACTATTTTTACAGATTTTCACTGAAAATTGTTCATTTTAAAAAACCCCGACCCCGAACGATTTTGCAACCCCGACCCGAACCCCGACGCTTCCAACCCCGACAACCCCGAACCCCGAATCATCATTCTCATCTACTGATCATGATTCATGAATCTGGCTGGCATCTCTATTCTGACCAATTATCGAATCCCCGACTAAGAAAACCAATAAAATTGATTTTGAGCAATTTTGAGTTTTGGGGCCTTTGATAAAAATTTATCCAAATTCCAATTGACAATCTCAAAAATCATTCGACATGGAAAAATTGCCGAATACGGTATCGGCTCCAAATCGCACAAAAACACTTTTAGGTTCTCTTAGGTGCTGAGAACGATAGAAAAGCTTAAAATTGGGCGCGGAAAAGCATTTAAACCGGTTTTTGAACCGGTTTAAAACTCGAAAATAGTGAAAAGGAGGGCTCCTGACCTTTTAAAATGGTCAAATTCGGACAAATTTGGTATCATTCGAAAGCTCTTAACGAGCTAAGTCTAAAAATCAAAGAATCAAGTCGAACCGGCACCATCTGAACATTGGGGCAACTGAGTCCCAGTGAAAATGGACACCAGTACCAAATGTAATGCAGTGAAACTGGTGCAAAAGGTCATTTTGGTTATTGCGCTAAAAAACCGCCGCACACTCGACTACGGCGGCCAGTAGGTGGGGCGAGACTACGGGCTACGGAAGAAGTCCGCGCGTGATCCGCAGGCGGTTGACTGATTGGCGGGGGCCCTCCGGGCCCCCGCAGTCAACCGCCTGTGGCGCTCGTCAGACGTCTTCCTACGCCCTCCGTCTCGCCCCACTACTTGCTCCGTCTTCGCATGCTCCCTTTTGCGAAAGTTAGCTTTTAAATTGTTATTTCACGTTTATTATTTTTCGGTACTGAAGTGTCCATTTTCACTGGGACTCAGTTGTCCCAATGTTCAGATGGTGCCGGTTCGACTTGATTCTTTGATTTTTAGACTTAGCTCGTTAAGAGCTTTCGAATGATATCAAATTTGTCCGAATTTGACCGTTTTAAAAGGTCAGGAGCCCTCCTTTTCACTCAAATTTTCGAGTTTTAAACCGGTTCAAAAACCGGTTTAAATGCTTTTCCGCGCCCAATTTTAAGCTTTTCTATCGTTCTCAGCACCTAAGAAAACCTATAAAAGTGTTTTTGTGCGATTTGGAGCCGATACCGTATTCGGCAATTTTACAATATGTCCGATTATTTTTGAGATTGTCAATTGAAAATTGAATAAATTTTTATCGGAGGCCCCAAAACTCAAAATTGCTCAAAACCAATTTTATTGGTTTTCTTAGTCGGGCTATTCGATAATTGGCCGGAATAGAGATGCCAGCCTGAATCATGATAAAGTTATGACGTTGTATTTTACGCTGAATTTTTCGAAAAATGCAAAGACATTTCAAAAAGATTTTTGAATTTAGTCATTTTATGAAATTATGGCATTATGTTTTTTAATTGGCGACATTTTGCCAATATTTTAGAATTTTCAGAAAGATTTTTTTTCTCCGTTTCACACCAAACAAATTTCCCCCACCTTCGTTTCATTTATTCCTTTAGCTTTTCTTAATTTTAGCCAAAATTTTTCGCAATCACAACTTACGACAATAATTGAGCTGTTAATTGCCTCAAAATGAACCGACAATTAAAGAAAAAAATGTGAGAAATTTTTAAATGATAGTATTTTCGGCTTTTGTACAGTTTTATTGAGCCCTTACAAAAAACCACAGGGGTGGAAGGGCTTTTGAGGTTAAATCATTGGTAAAAACTTAACTCGTATTGTGAAAAACAGAAATTTTTCTCAAATCGCAGTACGAGTTTGTGGTTTCAGGCTTTTGCTTTGTAATTTTTTTTTCTAAATTTGCTCCCTATTTTTTGTTTTTCATCGGGCCAATTAAACTGCAAAAAGGGCAATGGTGTGGAATTGCGGTCCCGACGGAAAAAAATAGTAAATTTTCAAAAAGCATTTTTTCTAGGGTAAAAAAATGTGCTGATCACGAATCTGAATTCTGATTTTGAAAAATCATTGATTTTATCTATAATTTTTTATCAAGCACTTGATTTTTTTCAAAATTTTTAATTTTCTTAAAGTATTTTCTTTCCAATGAGTTTACGGTAAAAAAATGCGCTGATCATGAATCTGAAATCAGATTTTGCAAAATCCATCATTTTGTCTATGATTTTTCACCAATCAGCATAAAAATAAACCGCAGCCAAGCGGGCTCGGACCCACACCCCATCTCATATGAACTTAAAGGGATGAATAATTAAATTTTCAAAAAAATCGTAAAAAATTAAATATTCAATAGCTCATTCGAAAGCTCTTTTAAAGCGCTACAACATCTGTATATGAGCTTTTTACGCCGACCAATTTTCTTAAAATTTTGAAAAAAATCAAGTGCTTGGTGAAAAGTTATAGACAAAATCAATGATTTTTCAAAATCAGAGTTCAGATTCATGATCAGCACAATGGGAAAGGCAGCAATTCCGGTACACCAAAGATCGGAAAAACACAAACAGAATTTGCGAGCTATGTCAACCAGCCAAGCAATCCAATCTTTCATGCCGAGTGCGTCCACAGCATCTGAAGAAGACCGCCGTACTGCTGCGGCTGAGGGTTTTATTGATTCCAAAAATTGTGTGTAATGGAATAATTGTTTGAGGTGTATGGGCGTATCATCTCTGTAGGCACGCACAATCATTCAAGTCGTCGGATTGTGTATCCTGTGACGGATTGTTCAGGACTATGTTTTCAGATTCAGCAGTTTCAAAAAAGTTCGGATGCGCACAAAAAAAGGCATCGAAAATAATAACTGGTAACTTTAGTAAATTCAATGTGGTTTTTGTATCCCTTTTTAAAGGCGTTCTCGCACCTTATTCTGTCCAAAATATGCTAAATGAACTAGGTGATTCTTTTCCATTGCGCTGGACAGTTCCAATCACAAAACAACAACGCTTTTTCCTATTGTCATTCGCATTTTTTCTGCCAAAAAAGGAATACAAGTTCGTTTGCTTGACCTGCAAGCACTCCCAGGAGAAACGTCTGAAGAGGTGAATAGCGAATGCATCATTTTTTGACTTGTTTTCCAATTTAAGGTTTACCAATGGATCATAAAAATGCTGCAAAAACATGGCCTGAAATTCGAACGAATTGTTGCTTTTTGTGCCGACAATACAGCTGCAAATTTTGGCTCTGCTGAACATCGCGGAGAAAACAATGTTTTTTACAAATTGAAGACACACAAAAATAATCTGATACCTGTTGGGTGTCCGGCTCATGTGCTACATAACGCAGCGAAGCGAGGAGCCGACAATTTGCCGATCGACATTGAGTCCATTGTCTTCAAACTGACGAGTCATTTCAAGAATTCAACCAAGCGAGTTGAACAACTGCAGAACATTTGCGATGATTTTGAGGTAAATAACCAATAATTAGAAAGTTATCTGCCTGTGACATTACTTTTTTTGTTTTAGGCTAATTATCTCACACTTAGTGCGCATGGTCCGACTCGATGGACAACTCTTTCTAAAATTGTCGACAAAATTGTCCATTTCTGGGAAATTTTGGAGAATTTTTTCAGCGGAGATGGCTCATTGGTTTTGCGAAATTTTTTCAAAGCAAAAATTGCAAAAGTAGTTCTTCATTTTTTGAGCCATATTTTGCCAATTTTTAATTCAACAATCGACGTTTTACAGGTTAATTGAAATATTGAAGAAAATAGTTTTTTACTTTTTTAGAGGTCAAATGCCATACTCCCTGAATTGCTCCAAGAAATGAACAAATTCAAGTCAAAAATAAAAGAACGTAAAGAAAAACAATTTTACGGAATCTTAACGGGGCAATTGATAAGAAAATTAACGACAAATGAAGCAAATGAACTTAAGGAAAGTTTTCAGGTGTTTTCATCCTCTCAATACAACAACAGCATATAAAAACAACCGAATAATAACAGCACGGCAACATTTTTTTAGAATTTCCTTCAGACAACACTCGACTACATTGACAAATGGTTCCGGTTGGAGCGTTTCCCCAAGTCTATCAGTTGGGTTGGATTAGAAGAGAATGAGGTGCGGCACGCGGATGTATTGGAATTGGCGGGCGAAATTGCTCTGGAATTGGAAGACAAATTATTTGATGAAATAACGGACCTCAACAGAATTTTAGCCGAAATTCCTGATTTTCTTGGAATTTCAATCGAGGAAAAATGGAAACGCATTTTCAGGGTGGCTGTCACTTTTTACATAAAGCTAATTTTAAAATTTCTTAGGCTCAACTTCCGAATTTGTATGCGCTCGTCAGCAAAGTTCTCGCCATCCCAGTTTCCAATGCTTTTGTGGAACGAGTCTTTTCACTTTGTGGTGCACAATGGACTGACAAGAGGAATTCGCTTGAAGTTGAAACAGTGAAAAGCCTGGTGCAAGTGAAAGTGAATTTTGATCAAAATTGTTCAGAAATGTATAAATTTCTCATTTCGAAGCCGGAATTGCTCAGAAAAATAGTAGGGGGCGAAAAATATGTTGCTTATGCCGATATTGTTGAATAAAATGAGAGATAAAGCCTCAAAATAATGTTTTTAAAAATGTACTTATTTTTGGCCCCTAAAACTTATTTTTGTCCAGCGATGTACTTATTTCGGAAAATTTTCGATGCGACCTCTGCTCTAAATATGTAAAATAAAAATAAAAAGAAAATATGCACGAAAAATTGCCAAATTTGTATAAAAATATGTACATATCAGGGGTGTGACTTGTCTCAGAAAAGACGAGAGCGAGAGTTTGGCGAGAGGCGAGAGTCCCCAAAAAGACGAGAGCGAGAGTTTGGCGAGAGGCGAGAGTCCCCAAAAACACGAGAGTTGGCGAGAAGCGAGAGGACGAGAGGCGAGAGTTTTTCAATTTTTTTCTGTAGCCTTATTTTTTAATTTAAAAAACTTCAAAATCATATATTAAATTAGGGTTACGGGCCCGGGTATTTGGGCAAATACCGGGTCAGGGTATTGCCTGGTCCAGAAAAGCCGGGTCAGGTCCCTAGCTTTTAAACCGAGTCCAGGTCCTGAAAAATCCAAAAAAAATCTTTAAAAGATTTTATTCAAAAAATGACCAAAACTTGTTTTTTAAATTTTTTGTTTTTAAATCGCTTTTTTGTGGCGCTGTTTTTTCAAAAAAAAACTTTTTTGGAACATTGGGGGCGGGTGCGGGGTCCGGCGGTGCCGATAGGCGCCGCCGGAAAAAATTTGAATTTTGAGTGAGATTTATTAACAGAATTTGTCAAAAAATGATCAAAGTTTTGGTTAAATTTGTTTAGGCTGTTTAAAAAAAAGAAAAAAATAATAATTTTTAAATTGAAATATTTTTTATTAATTAAAATTTCAATTGAAAAATAATTTAAAGAAATTATAAAAAAAAATTCTGTACTGTTGGGGAATTGAACCAAAGAGAAAAATAATGAAAGGCAGAAGGTTTAGCCACCAGACCATATTTGAATTGGAGCTAACCAAAAATAGAGAAGATATTAAGGAAGGAAAGAAAGAGATTTATGATTTTTTTCGCGTAAATTTGAAAATTTTTCTGACTGCTCAAAAGTTCAATCTTTAGGGGTGTATTTTCAACTCTCGCCTCTCGTCCCAAAAAACGAGAGGCGAGAGACGAGAGGCGAGAGTACCAAAAATGGCGAGAGTTGGCGAGAGGCGAGAGACGAGAGGCGAGAGTTGTCCCACCCCTGGTACATATGTAATATTTAGAAAAATCCCAAAATATGTAAATAAAAGTCCCAACTTTTGTTCGCAAATATAAAAAAGAAAGTGTTTTCCCTGGCGCGCTGTCAAAATCCCGATGCGTCGAAATCCCGATGCGTCCAAGTCCCGATGCGTCGAAATCCCGACGCGTCGAAATCCCGATGCGTCGAAATCCCGACTAAGCCAAAATGAGTCATAATCCCGACAAATTAAAAAATATAAATTTATTTATTTTGGTACATCTATTTACATGTATATTATATATAATAATATCGAAATCCTAAGCTAAAAAGAGTCGAAATCCCGCCAAATAAAAAGTAACGAAAAGATAATATAATCCAAAGGTTGAAATTATCAAAATTTATCAGAAGCGTGTAATCAAAAAATAATAGACCAGTAAAAACAAGCAATATTTCTAGATAATTGAAGGAATAACAAAATGAGTAAAAAATATGGAAATGAACCATTTTAAGGGATATGCACGATCGAATCTTCCGTGTTTTCGTAGTCCTTCAATTTTCCTGCGTATCCTTCGACCTGTAGACCAAGGGCCGTCATAACATCATGAATTTCGGCATCATTGTCGTATGTGGCGTCCGCTAAAATTCGCACGATGACTGCGTCTTGCAGAACGTAGCGTTTGTGGCGTTTGTGCACGAAGTTTCGAGCCGATCTTGCGGCGTCAACTTGTTTGTCAATGCTTATTTTTTGTCGCCGAATTTCTGCCTAATTTATTAGTTGATTTTGATTAACAATGACTATCCAAACCTGTTGTTTTTGTGGCTCTGGGAGATGGTTGTGGTCTCTTTGGCCAAGATGACCGCTCATTGCGTTGTCGCTATTGTCAATGATTGTCACGCGTGCAGGACAGTTCCTCACAGAGCAGTTCCACCAATTTTTTTTCTCGAGTACATACCGGAAGCCTTACCACCTTCGGACCAAAGACAATTGCCTCCCTTTTGAGTTTTTCCGAGTTCGAATTTGATGATGGCATGTTCTTCTCCAAAGTCTTCATCGCGGTCATTGTTGTTGTCGTTATGCTCAAATTGTTCAGAAGTTGTCGCGTTTTCGCCGTCGTTGTTGTTCAGAAACTTGCGTTTACGACATTTTTGAAGAATTTCAATTTTTTTTCGATTCATTTTGTTTATAAGACTATTATGATATATTTATATATTAATATATAATATATAATATACATGTAAATAGATGTACCAAAATAAATAAATTTATATTTTTTAATTTGTCGGGATTATGACTCATTTTGGCTTAGTCGGGATTTCGACGCATCGGGATTTCGATGCATCGGGATTATGACGCGTCGGGATTTCGACGCGTCGGGATTATGACGCATCGGGATTTCGACGCATCGGGATTTTGACGGGCAGCGGTTTTCCCTACTAATTAGGCTATAGAGAATCAGGAAAAAACAAATACTTATTTACATAAAAAAGAATCCTGATGATTGCCGTGAATTTTATAACGCAGATTTAGATCAGAAACGCCAATTTTTTGGTGTTTCTATCTCACATTTTGAAAAATCCTAGGTCTTGGTGGTCCGGCAGTGCAGCTAAACATTCGTGAGTTTTTGAGATTTTACCAAAAAACCGCAACTACTAAAAAGCGCCAAAACCTCATAAAAATAGCAGCCATGATCAGTTTCATTTATCATACAAACAATGTTATTGTTATCATGTACAATCAGAACAGACAAATATGACAAGTGAATTTAAATATGAACAAATACACAGCAATAATACATAAGAGATGGAATATATTCCGAATAATTCGGCACATCCGTCCAATTCTTTTGAGCCGCGATTCCCGCACATCCGTTCGATCACATCCGCTGTTGTTAGTGTTCGTTCTGTTGCCTGAATTTTTGTTATTTTTTTTTTATCAAAAAAGACCATTTTTTTACCCATCGGCGTTCTCCCGCTGCTCAGCCGCGGCACGAAAAATTTCAATCATTTCGGCAATTCTGCTTTCTTCAGCCAAGTCGCGCGCCCGTTTGCCTTAAATGAGAGAAAAGTACATAAAAGTAGGACAACATTTAACTTTTCGGCTCACCATCAATGCCAATTTGGTCAGTGTTCGCGCCGATGGCCACCAAATGCCGTGTTGTTTCAGTCCTTCTGTTCTTCACTGCGTACATCAACGAATTGTATCCGTCCATGTCGGTGTGGTCAAGGTCAGCGCCATGTTCGATGAGAAAAGTCACTGGAAAATTAGGAAATTTCGAATTTTGCCACAATTTTTCTCACCAACGTCCACGTGTCCCCGG
This sequence comes from Heterodera schachtii, assembly GCA_023374025.1. Taxonomy (NCBI): domain Eukaryota; kingdom Metazoa; phylum Nematoda; class Chromadorea; order Rhabditida; family Heteroderidae; genus Heterodera; species Heterodera schachtii. Next base: position 593,075 of record SIJG01000050.1, read on the forward strand.
CCGCTAGCGCTTAGAAGAGCTGTGGTGCCGTCGATTGATTGCTGGTTGACATCCGCTGCTCATTCGTCCACCAGCAGACGGCAGATTCCCAAATAACCCTCCATGGCGCCTCCCAAAAGAGCAAATCTCATCCCTAAAATTGAAAAAAGGAATATTAATCCAATAATTTGCGGTAATTAGAGACAAAATGCACCCGTTAAATCCGTCTGTTCAACAATTGCACCATGTGAAAGCAGCATGCGCACAATGTCAATCTAAGAAAAAGCGAACAAAAAACAGTTACAAAGCATTCAACTCTTCCACCTGTCCCGATGAGCAAGAGATCATTAGTGCCGTCATTCCGTCGCTGTCCGCGAGATTAACGTTGGCGCCATTCTCGACGAGAAGAGTGGCTGAAAATGGGGAAAACATTGGCAATTACAATAGAATCTATGCATTTGCCTCACCAATCTCAAAACTGGCTTTGAAACATGCGCAGAGCAGCGTCGATTCGCCAGAGTCCGTCCCCAATTCGATGTTGGCACCATGGGCGATCAGCGCACGGCACAGCTCCAAATTGTCCATATTGACAGCAGTCCAAAGCGGCGTCACATCTGCAAAATTGGGACAAAACTTTTATAAATGAGGCTGAATTCTGCTGCTGGCGCTCACTCATGTCCAAATTGTTCAGTCGGCTAAGCACAGTCTGATGCGGATCTGCGCCCTTCGCCAACTGGATGAAAAATGGGGGAAATCAATCGCTGCCGAATAAGACTAAACCCTTTCTTTTACCAAGAAAACGACCGTTTCCGTGTGCCGATTTAAAATTGCGTTAATGAGAGCGGCTCGAGGAGGTTGGACATTCGGTTGGTTCATCCGCAGCAAAATGTTCAGTTCGTCCGCGTCCAGCGAGTCGACCAGCGCACGCAATTGTCCGATGTTTCCCTCGTTGACGAAGGCGAAGAATTGGCGAGTGCGTTGCTCAAAATTGTCGACCGCAGCATCGGCAGGAGCAACAACATTTTCCTTAAAGTTGAAAAAGAAAAAATAATTTGCATTCAAAAGAATTTAAAGAAAAAATAATTTGGTTACCATTGCCGAAAATGGGAGGAGACAATGACGAAAACGGAGCGGAGAAATAAATGGTGGGGAAAGGGAACAATGCATCGCTTTTATACTCCTCCGATTCCCACTCAAAGGCACAAAAAATTTGGGCAATCTTTCGGAATTGCGGTCCCGAAAATTTTTTTTTTGAAAATTCAATTCGTATGCACTTTTTCTGGCGCGCTGTCAAAATGTCGTTGCGTCGAAATGTCGCCGCGTCATAATGTCGCCGCGTCGAAATGTCGCCGCGTCATAATGTCGCCGCGTCGAAATGTCGCCCAAGCTAAAACGGAACGGGCCAACTGCGTCTCGCCAACTGCGTCTGGCCAACTGCGTCTTGGGGCCAACTGCGTCTGAGCCAACTGCGTCTGGCCAACTGCGTCTTAGTAGTAAAAGGGCCAACTGCGTCTCAGTTGATTTAATTTCAAAATTTTTTAGAAAATTTTTTTAAAAATAAATTTTTTCAAGCCCTGATAGCTTAAATAACATTAAAATTAAGAAAAAACTGTCTTCTAGTTTATTAGAAACATTAATTCAGTTGTTTGAAAATTTTATTATTTTTTCAAAAATTCATTAACGATCAAATGATCGGATAAAAGCACTTCAAATCACTAATTTATGGGTGTTTATGGAATCAGGGATTTAAAAAACTTAATTTTGAACCCGATTTTGGACATAGCCGCAAATGTCGGGGCCGCAAATGTCGGGACACGGGTTGTAGCGCTTCAAATCCTCAAATTCTATTTCAAATCACGTTGGCATTAAACATTGAAGAAATAAATGCGGTTCTTGTCGGTTTTATGCGCGTCAGATCACGTTTTACGCATCCAAAAATAGTTTACGCATTCTATGGCATTATATGAGTCCTTGCTATTTTGTATGTCCATGTTTAGGCGCCCCAATAACTAAGAGGAAGTGTTTCTTTGCCCTGATTATTTTTAACTAGATTTGTTAAACCTAAGGTGTCATGATAATTCGTAAAAAGGCAATTCATACACAGACAACTCGTATAAAAAATTCTATATCAAATTGGGACGCTAAAACAATAAAGTAATAAAGGCTAAGCTTACCGTATATGCTCTAATTATAGCCCATGGGGATTATTTTCCAACCTCCTCAGAAAAGGGGCTATAATTAGAGCATATACGATAAGTGCTTTTCATTTTGAATTTTTAATATATTTTATGGGTATTAATTGATTTTTTGACTGAGACGCAGTTGGCCCTTTTACTACTAAGACGCAGTTGGCCAGACGCAGTTGGCCAGACGCAGTTGGCCCCAAGACGCAGTTGGCTCAGACGCAGTTGGCCAGACGCAGTTGGCGAGACGCAGTTGGCCAGACGCAGTTGACCCCTACCGAGCTAAAAAGAGTCAAAATGTCGCCAAGCCAAAAAATTAGTGAAAAAGTCGAAAAATTATACAATTATTAGTTTTAAAATACTATTATACCTATTTTCAATTTAACAATACACCCATACACTTTTAATGATCGTTTCACATTTTATTTCCTTTACAAACGTTAACCACCAAATTTCACACACTAAAGTTAAGCATATTTCATGCAAAACTGCTTTATTTTTAGTCAATTGCGACAAGCCGAATGAATGCCGTGTCAGCAAGCCGTGCATGTTCCTTAAAATTGTCCATTCGAACTTCTTTTTTTTTTTGTCAATCTTCGAATAATTAGAAATATTACGTTTTCTCTGCCAGTTTTTATTGTTTTGTGTTCTTTAAACGATTCTGATAAACTGTTAATGAACTTAGTATTTTCAAAAAAAATTGTTATGTCTCCCCTTTTTCTTGACTTCTCTTCCCCTATGCCTCTCACGATTTCTCTTTCTCTGTCGCCATCCACCCCAATTTCTGTTTGTTGGCCTTTTCTGCCGCTGGCACCCGACCCGCCCACCTGTTGTTGCCCGTATAAAATTTGGGGGGAGAGATCGGAGTGATCAGTCTGTTGGGATTTGCGATCGGGGATCTGATCAATTGTTGCCTTTTTGACTTTTCCTCACATTTTTAATCATCGCAAAATAAACCAATTGTTAATTAATCGAAGCTTTTAATTGGGGAATCCGCGCTTTGGGCCAATGCCCCTGGCATTGGCCCAGGGCCCAACGGATTCATGCGCGCACCCATTTTTAAAATATATAGTTTTCGACTTTTTCACTAATTTTTTGGCTTGGCGACATTTTGACTCTTTTTAGCTTGGGCGACATTTCGACGCGGCGACATTATGACGCGGCGATATTATGACGCAGCGACATTATGGCGCGGCGACATTTCGACTCATTTTAGCTTGGGCGACATTTCGACGCGGCGACATTATGACGCGGCGACATTTCGACGCAGCGACATTTTGACGGGCAGCGCTTTTTCTAGGCTTCAAAAGTACGCTAATCACGAATATGAACTCGGATTTTGAAAATCTTTGATTACTGTCTATAATTTTATACTTGACTTTTGAATCGGATTCGTGATCAATAGGGATGATATTTTTAGGCAAAAGCCTATTTTTTTCCTGAGCTCCCCGTGGCCTGAAACGCACAAAAAACATGTTTTTTTGGGCTGTTGTTAAGCTATTTTTCGAGTTATTAGTGCCTATTTTCTAGGCTTTTATTTTTAGCGCCTAAAAAGCCTAAAAATTTTTGAAAGAACCTATTTTTGCCTATTTTGGCATTTTGCCCCAAATTATTAACTTCGGCAAAAAATCATAGACAATAATCAAAGATTTTCAAAAACCGAGTTCATATTCGTGATTAGCGTATTTTTTAAGCATAGAAAAAGTGCCTTACAAATTTAAAAAAAAAATTTTTCGGGACCGCAATTCCGAAAGATTGCCGTAAAAAGTTTACATTCATTTTCAGTGATTATAAAAATTTAAGCTGTTTGGTTTGTTGTTTAGAAAAGGATTTTTCAAAGACAATTAATTACCTAATTAGGTATTTATTCTGGCATCAATCAATTGTAAAACGGCAAATTGTGCTAATTCCAGCAAAAATGAACCGACGGTAGGGAAATTTTTAAAAACTTACAAATTTTTCGTTTACCCAAATTTTTTTCCATGTTTCAGTTGGATTTGTGGCGACGTGTGGATGGACATTCTCCCATCTTTTGAACGTGTTGAACTTGGTCTCAAAATGGCATTGCTTTCCGACCGTTTCGATGTTTTGGTGGACGCGCATTTTGATGGAAAAAGCGAATTGACAATTTGGAGAGAAATAACAATTCGCAAGGACAAAGGACCAAAAGCGAAACTGTCTGTACGGATTGATGGCAAATGGGCGGAATTTCCATTTCCTGATCGTCCGCTTCCAAACAAAATCCGCTTTCACTTCCTTTGGATTGAGTAATTTTAACTGCTTTTTTGTGTATTTTAAGGCATTTTATTTCTTCAGCTACATTGATCATTCCGTCATTGCATTTCTCCGTTCCAACAAACACATTTGGGACAGAATGGGCACCAAATTGGGGTTGAATGTGCGTTCAGACGAAACCGAGGATGACCAAAGAATTTGGGATGTTTTGACGAGTGAAATTTGGCCAATTTTTGCGACCAACATTCGTCATTTGCGCATTGAATATTCTGATGATTTGGACAATTTGCGCAGTCGCACTTCGCCGACAATTCTCACTGATCTTGATCATCTGAATTCAATCGATACTGATATTCTGTTCCCCGACGTAATTGCTGATGATGGACCAAATGCAACTGCTGGCCAAGCGTTGTCAAAATGGTTGCACACTCCGAGCAAAGACAGGCAACCGAACAGGGGTGTTATCGCCAAAACCTAAAAACCCGGCAAACCAGTTGAAATACCCGGCAAAAACCCGGCAAAAATTTTCAAAAACCCGGCAAAAACCCGGCAATTTTTTTAGGTCAATTGTTCACTGTAAAAAACGTCAAAAACATTTAAACAATATATTTATCACCACTTTTCACCTGTTTGAGCAAGTTTGGCAATGAAAAAAAAAATTGTGAACATTTAGGCACGAAATTTTTGAATTGAATTTGATTGAAATAAGAGAATTCAACAAAGGTATGCCAATACTATTCCTCTCGTCCGTTTTGATGTTCTTGAGAACAGAAAAGACAGATTCACAAAAGGCATTGGAAGGGAAAATTGATAGAATTGCAGAGACTAGTGATTTGAGCAGGACAAAATTAGGATTTTTGAAAATAGCCGCCCATTTTTCATCCACGTTTTTCCTATTGAACCGGTCGCCCTCGAGCTCCTAAGTAACATTGGAAATGAAATCAGAAATAGATTTTTGCGACATTCTGCTAAGCTAGAGACTAGAGATCGAATAAAATAAACCTGAATAATGAACGTTAGCTATAGTTGGCTCTTAATTTTGGTGAAATGTTTAAATTCAAATAAATGAGTATAGAACAGGAAACCCGGCAAAAAAACCAAAACCCGGCAAAAACCCGGCAATTTCAAAAACCCGGCAAAAACCCGGCACGGACCCCAAAAACCCGGCAAATGCCGGGTTTACCAGGTAAAATAACACCCCTGCAACCGAAGCGATTGCTTTGTGCGGATTATGACGGAAAAGTGAACATGGATTGGGTCAACAGTTTCAAGGAGGTGCGTTTGGACACAATTTTCAAAAAAAACTGATTGATTGCCTTTTAATTTCGATTCCTTCCTTTTTGTTTAGGCATTTGCCGTGCCACCAATTTTTCTGTCCGCTACAGAATTGAGTTTGCATTGTGTAAAACATCAATTGAGCCATTTGAATTGGTGAACGAACGAACCAAGGAAAAGCTGACATTGGAAAAAGTGCCATGTTCTGCTGGTGATTGGCTGTTGAAGCGATGTCCAATTAGTGAAAAGGCGGCGGCGATTAAATGGGAAAACGACGAAAATTGGGACGACAACAATTTGAACAATGTCAACTTTTTTTTGTGGGGTGACATCAATGAATCCATTGGGTGAGCACAGCAACAGCAATTTTTGATTTTGTTGAAAAAATATATTAATTTTAGGCCATTGTCGCCATCGAAAACGTCGTCTAATTACGCGGAAGTGAATTACAATAATTATATTTGAGAAATGATCTATGATTTCACCAATTTGAATTTGATTTGATGCTCATTTATTTTCTCTCAAAAATGCTTTTGTTGCTTTTAAACATTTATTTGCTTGTTTTATTAGAATTTTTGTTCAATATATTTGAAAAATGTCGAAGGTAAAATTGCCGAATACGGTATCGGCTCCAAATCGCACAAAAACACTTTTATAGGTTCTCTTAGGTGCTGAGAACGATAGAAAAGCTTAAAATTGGGCGCGGAAAAGCATTTAAACCGGTTTTTGAACCGGTTTAAAACTCGAAAATTTGAGTGAAAAGGAGGGCTCCTGACCTTTTAAAACGGTCAAATTCGGACAAATTTGATATCATTCGAAAGCTCTTAACGAGCTAAGTCTAAAAATCAAAGAATCAAGTCGAACCGGCACCATCTGAACATTGGGACAACTGAGTCCCAGTGAAAATGGACACTTCAGTACCGAAAAATAATAAACGTGAAATAACAATTTAAAAGCTAACTTTCGCAAAAGGGAGCATGCGAAGACGGAGCAAGTAGTGGGGCGAGACGGAGGGCGTAGGAAGACGTCTGACGAGCGCCACAGGCGGTTGACTGCGGGGGCCCGGAGGGCCCCCGCCAATCAGTCAACCGCCTGCGGATCACGCGCGGACTTCTTCCGTAGCCCGTAGTCTCGCCCCACCTACTGGCCGCCGTAGTCGAGTGTGCGGCGGTTTTTTAGCGCAATAACCAAAATGACCTTTTGCACCAGTTTCACTGCATTACATTTGGTACTGGTGTCCATTTTCACTGGGACTCAGTTGCCCCAATGTTCAGATGGTGCCGGTTCGACTTGATTCTTTGATTTTTAGACTTAGCTCGTTAAGAGCTTTCGAATGATACCAAATTTGTCCGAATTTGACCATTTTAAAAGGTCAGGAGCCCTCCTTTTCACTATTTTCGAGTTTTAAACCGGTTCAAAAACCGGTTTAAATGCTTTTCCGCGCCCAATTTTAAGCTTTTCTATCGTTCTCAGCACCTAAGAGAACCTAAAAGTGTTTTTGTGCGATTTGGAGCCGATACCGTATTCGGCAATTTTTCCATGTCGAATGATTTTTGAGATTGTCAATTGGAATTTGGATAAATTTTTATCAAAGGCCCCAAAACTCAAAATTGCTCAAAATCAATTTTATTGGTTTTCTTAGTCGGGGATTCGATAATTGGTCAGAATAGAGATGCCAGCCAGATTCATGAATCATGATCAGTAGATGAGAATGATGGAGAATTTTATCAACCAAATGCGATTTTCCCTGCCCAAAAACTGTTCGAATGGTTGCACATCCCGGCAAAGGATGGACAGCCGAAGCGATTGCGTTGCAATATTATGTCAGTAGGAACCATCGAATGGGTGAACAGTTTCAAAGAAGTGAGTTGCCATTTCCGTTGGATTGATTGCAATTTGTTTTTGATTTGCTTTTCATTTTCCATTGTTTAGAAATTTCTCAATGCTACCACTTCTGTCAGTTACAAAATGCAAACAAATGCGTCAATTGAGCCATTTGAATTGGTGAATGAACGGACCAATGAAAAGCTGACAATTACTGCCAACAATCGAGGATATTACAAATGGACAATGAAACGATGCCCAATTGGGGAGACAGCGGCGATTCATTGGGAAGACGAAAATTTGAACGATTCGAACAGTGTCGGGATTTGGCTTCACGATGTTGATCATTGCATTGGGTGAGCAAAAATTACATTAATTTTCTTTTATTGAATTTGAATTAATTTAGGCCATTGTCTCCACCATCAACGGAAGAAAAAGCGGATCAAAGCAACAAAAATGTCGTCTGATTGCGCGGAAGTGAATTACATATATTTAAGAAATGGCCGATCTCACAAATTGGAATTTGATTTTATGCCATCATTTTCTCTCAGAAATGCTTTTATTGCTTCTTACATTTATTTGTCTGATTGTTTTAGAATTTTTGTTCAATATATGTATTTGTGAAATGGCCGATCATTTTTGAGTTGGTGAATTGGAATTTGGAAGATTTTTATCGGAGGCCCCAAAACTCAAAATTGCTCAAAATCAATTTTATTTGTTTTCTTAGTCGGGGATTCGATAATTGGACGTAATAGAGAATGCCTGAATCACGATCAGAATGGTTACGCGTTGTATGCAGTAAAATTACATTTTACGCCAAATTTTTCGAAAAAATGCAAAACATTTACCCAAATTTACTAAAGATGCCTGCGGCGTGCTGACTACAAAGTTCATTAAATTCTGCTTATGAATAGGTAAAATTAGAGCTGAGCGGGACCGGGAATTTTGACAAAAACCGGGACCAGAAAGTCGGGACCAAGTTTTTCGACCAGAACCGCAAGAAAAACCGGGACCAACCGGGAATTTTCCCAAGAGAAAAATTTTTCGAAAAAAATTTGAAAATTTAAGTGCACTTTGTTACGAAAATTGCCTCTATTTAAAAACGTACCCCTAAAATCTTTTTAATTTTCGTTTGGGAGAGAAATTCAAAGAAAATTTTGAGTGCGATTTGTTTTTCTCAAAAATTTCTCATTCTCCACCAATTTCCTTCTCTTTTCTCACCCAAACCCCCATTCTTACCAGTGCTTATCTTTTTTTGGAGAATTTAGTCATTTTATGAATATTATGGCATTATGTCATTTTTAATTGGCGACATTTTGCCAATATTTTACATTTCAGAAAGATTTTTTTTCTCCGTTTCACACCAAACAAAATTTCCCCCGCCTTCGGTCTATTTCTTACTTTAGGTTTTCAAAATCATTTTTGCTTATTTTTTCACAACATAAATAAAGTTTTTTTGGTAATACTGGAGAATTGGTGTCCCGGAAAAAAAATAATTTAAAATTTTTCTTTTCTAAAAATCGTTATAACATATTTATGGGGGTTTTCTGGGCCGCTGATCACGAATCTGACATTAATTTTCACTAATTTCGAATCCCGGACCTGAATTCGAACAAAGTAGAAATTCAAAATTCTCACACATAAAAAACAATTTTGATTTTCGATTTTTTGCCCTAGTTCGGGTCCGGGATTCGGAATTGGCCAAGACTAAGGTCATATTCGTGATCAGCGACTCCGAAAACCCAAGAATGCATGTTTTCAAGTTATTTTTACATGCAAAAATTTTATTAAAATTTTGGCACATGATGAAAAATCATAGACAAAATCAATGATTTTGTAAAATCCGAGCTCGGATTCGTGATCGGCGTGTTTTCTTACTCTAGAAAAACTGTAAAGAAACTTCTTAACTTTGTTTTTCGTCGGGACACCAATTCTCCAGTATTACCGTTTTTTTAGTTTAGTTAACATCATTTTTCGCAATCACAAATTACGACCAAATTGAGCTGCTAATTGCCGCAAAATGAAGCGACAATTAAAGAAAAAAATGTGAGAATGAAAGGTTTTTCGGCGCTTTTGTATTTTCATAGCCCTTACTTTTACAAAATTTTGCTCCCAACTTTTGCTTTTCATTGGACCTATTAAACTACAAAAAATGCCAATTTCTCATTTAACTAATTTTTACGCATGCATTTCAGTTGGATTTGTGGCGACGTGTGGATGGACATTCTCCCATCTTTTGAACGTGTTGAACTTGGTCTCAAAATGGCATTGCTTTCCGACCGTTTTGATGTTTTGGTGGACGCACATTTTGATGGCAAAAGCGAAGTGACAATTTGGAGAGAAATAACAATTCGCAAGGGCGCAGGACCAACACCGAAATTATCTGTTTTGATCGATGGCACTTTTGTGGCATTTCCGATGCCGGACCATCCACTGCCCAACAAAATCCGCTTTAAGAACCTTCTGATTAAATAATTCAACGAATTATTTTAATTGTGATGAACCTATTCGGCGCTAGTTTAAAAGAGGATCTTTTTTAAAATTTTTTGCTCTTTTTTGGTCTACATTTTTTTTTTATACACATATTGATGAATACTCAGGGGTTTTCGAGATAGCTGCGAATATGGCATCCATTTCTACCAATTCGGGATCCCGATTCAGATTCTAACATAAAAGCAAATTTTCAAAAAGTTAAATTTTCAAATTTTGTTTCGGAGTTCGGCATAGGCCCAAATAATTGTCATATTCGTGATCAGCGAATGACCTTGAAAACCCCCGGGTACTTGGTTTCAGGACTTTTTAAACAATTTAGACCGAAAAAGTGTCAAAAAGGCCCTCTTTTAAACTAGCGCCAACATTCCCTTTCAGCTGCGTTGATCATTCCGTCATTGAATTTCTGCGTTCCAACAAGCAAATTTGGGACAGAAGTGGCACCAAGCAGGACTTGTGTATTCCAAATGTTCAGCCAATTTGGGATGTTTTTGTCCGAGAAATTTGGCCAATTTTTGCGACAAACATTCACCATTTGAGCCTTGCCAGTGGCGATGATTTGGACAGTTTGCGTCGCCGCACTTCGCCGACAATTCTCACGGATCTCAATCATCTGAATGCAATCCATTCTGGTCTTCTGTTGCCCGATCCAATTTGTGATGATGGACTGAATGCAACTGCTGGCCAAGTGTTGTCCAAATGGTTGCACACGCCGAGCAAAGACGGGCAGCCGAAGCGATTGCACTGCGTTGCTTATTTTGATGAATCGCATTTTAAATGGGTCAACAACTTCAAAGAGGTGTCCCGCCCTATTTTTCGTCAATTTATTTTTGTTTTACCAATTTTGTTTAGACATTTCTCTCTGCCACCACTTCTGTCAGTTACATTATTCAATTTTATTTTTGCACGAAAACAAAAATGCCAATTGAACAATTTGAATTGGTGAACGAAGGGACAAATGAGAAGCTGATACTGTGGAAAAAATTCAAGTATAATTGGCTGCTGAAACGGTGTCCAATAATTGTTGCGGGGATTGCGGCGACGGTTCAGTGGGAAAACTATGAAAATTGGGACCACAATTTGAACAATGTCCAATTTAATTTGTGGCCTGACATCAATAAATGCATTGGGTGAGCAGAGCAGTAAAGGATAATTGGTCCAATTTAAATTTCACTAAATTTTAGGCCATTGTCACCGGAAGAAGAAAAAGCGGACGAATGAAAGCAACAAAAATTATTAATTATATTTGAGAAATGGTCGACCATCTCACCAATTGAAATTTGATTTGTTTCACTCATTTTATTTTTGTTTTACAAATGTCACTTATTTTGAATACAACAATTTTCTAAAAAATTTACTTAATTCTTTAACAAAATTACAATCCCGAAATGTTTCCCCTCTGGCGCTTAACGGCGCACTACCGACCGGTAGGGGTCAGTTGCGTCTGAGCCAAGCATAAAACATCCAAACTTTTTTCTTTGTTGACCAAATTTTATAAATTTGACATCATTCGAAAGCTCTACATGTTTAGAAGCTTTTGACGAGGTATTCTAAGCGATTGAATAACTTATAAAAAAAGTTGCAACATGAATATTACCAAAAAGTCAGAATTTTTGTATATTTTAATTTATATCTTTTTTACATGTCGCTATTTCTTTGTGATTTTTGGGAAGCCGATAGATCTTGTTAAGAGCTTTCGAATGATTCCAACTTTGTTGGATTTGGTCAACAAAGAAAAAAAAAGTTATGCTGGTCTAAACCTGGCTCAGACGCAACTGGCCCGTTCCGCTACCGACCCCTCCCCCCCCCTCCTAAAAACGAAAAAAAATGGAAATTAAATACGCCACACATTCATTCTAAAATTTCATGGTTAAGAATGGTCTAAATTCTTTTTTTTTCATTTAGGCGCTTTTGAGACAAATTTTGGGTGTAATAATACAATAAAATTTCTATAGAAATATTTCAATTAACACATATTTCTTCAATTTGATTTTATTTATTTGTGTCAATTATAAATCAAAGCTGGTGGATGGGATGAAGAAAGAATGCATGAACGGATGGGATGACAGATCAAAATTAGAAAAATTGAATGAAAAAACGCACAAAAATTGGAATAATAATTAAAACATACGCACAAAAATTGGATGAATGAAAATCGGAAGCAAAAAGAGAGAGTCACTATCATCAGAGTCATCGTCATCAACAGTTTGGTCCTCCTCACATACATAATACAGTATATTCTCCCACACCGTAACCCATCAGCAATCGTACCGTGTGCTGTACAGACAATGGGAAATATTTTGTAATTAATTGAAAATGTATAACAATTTTCAGAAGTTTTATCGGACCTCTATTTTCCATTGGATTTTAAAAGCAATTTGAATCCCATAAATCCGCAAATTGGCCATTTTTGGGCCAAAATATAAAAAATCCACCACCCCAATTTTCGTTTTGATTTAAGCCTTGAAAAATTCGTTTTTTTCCAATTACCGCTTTGCCGATGGCTCCGGTCCGACGATGGCACAGCCTCCGCTGCCCGAGCTGCCGTTCGCTGCAAGAGAACGGAACATTTAGTGAGATTAAAAAAAATTATCTGGAGCAAATGGGGAGGGGGGGGGGGGGGAGAAGGCAGCAAAATTATAAAATTTTACGCCAATAATATGCAAATTAAATGAGTGAAGTAAAGACCCGAAAATAATAAAAATGACGAAAGTGAACGGCGGTAAATCTGGCGGGGATGATTTTTTTAATTTAGGGGATTTGCGGAATATAAAAAGCACAGCTAGACAGAAATTATTTTTAATGAAATTGGGAAAAAATCTGTTCCGAAAAAACTCAATTTCTTACAAATATTGAATTGCATTTCATTTTGCCAACACTGTGATCAGAAAGACCACTCCTTCAGGCTGAACGGGAGTGACCCAAATTGTAACATCCTGGGTGATTTTGGGCTGTGCTAACAATTGTTCAACATGGTAAAAATGCACCCAAATAATATGATTGATTAATCATATGTATACTGTACAGACTACATCCTATTACCATTTACAGTAATGCATTTTTACCATGTTGAACAATTGGTAGCGCAACCAATGGGGGGAAGCAGCTCGTCCCCCCCTTAGGGTGTTAAAATTTTGATCACTCCCCCGTCAACCTGAATGAGTTATCTGATCAAGGCGTGGCAATAGTTTTGTTAATCAGTATCGAAAAATAATATTAGAATTAATTTATTAATAGATTTTTCCGAAAAAATGATAAAGTCAAAAATTGCTCATTCATTTTCTTAAATTTTTACCGATTTTTTGTATAAAATTGTTTGCAAAAATCGTTTTTTTAATTTCGCAAAGTTGATCTATCTTTTTTGGGTTTCGCCAAAAGTTTTGTGAAATTGTCTCGGACCCCCGTGCCATGCGCGAATTGGCCCTACCCATTGGACACTTTTTGAAATGAGTTAGACACAACAGCAACAGCACAAAAAAGGTACCAACCAATGGACCACCAATATGCCAATGTAAGTGTACAAAACAAAATGCCAAAAAATGTGTTGTGTGCAAATCCATTTTAAAAATAAAAAATATTTATTTCTTTTTACGCGTGCGCTGGTGTCAGTCGTCATATATCAGTCAAATATGTGGTGAAAGTGGCCAATTAAAAGAGATTAATATAGAGAATGACTAATGAGGTAATTAAAATGGACAGAAGACTAATGAATTAATTAATTAAGAAATTAAGCACCGCCAAATTTGTGCCACAGGGTGGTGAACAGGGCGTGGAAAAAGCAAAACAAAATGAAAAACGCGTAGAAAATGGACAACAAAAATGTGTTGAGAACACCACCGGCAACAGCAGCAATTGGGTGGTCACCACCACCACCACCGTCAACAATCGGAAATTGCTGATGATGCGGAGGAGAAGCCGACGATTTGGAGCAGGACGGAGGAGGAGGAGGCGGAGGAGGGACACCACCAATGCCAATGCCAACAAAACAACACTCACAGAGGCGCGACTGCTCCTGGGACATGGCGGCGACCACCTCGGTGACGAGTCGCGGGTGCTCCTTGACCATCTCGGCCCAGCCGTCGGTCTAGGAAATTTAAAAGAGAATGATGGAAATTGGAAAAAATTAAAAAAAAAATTTTTGTGGAGGGGGGAGAGAAAGGGAGAGTTGAGGATAAAGTGAGAGAGACGCCCCATTCTATGAAAAATTTCAAATAAAAATCAAAAAAAAATTTCAATTTAATTTTATGGGGAGAGCAATGGGTAGGGGGGGGGGGTACCCAGCGGGAATCAAGACCGTATCCAAAAAAAAAATTTTTTTTTTTTCGGAGGGTGAAACTGAAAATTTTTTCTCTTTGACCTAATTCTTTTTTCACCAATGCTATTCATTAAATTGGCAACGAGCCATTTTTCGCAACAAAAGAAGACTAATTTTGGCCATTTTGGGAGTTAAATTTTCCAAAAAAAAAAAAAGATAAATAGGGGTACGGCGGTTCAGAAAAAAAAATTTTTTTTTTTTGGTATTTTAATACAATTTTTAATAAATCATTAAAATTTTCAAGAAATTTCCCGTTTTCTGAATTTTTTTTTAAATTGGGGGCCCTCACCATGATGACATTGTTGGAGTATTGCGCGATGAAGCGCAGCGCGTCCGCCTTCAAGTCGAGCGCGTTGTGCATGTCGGCCAGCACAAGGTTACGGCACACATTGTCAGTGGACAGTCCGGCACGGAGAACCTGGGAAAAATGGAGCATAATTTGAATGAAAAACAAAAAGAAAATAAAGTGTGCAAAAAACAGCCAAGCAAAATTTAAAAAAAAAATTTTTTTTTTTTTCCAAAACCCCATTTGAAGGTGTTATTCGCAATTCTTTTTAAATGTAAATTTTTTATTTCTTGTTAGACAAACCGTAGAAAGTATTTTGAAAATTTAGAAAAGTTATTTAATTTTTTGAAAAAACGTTGCGTACGAATGTCACAGCTTAAAAATTTTAATTAAAAAAAAAATGTTTTCCACTAAAATTTTGACATAAAAAAAAATTATAAAACTAAAAATTTGCAGTCTTTTAATGTCAAAAAATTAAAAAATGGTTTGGTGACAAACAACATTCCGTTGCCAACCTGATCAGCCATCTCCTTGAGCCCGATCAGTTGGAAACGGTCGGCAACCGCCAGCAAATCGAGCGCCATTTGCTGCAGCAACGGCGAACGACCGCTGTACATGTAGAAGAGCATTTCGCGCATAACCTAAGAGTGGGGAACAAAGATTCAATTTAAAAATAAAAAAATATAAGAATTTTTTTACAAGTATTTTTAAGAATTTCCCACCGATTTTTAAAAAGACTTTTTTTGAAAAAACGCAGTAATTAAAAATAAAATTTTGAAAATCGCTAGAATTTTTTTTCCAAAATTTTCTTAAAAATATTTTCGGAGGTGGGGGGGGGGGGGGGGTGGACGGTGAATAAAAGATAAAAAAATGAGTGGCCCGAAATTCGGGCTCAAAGACTACTGCTCCGCCTGGAGGCGGTCCCACCCAGTGGTCAAAGCCCACTCAAAAAAAAAAAATTTCCATGAAAATTTTTTTCGGTGACATTTTAGGTCCACCCCGGCACACACCTCAAAGTCGATGTCTTCATAGAACACCTCCGACTTCTGTGCCTCCTCCGTGTGCGGCTCCAACATGGCACTGAACACGGGAGAACGTGCCGCCAGCACCACCTTGTGCGCATTCAGCTCATGCATCTCCTTGCCTTCGCCACGACAGACGATCTTGAAGTCTGTATGCCTGGAAATGGTAAAAAAAAATTTTGAAAAAAAAAAAAATTCAATTTGTGATTGCTAATTACGAATATTTAGTAATTAATCATCATTACCTGTTCTGACCAAACATCACTTCCAAGTCCTTGGCCAGCTGAACAATGAAAGAGAAATTAAGAAAGATTTTTAAAATCCATGGTTAGCTAGACTCTCGCCCACGTGGATTTTTTTAAATTTAAATTTTCGTTTCCAGCGTCTAAAAATACCTAAAAACCTTACAATTAGAAAATTTAAAAAAAAATGTTTTATGAGCTTGGTCACAAATAAGAAATAAATACTGAATTTTTTCCAATTCCCAAAAATTGCGGTATTTTTTTTTGCAACCCCCCCCCCCCCCCCTCCTCTCCGTCCACTGACTTCGCATGGCCGTGGCTCGGGCATGGCCTGGTTGATGGTGTTCTGACTGTTCTTGGTGATGGTGTCCGACACGATGGTCAGGTTGAGCAGCAGTTGGATTTCGTCCTGTGGCATGATGTGGTTGATCAGCAAATCCCGGCGGATGTACTCGAAATAGCCGTTCAACTGAAAATGTTAGAAAAATATTAAATTTGGGGGCAAAAAATTCATTTAAAAATTGTAATCAAATTTTGCCAAAAACATCAACTATGACACGGCTTTTGTTACCCTATAGATTTACACAAAAAATGGCAATAAATTTTTTTTTAATTCCTTTATCCCGTAACAAATTTTGCCGTTTTTTTCACGGCACCACATTCAAATTGCCATTCATAATTGAATCAATCGCAATGGTAACATACATGTGCAAGGGGTATCTCAGCCCAAAGGTCATACGACGGACGATTGGGACAGGGGGGGTGTCTCGGGACCGATTTTTCATACGAAGGTCCAAAAATTTTTCTCCGGCGACGATCTTTTTTTTTTTTTTTTTTGCTATTCAGACCATTTTTTTGCTTTTCCTGGGCCGGCGGTGCTGATAGGCGCCGCCGGGGAAAATTTTGAAAATTCGAGTGCCAATTTGTTAACAGATTTTCACCAAAAACTTCCAAATTTTGCGAACTTTTTTTGTTAAAAAAAACGTTCTTTTTTGCGGCGTGGTTTTTTGAAAACTTTTTGGGTGCCAGGGGGGGCGGTTCGGCGGCGCCGATAGGCGCCGCCGGAATTTTTTTTTGTAATTTTAATGCTATTTGTTAGCAGTTTTTGTCTAAAATGACCCTAATTTTGAGATTTTTGGCTAATTTTAAAGAAAAAATAAGATTTTTTGGGGGGCCGGCGGTGCCGATAGGGCCGCCGAAATTTTTTTTTGAATTTTGTATAAATTTCGCTAAGAAAATTGTGCAAATTTTTAATTTTCCTCCTTCGTTAACGACCCCCCCCCCTCCCCCTCCCATGTCCCACCTGCTGTGTGCCCGTGTACACCGTGGCCGGCACTTCCTCACTGCGCGTGTTGTACACCGAAAACTTGGCCTTGAACTTGACATTGGTGCAGGAGAACACCTTGGGAAGAAATGGTGTAAATGAAAAATTGAGGAACAAAAAAACCAATTAAAAATTCATAGAGCAATTTTCATCCACTTAAATTGGGGTAATTAGGGCCCGGAAATTTCCAAAAAAAAAAAAAATAGACGAGATTGGAAAGGAAAATTTTTTAACTTTAACCTGAAAAGAGCTAGTGTATAAATTAATATTTCATTTTGAAATTGAATTAATATACAAGCTTAAACATTGAAACATGTTTTTTATCAGTAAACAAATTATGCAACAACAACAAAAAATTTGTGGGCGGAAGGGGGTTGGGATCTGAAAAAATGGGGTGTGGGGGCGTTAATACGTCGCCTTGACGCACCCACTGGTTATGTACAAGGAGCCCATCTCGGGTGCTGGTGCACTTCATTTCCACCCGCATTTTTTCTCCGAAATTTTTTTTAGAAATTACTAGTAAAACAAAAAAAATTTTTTTTTGAAAAATTTCCAAGTTTGGAAATGAACCTGGAAGAAGCAGAAGTCCTTGTTCGACTCCTTGTTGCCCTGGGGATGGAGACGTATTTTGAACTGCAAATAGTTCGCGTTGTCCGCCGCAGCGGCCGCCGCTGCCGCGGCACCGCCGCCCATCAGTCCGCCGCCGGCACTGGCGCCAACCAACGAATTGGACTGGGACGAGCAACCGCTTGACGTGTGCTATAAAAGAAAATGGGGAAAATAACATGCAATATTGTACACACACTGGAAAATGGGAGAGAAATTATCGGCGTGCCAATCCCTGAAAATGTCGAAATAGGAATTTCGGCGCCACTCAGAATGCATGGTAAAGTCCAGACAGAAGCGGGGCCCATAACGGGATTTTGCCCTGAATCCGGGTTCCAAAATTGGAATTTTAGCACCGTAAATCCCATTCCAGTTCCATTCCGGACTCTAATACTGGTCCAGGCACCGAAAGACTCCCAAAAAAATTAGAAAATTTTTTGGTGAGATGGTTACTACCATTAAATCCCAGGTTTCCATATTTTAATCGGCAAAAAAAAAACTAAAATTTTTGATAATTTGTGAGTCAAGTGTGTATAAAATGAAAGTATGGCAAACCGAGTCTTTGATGCGGACGGACGTTTCCAAGTAGCGCACCTCGCATTGACTGAAGCCCTTGATGGTCCCTAAAAAATTTGGATTTTTTTTTGAAATCCAGACGTTTTCCCTTATTTGTGATAAACTTACACATGTGAGTGTGTTGAAGACTTCGAACTTCCGTGGAGGACCTGAAAATGTTTTGTCATTAGCCCATGGAAACCTAAAAAAATTAGACACTTTTCGCATTGAAATCGTGGGAAAATTTTTTTATTTTTGTAGGATTTTCGTGAAATTTTCCGCAAATTTGGGCCACTTTCACATTCCATAAAAGTCCCGAATGGATAATTTTACAATGACCATGTTCAGGTTAGGGTTGGGAGTGAATTGGATGGTTAATCTTTCAGTTTTCAAACAAATTCTAGGGGAAACCCAGGAGTAAAAATGAAAATTTTGCAATTTCCAACCCCAAATTAAATTTCCGATTAATTTTATTAGTTCGTCTACCAACCAACTGTCCGATGGGCGCATCGGAGTTCCGCACAGATCAGCCATGTCAGTGTCCTCGGGTGGCTGTTGATTTAAAGCAAAAAATAATAATTTGGGTTTCTGAAGGTTGTATAAATATGTATTAGAGTTGGACATGGGCCCATGGATTTTGCTAATTTTATCCACTAAATCCAGGTTTATATGTCCAGTTTTTTCCACAAAATGCCGAACTCTAACATTGTTTCTATGCCATTTAATAAACAATTTCTTTTTTTGTTTTGTGTTTCACAACAGAAATTTGGTGGAAGTCTGGGGGAAAAATATTGAAAATTTGATAAAAACAAGAAAAGGAAAAATCAATTCTGTAAATTGAAGGGATTGTAAATTGACGAAGGTGAAGGGAAATGGAAGGAATTTGGGGCAAAATGTCTCAATTTAAATTTGGCAAAAGACACAACACAAATCTTTCGATTTTTGGCTCCAATTCAAAAAATAATATTATTTTTTGGAACAACATGCCGGAGCCCAAACGAGGTAGACCGCTTGGTATACAAATTGTCTTCGTTTTTTCGGCATAAAAAATTTCGAATTAGGCAATAGGCACTAAGGTAAAATACCACAATTGTGTTCTTACGAAAACAAATTTGAAATTTTGTTTCGATTTTTCTTGTGTTATATAAAAAGTGTACGGATTACGAATCTGAGCAAGAAATGAGATGTTTTGCAATGCTAATTTTAGTGCATATTTTTTTGAGTTATTAAGGCATCTTTTGGCCATTTTAATGCATACAACGCGTAACCCTACTGATCATGAATCTGGCATCTCTTTATTCCGGCCAATTTTCGAATCCCCGAGTAAAAAAAACCAATAAAATTTGTTTTGAGGCCGCCGATAAACACTTATCCAAATTCCAATTCACCAACTCAAAAATGATCGGCCATTTTTCAAGTATATTCAACAAAAATTCTAAAACAATCAGATAAACAAATAAAACATTTCTTAGAGAGAATAAGCATCAAATTCAAATTCCAATTGGTCAGATCATCGATAATTTCTCAAATATAATTATTGTAATTCACTTCCGCGCACTCAGACAACATTTTGGTTGCTTTGGTCCGCTTCTTCTTCCGCTGGTGGCGACAATGGACTAAAAAATCAATTTTTGTTTTTCCAACAAAATCAAATTCCGTTGGTTGTTGCTGCTCTCACCCAATGGAACGAATGCCACGCTTCAGCACAAATCGGACATTGTTCAAATTGGCGTCCAAATTTTTGTCGTTTTCCCATTGAACCGCCGCCGTAATTGGACATCGCTTCAACAGCACATAAAGACGTGACACTGACTCAAACTTAAGCTTTTCTTTGGTCCGTTCGTTCACCGATTCAAAAGGCTCAATTGGTATTGCTCTCACACGATCAATTCGAATAATGTAACTGGCGGAAGAAGTGGCACGGAGAAATGCCTAAACAAAAAGAAAAAGTAAATAGGTACTTACAGTCAAAATATGGCCGTCCACCCACCTCCTTCAAATTGTTGACCAATTCAAGATTTGGTCGACCAATATAATCAGGGCAATACAATCGCTTTGGTTGGCCATTTTTGCTCGGCGTGTGCAACCAATTAGACAACATTTGGCCAGCAGCAGAAATTGTACTTGGCCCATCATAACGATCATCATCAATCGCATCGGAGTACAGAAAATGAATTTCGATTGAATTCAACTGCTGATTGCAATCGGTGAGAATTGTCGGCGAAATGCGGCGACGCAAAGCGTCCAAACCATTGCCACTGACAAAGCTCAAATGGTGAATGTTGGTCGCAAAAATTGGCCAAACACTGGCCAAAACATCCCAAATTGGCTGTTCATCATCGGATTTGTATGGCCACAATGTCAATTTGGTGCCCATTCTGTCCCAAATGTGTTTGTTGGAACGGAGAAATGCAATGACGGAATGGTCAATGTACCTGAAGAAATATAAAAAATAAGCCTTAAAATACACAAATGTTTAAAATTACTCAATCTGAAGGTGCTTAAAGCGGATTTTGTTTGGCAACGAATGGTCAGGAAATGGAAATTGCACAAATGTGCCATCGACGATCTGTACAGACAGTTTCGCGTTTGGTCCTTTATCCTCCTTGCTAATTAGTATCAATTTCCAAATTGTCAATTCCGTTTTTCCATCAAAATGCGTATCCACCAAAATGTCGAAACGGTCGGAAAGCAATGCCATTTTGAGTCCGAGTTGGGCATGGTCAAAAGATGGAAGAATGTCCATCCACACGTCGCCACAAATCCAACTGAAATGGGAGGAAAAAAATAATTACTAGTAAAAGCAAAATGTTAGAAGAAATTTTGAAACATTTTTTTTAAATCAAAAGCCGGATAACCCAACTCGTAGTAGACAAATGTCTGATGATTTTTTTGACACTACGTGTTGGAAAAATTTGTACGAGTTGGGTTTTTACCAAAAAAAAGCCCTCCTTCACCCCCTGTGGTTTTTCGTAAGGGCTCAATAAACTGTAAAAAAGCCAAAAATTCTATCATTTAAAAATTTCTCACATTTTTTTCTTTAAACGTCGGTTCATTTTGCGGCAGTTATAGCAGCTCAATTATTGTCGTAATTTGTGATTGCGAAAAATGATGTTAACTAAACAAAAAAAACTTTATTTATATTGTGAAAAAAATAAGCAAAAAAATGATATAAAAAATTATTTTTCAATTTGATCGACAAAACATAAATTTTAAGCAGGAAAAACCGTAGTTTTGTAAGTTGATTTTTGTAACAGATTTTATTCAAAAACAAATTTTTTGGCTAGAATATTTTGAAAACCTAAAGAAATAAGTAGACCGAAGGTGGTGCAATTTTGATTGGTGTGAAAATTAAAAAAATATAATTCTGAAAATGAATATTTCGTGAAAATGTCGCCAATTAAAAATGAACATAATGCCATACTTTTATAAATGCTTAAATTCAAAAATATTTGAAGAATTCCAAAAAAAAGTTAATTGTAAGCCAATTTTGACCTATTCATAAGCGGAAACATTGCTTATTAATCAGCACATCTCTGTGAGCCCCTGGTTTTTTACTGTTTTTTTTTGCACGCCAAATGAGACTTTTGAAAATTTAATCTGCTGGCTACCCTGGTAATACTGGAGAATCTGGACTTCACCCAAACAATAATTTTTCTGTTATGAAAAGACCAACCCGGGGATAATTTTAAACGTCATAACCCTACTGATCATGAATCTGACTGGCATCTCTATTCCGGCCAATTATCGAATCCCCGACTAAGAAAACCAATAAAATGGTTTTGAGCAATTTTGAGTTTTGGGGCCTTCGATAAACATTTATCACCAAATTCCAATTGACCAACTCAAAAATGATCGGCCATTTTTCAAATACATATTTTCAATATATTAAACAAAAATTCAAAAACAATCAAATAAATAATTTGTCAGAAGCAACAAAGCATTTCTAAGAGAAAATAAGCATCAAATCCATTTGAAATAATTATTGTAATTCACTTTCGCGCACTCAGACGACATTTTCGATGCTTTGATCCGCTTCTTCGTCCGTTGATGGTGGAGACAATGGCCTGAAATTGAGTTTTTATTTTTCATAAAAATCAAATTCTGTTTATTGTTGTTCCTTACCCAATGCTATGATTGCCACGCCACAACTCAAATTGGACATAGTTCAAATAGTTATTGTCCCAATTTTTGTCATTTTCCCATTGAACCGTCGCCGTCGTCTCCCCAACAATTATTGGACATCGCTTCAACAGCAAATTAACATCGTCATAACGTGACACTTTCTCCAATGTCAGCTTTTCTTTGGTCCGTTCATTCACCAATTCAAATGGCTCAGTCGGCATTATTATCACACAATCAATTCGAATAATGTAACTGGCGGAAGAAATGGCACGGGGAAATTCCTTAAATAAAAAGAATGCGCAAATTAAAGGCAATCAAATCAGTCAAAATATAGCCAGCCGCCCACCTCTTTCAAATTGTTGACCCATCCGAAATTTTTTGGTCGACCATAATAATCACGGCAATGCAATCGCTTCGGCCTTCCGTCTTTGCTCGGCGTGTGCAACCATTTGGCTAACACTTGGCCAGCAGTTGCGTTTGGTCCATCATCAGCGATTACATCAGGGAACAGATCAGTGGATTCGAGTGAATTAATGTTAAGATCGGTGAGAATTGTTGGCGAAATGCGCCGACACAAATTGGCCAAATGATCGCGATCGTTTAAAGTGAAATGGCGAATGTTTGTCGCAACAATTGGCCAAATTTCACGGATAAACACATCCCATATTGACTGGTCACAATGTTCTATAAACAATTCCAATTTGGTGCCAATTGTGTCAAAGCTTCGCTTGCTGGAACGGAGAAATGCAATGACGGAATAGTCAATGTATCTAAACAAGGAACAACATACCTATAGAAGGGGGGGGGGGGGGTCGTTTTGGCGCCAAATTTTTGGCGCCAGTCCAAATTTTTGGTTCTAATTTTTTTCATTGCCAGACAAATCGAACAATCTTAGGTATTATTCAAAAGCTTTGCATGTTTAGAACTGTTTATGGTACTTTACGGTTATCTGTGTCCAGATTTTCGAAAATTTTTTTTGTGAGATAAACTTGTTTTAGAGGTTTTCAAGGTCGGGGAAACCGATTCTGGCATCTGTTTTGACCCAATTCGAACCCCGAACTCTGATTCGAACAAAAAGTCAAAATCCATTTTTCAAAAAAATCACATTTTATGCACAAAATCGCTTCACAATGCCACGACGACGACTCGTATAACCAAAAAATGCCACGATCAGGAACGCACAATGCAAAAATGCCACGACCAAGACCATATAAAAATGCCATGTTTTTGGTTGTTCGGCCTTGGTCGTGGCATTTTTTCGTTGTACGAGTCGTCGTCGTGGCGTTTTTTGGTTATACGAGTCGTCGGCGTGGCATTTTTTGGTTATACGAGTCGTCGTCGTGGCGTTTTTTGGTTGTACGAGTCGTCGTCGTGGGATTGTTTGGTTGTACGAGTCGTCGTCGTGGCATTTTTTGGTTGTGCGAGTAGTCGTCGTGGCATATTTTTGGTTATACGAGTCGTCGTCATGGCATTTTTTGGTTATACGAGTCGTCGTCGTGGCGTTTTTTGGTTGTACGAGTCGTCGTCGTGGCATTGTTTGGTTGTACGAGTCGTTGTCATGGCATTTTTTGGTTATACGAGTCGTCGTCGTGGCGTTTTTTGGTTGTACGAGTCGTCGTCGTGGGATTGTTTGGTTGTACGAGTCGTCGTCGTGGCATTTTTTGGTTGTGCGAGTAGTCGTCGTGGCATTTTTTGGTTATACGAGTCGTCGGCGTGGCATTTTTTGGTTATACGAGTCGTCGTCGTGGCATCTTTTTTGTTATACGAGTCGTCGGCGTGGCATTTTTTGGTTATACGAGTCGTCGGCGTGGCATTTTTTGGTTATACGAGTCGTCGTCGTGGGATTGTTTGGTTGTACGAGTCGTCGTCGTGGCGTTTTTTGGTTGTACGAGTCGTCTTCGTGGGATTGTTTGGTTATACGAGTCGTCGGCGTGGCATTTTTTGGTTATACGAGTCGTCGGCGTGGCATTTTTTGGTTATACGAGTCGTCGTCGTGGCATTGTGAAGCGATTTTGTGCATAAAATGTGAATTTTTTTGAAAAATGGATTTTGACTTTTTGTTCGAATCAGAGTTCGGGGTTCGAATTGGGTCAAAACAGATGCCAGAATCGGTTTCCCCGACCTTGAAAACCTCTAAAACAAGTTTATCTCACAAAAAAAATTTTCAAAAATCTGGACACAGATAACCGTAAAGTACCCTGTTTATAAGCAATTGCTTGGCGATTAAACAATAATTTAAAAAAATTATAACTGAAAAAGTAGTTGAAATTTTTTCTTTATAAATTTTTTCAGGCTATTTCGCTTTCTGTAAGCTGTACCCCCCCCCCCCCCCCCTTTTTTTTGAAAAAGAAAATTTTCAAAATTTTTTCTCGAAATAAAGTTGTTTTATGGGTTTTTTGGGTCGTAGAATACGATTCTAACACTCATTTCGGTTCATTTCGAACCCCTGACTTCGTGCATTTGAACCGGTTTTGTTGCATATTTGAATTTTTTGAAAAATTAAATTTTCAAATTTTTGTTCGAATTCGGGTCGGGTTCGGAATTAATATGAATGGATGTCAGATTCGTGATCAGCGACCTCGAAAACCCCCAGTGAAGGTGTTTTCACGATTTTTTTAAATTTTATTATTTTTTTCGAAAAATGGGAAGGACAAAGCACATTATTACCAAAGTTACAACCCAAAACTCGAGCCGGCGCCAAAACAACCCAAACCCATACAATGTTTTATACACAACAGAAAGAAAATGACTGAATTTACCCAATCCGAAGGTTCTTAAAGCGGATTTTGTTGGGCAGCGGACGATCCGGCAGAGGAAAATCCATAGCCATCCAACCGGTACATAGTTGCGCTTTTGGTTTTTCTATGTTCCTGCTAATGGCGATTGTTCTCCAAATTGTCAATTCTGTCGTTTTTCCATCAAAATGTTTGTCCACCAAACAATCGAAACGGTCGGAAAGCAATGCCAAATTGAGACCAAGTTGGGGACGGTCAAAGGATGGGAGAATGTCCATCCAAACGTCGTTACAAATCCAACTGAAACATGAAAAAAATTGGAAAATAAAAATTTGTAATTTAATTTTTAAATTTCTTTACCGTCTGTTCATTTTTTGGGCTGCGATTAGCACAACAATTTGCCCTTTTTCCAATTGTTTGGTGTCACAAAATTCAGAATATTTGATAAATTAAATTGTCTGCAAAATCCTTTAATCAATGAGTTGGGAATGGAGGGAATTGCAAATTTTGTGAAGGGGGAAATAAAAAGAAATTGGTCAAAACTATCAATTTTAATTTACAAAATACATTAACACAATGAATTAATTTTTGGCTTCCAATTCAAAAAAAAAAAAATTTTTTTTAAAGGTTATATTCATATTCAGCGACCCCGAAAATCCTAAAAACACCAAATTAGACTCATTTTGTTTTTATAAATTTTAAAAATTTTTGGACAATTCGTGGGTTTTTACTCTTCTGGACATTTCAACAACCCACATTGACACGATTTTCCAAATTTGTCTTTAAATTCTGAGAATTTTTTTAGAGAAATTTTCTGATTTTAATGGCACCGCCCGCTGAAAAAAAGAAAAAACTTTCTTCCCCCGCCGACCATCGCTTCCTTTCTTCTGCTACAATTGGTGAATATGAACAGCAATCGTTTGGTTCATTTGAGACAGCACTTGGCGGACGGCGAAGTGTTCGCTTGGCCAACAAAATTAACAATCCAATTTTGAGGAAAATGTGGGAGAAATTTCCTTTTTTTTTAATTTCCAAAGTTTTTTTGGTAAAAGTGAAGAACACTGACGTAGTTGAATTTCTATACAAATGATATGTCATTCGAATTCTCTCGGTCTATAATGAATGAATCCGAAAGAATTTTTCGGGGGTCACCATTTCCCGATGAGTTACAGACCCGGGACTGAAGTGGCCAAATGCCTTTGGGACTGAACCGTCCAAAGCCATAATCGCATGGAATTGCGACCAAATAGATACCAATCGATTCCTCACGGTCTGCTAATCATGAATCCGAAGGATTTTTTGGATAAAAATGAAAGTGAAAAAAGTTATGGGTCCTCAAAATCGTTAAAAATGACAGTGATAAAAAAACCAATTTAAGTGAGCCAAAAAACGCTTAAGACCACTTACAGTTTTCGAACTTCGCAAAAGGGAGCATGCGAAGACGGAGCAAGTAGTGGGGCGAGACGGAGGGCGTAGGAAGACGTCTGACGAGCGCCACAGGCGGTTGACTGCGGGGGCCCGAAGGGCCCCCGCCAATCAGTCAACCGCCTGCGGATCACGCGCGGACTTCTTCCGTAGCCCGTAGTCTCGCCCCACCTACTGGCCGCCGTAGTCGAGTGTGCGGCGGTTTTTTAGCGCAATAAGCTAATTAATCTTTTATATTTGACGTTCTTTTCCCATTTTTCTGACTACTGGTTTAAAAATAGTTTTAACGATTTTGAGGACCCATAACTTTTTTCACTTTCATTTTTATCCAAAAAATCCTTCGGATTCATGATTAGCAGACCGTGAGGAATCGATTGGTATCTATTTGGTCGCAATTCCATGCGATTATGGCTTTGGACGGTTCAGTCCCAAAGGCATTTGGCCACTTCAGTCCCGGGTCTGTAACTCATCGGGAAATGGTGACCCCCGAAAAATTCTTTCGGATTCATTCATTATAGACCGAGAGAAGTCGAATGACATATCATTTGTATAGAAATTCAACTACGTCAGTATTCTTCACTTTTTCCGTTTTTTTTCATGTTTCAGTTGGATTTCCGGTACTCCTTGGGTTTGTATCCCATATTTTGGTCAAATTTTTCAAAAGCGTAGTCAGACAGTCAGACAGTGCACTATTTCTTTATTTTCTTTTTCTCACCCCTTCCCTTTCCCACACACAATACTGCTGCACAGCCAACAGACGGCTGCTTACTGTCTACCCTACCACCCGCGGCTGCCCCGCGTAGACAGACAGTCAGACAGTGCACTATTTCTTCCTTCTCTTGAATGATTAAAAAAAAATGGTGCGCGGACAAAATCCCGCCCCGACAAAATCCCGCCTCAGCTAAAAACGACAAAATCCCGCCCCGACAAAATCCCGTCTCCACCTAACACTGTCTGACTGTCTGTCTACGCGGGGCAGCCGCGGGTGGTAGGGTAGACAGTAAGCAGCCGTCTGTTGGCTGTGCAGCAGTATTGTGTGTGGGAAAGGGAAGGGGTGAGAAAAAGAAAATAAAGAAATAGTGCACTGTCTGACTGTCTGACTACGCTTTTGAAAAATTTGACCAAAATATGGGATACAAACCCAAGGAGGGTGCTAGGTCGTTTCGTAAAATCCGCCACCTTGGGCGTTTCGTAAAATCCGCCACTTTTGCAATTTTTTCGACAAAACATGTTATAACTTTGTTTAAAGTCAACCAAATTTTACATTCTTGGTATCATTCGATAGACAAGCTTTTTCTCTATAAGCCTGCCAAATTTTAAAAAATTTGGTCAACTTTAGAAAAAGTAGTGTGAAAATAAGTACTATTTCTGCCATAACTTTGTTTAAATTTGATAATTTAGTTTGAAATTTTGCAGGCTAATAGAGATAAAGCTTGGCTATCGAATAATACCAAGAATGTAAAATCTGGTTAATTTTAAGAGAAGTTATACCATTTTTTGTCGAAAAAATTGGAAAAGTGGCGGATTTTACGAAACGCCCAAGGTGGCGGATTTTACGAAACGTCCCAGCACGCCCAAGGAGTACCGGATTTCCAATGCTATTTGGACGGACATTTTCCCCTTCTTTGACCCTGCTCAACTCGGCCTCAAAATGGCACTTCTTTCGCCCCGTTTCAATGCGCTGGTGAACAAAGAATTGTCTACCTTCATCTTTACTGACCGAAAGGGGTGAAAATTTTAGGAAAAATTTTTGAAAACCAAAATATTGTTACTTTAAAAAGTTTCAGGCGCGTTTTGGAGCTTCGGAGGGGGGGGGGGGGAGCTTATAACATTGCCCCGTTTTTGAGCAATCGTGGAGAAAACATTACCCTGAGAAAAAAAAAAATTTTCACCAATTATTTCTTGGCCTAATTAGAGGCGCTGATTTGTGAACACGACTACGAATCTGCCATTTTGGCTCGATTTCGAACACCGATTCTAACATTTTTTGAAAATTACGACTTTTTGCCCTTATGTGTGAGGCAACGTCCTTTGAAGAAAAATTTTTTTTCTGAAATACGGTAAAAAAAAATTCAGGACCAACATTTCTCCAAAAGTGCCCTTTTTTACTTTCTTTGCACATTTCAGCCGAGTGTGCAATGACATTTGGATGGATATTTTCCCATTTTTTCGTCGTCCTCAACTCGGTCTCCAAATGGCATTGCTTTCCGACCGTTTCGATTGTTTGGTGGACACGCATTTTGATGGCAAAACCGAATTGACAATTTGGAGAACAATTTGCAAGCGCGGAGGATCAAACGCAAAACTGTCTGTACAGATTGGTGACAGATTTGTGCGATTTCCTTTTCCTGGCCGTCCGCTGCGCGACAACATTCGCTTTAAAGACCTTCGGATTGAGTGCGATACAAATACTTATTTTGGAGTCGCGGATCACGAATCCGGCATCTATTTCGGCCAATTTCGTATCTCGAATTCGAACAAAAAGTCGAAAACTCAAAATTTTCATATTTTGGTTCTAACTCCGTTTCGGGTCCGGGATACGAAATTGGCCGAAATAGATGCCGGATTCGTGATCAGCGACCCCAAAAACTCTTGGAAAAATATCCCCTTTTCAGGTACATTGACCATGATGTCATCACATTTTTTCGTGTCAACAAACAAATTTGGGACAGCGGCACCATTTTGGGGATTTCGGTTAATCCATACAACACTCCTGCTCATTGTCAGCCGATTTTGGATGTTTTGGTCCGTGAAATTTGGCCCATTTTTGCGACGTCCAAAATTCATCGTTTGGAATTGCCCAATGCTACGCATTTGGACGCTTTGCTTCATCACACATCGCCGACAATTTTCTTCCATTTGAACATCAAGTCAATCGATTCTGGCGGTCTGTGCCCCGCGGCTGTAATTGATGTCATTAGTGATTTTGATGGGCCAAATGCTGTAATTTTTTCTGCTGGCCAAGTGTTGACCAAATGGTTGCACACGCCGAGAAAAGACGGGCAACCGAAGCGACTGCGTTTTAATTATTTGTTGAATCAACCAAATCTCGAATGGATCAACAATTTCAAGAAGGTGACCTGCTACAATTTCGCAATTTCGTTAATCGACTACTAATTGATTGATTGCCTTTAATTTGAATCGACTAATTGATTGATTGCCCTTGATTTACGCTTTGTTTTTTGTTTAGGTTTTTCTCTGTGCCACTGCTTCGGTCAGTTACACCGTTCAATTTAAACTGTTCGATCCTGCCGAGCCATTTGAATTGGAGAACGAACGGACCAAAGAAAAGCTGACACTGGAGGAAAAGCCACATGATGATGATGCTGATTATTTGCTGTTAAAGCGATGTCCAATTACGGCGAGGGATCAATGGGAAAACGACGAAAATTCGGATGACAATTTGAACAATGTCAAATTTAATTTGCGTGGTGGCATAAGTTGCAGCATTGGGTGAGCAGAATTGCTTTTGTTTGTTATTAATGTGTTCATTAGATTAATTGCACTTTTAATTAGTCCGTTGTCTTCATCAAAGCGAAGGAAGCGGTCCATCTGAAGGGCCACAGGAAAAGAAGTGAATTATTTGAGAAATAATCGATCCTTTTGTAATAGATGGATGTATTTGGAATTGTTTTAGTGCTCCCTTTTTTCTTTAGAATATATATTTTCTTTTATTTTATTTTAACTGGGGTAGGTCGGGCTTCGGTACTCAGTTGTCCGTCCGTGTTTTAGTCCCGGTCCCGACCAACACTAATTTTAACGGATTTTGTTTAGAATTTTGTTAATACTGTCGAAAATTCAAACGTTTTCGGATTTTGCACTTTAATTAAAATTGGTAAAACAAGCAAAAAATCAATAAAAAAAAACCATTGCAACAAAAGTGACAAACTAAAAATGCTAAAAAGTACATTTTAGTATTTTAAAAATTAATTTTTGATATTTAATTTATGGAAAAAATAGGTTTTTAGGGGTACCATGGAGAATCCAGGAAAAAATGTTTTACAAAAATTGAAATCCCCAGTCAGATCTTTTTTGAAATTTTGCCGGCGGCGTCTATTGGCACCGCCGGTGGCGGCCCCCTGTTAAGGATTTTTGGAAAAACGCCGCAAAAAATGGTATGACATAAAAGGCATAACCCTACTGGTCATGAATCTGGCATCTATTCGAGCAATTTCGAATCCCAGATAAGAAAACCAATAAAATTGGTTTTTAGGCCTCCGATAAACATTTATCCAAATTTCAATTCACCATCCTAAAAATTATCTGCCATTTCTCAAGTATATTGAACAAAAATTCTAAAACAAACAGACAAATAAATAAAGCATTTCTGATGAGAGAGCATCAAATCAACAAATAAATATTGTTAATTATTTTTCGTCCGCTTTTTCTTTTTCTTCCGTTGGTGGCGAAAATGGCCTTAGATTGGGTTTTGTTTTCAATAAAAATCAAATGCTGTTTGCTGCTTACCCAAAACATTTGTCACCCCACAAAGCAAATTTGACATCGTTCAAATTGGCATCCGAATTTTCGTGGTTTCCCCACTGAACCGTCTCCCCAATTGGGCATCGCTTCAACAGCGAATGAAAAGCATGTTCTTCCTTCATCAATGTCAGCTTTTCTTTGCTCCGTTTGTTCACCAATTCAAATAGCTCATTTGACATTATTATCACACGATCAATTCGAATAATGTAACTGGCGGAAGAATTGGTGGCACGGAGAAATGCCTTAAATAAAAAGAAAATGCAAATCAAAGGCAATCAATCAGTCAAATGGACGGCCACCTCCTTCAAATTGTTGACCCATTCAAGACTTGGTGGATTCGAATAATAACGGCAACGCAATCGCTTTGGTTGGCCATTTTTACTCGGAGTGTGTAACCATTTAGACAACACTTGGCCAACAGTTGCGTTTGGTCCATAATCAGCAATTGCGTATTAACTGCCGATTTTATATAAGAAATTATTGAATTTATTGAACTCTATGTTAATGATCTAATTTTTATATATTATTGCACATTTCGTTCCTTAAGTTGAATAATCCTGGCATAAATGGGTTGATTTGGCATTAGAAGCCGAGTGTCAGACGCATTTTATAATTCCTTCAGAAAAGTATGGAGTTTTTCACTTTTATCTGTGCATATCCTGAAATTACTTGGCTTCCTTTTTAGGAAAGCGATTAAAAGGAAGCTGGAGATTTATGAAGCGTATTGTCTGCCGATTTTATATAAGAAATTATTGAATTTATTGAACTCTATGTTAATGATCTAATTTTTATATATTATTGCACATTTCGTTCCTTAAGTTGAATAATCCTGGCATAAATGGGTTGATCTGGCATTAAAAGACGAGTGTCAGACGCATTTTATAATTCCTTCAGAAAAGTATGGAGTTTTTCACTTTTATCTGTGCATATCCTGAAATTACTTGGCTTCCTTTTTAGGAAAGGGATTAAAAGGAAGCTGGAGATTTATGAAGCGTATTGTCTGCCGATTTTATATAAGAAATTATTGAATTTATTGAACTCTATGTTAATGATCTAATTTTTATATATTATTGCACATTTCGTTCCTTAAGTTGAATAATCCTGGCATAAATGGGTTGATTTGGCATTAGAAGCCGAGTGTCAGACGCATTTTATAATTCCTTCAGAAAAGTATGGAGTTTTTCACTTTTATCTGTGCATATCCTGAAATTACTTGGCTTCCTTTTTAGGAAAGCGATTAAAAGGAAGCTGGAGATTTATGAAGCGTATTGTCTGCCGATTTTATATAAGAAATTATTGAATTTATTGAACTCTATGTTAATGATCTAATTTTTATATATTATTGCACATTTCGTTCCTTAAGTTGAATAATCCTGGCATAAATGGGTTGATCTGGCATTAAAAGACGAGTGTCAGACGCATTTTATAATTCCTTCAGAAAAGTATGGAGTTTTTCACTTTTATCTGTGCATATCCTGAAATTACTTGGCTTCCTTTTTAGGAAAGGGATTAAAAGGAAGCTGGAGATTTATGAAGCGTATTGTCTGCCGATT
Organism: Heterodera schachtii; assembly: GCA_023374025.1. Lineage (NCBI taxonomy): Eukaryota > Metazoa > Nematoda > Chromadorea > Rhabditida > Heteroderidae > Heterodera > Heterodera schachtii. Next base: position 625,731 of record SIJG01000050.1, read on the forward strand.
TTATATAAGAAATTATTGAATTTATTGAACTCTATGTTAATGATCTAATTTTTATATATTATTGCACATTTCGTTCCTTAAGTTGAATAATCCTGGCATAAATGGGTTGATTTGGCATTAGAAGCCGAGTGTCAGACGCATTTTATAATTCCTTCAGAAAAGTATGGAGTTTTTCACTTTTATCTGTGCATATCCTGAAATTACTTGGCTTCCTTTTTAGGAAAGGGATTAAAAGGAAGCTGGAGATTTATGAAGCGTATTGTCTGCCGATTTTATATAAGAAATTATTGAATTTATTGAACTCTATGTTAATGATCTAATTTTTATATATTATTGCACATTTCGTTCCTTAAGTTGAATAATCCTGGCATAAATGGGTTGATTTGGCATTAGAAGCCGAGTGTCAGACGCATTTTAAAATTCCTTCAGAAAAGTATGGAGTTTTTCACTTTTATCTGTGCATATCCTGAAATTACTTGGCTTCCTTTTTAGGAAAGCGATTAAAAGGAAGCTGGAGATTTATGAAGCGTATTGTCTGCCGATTTTATATAAGAAATTATTGAATTTATTGAACTCTATGTTAATGATCTAATTTTTATATATTATTGCACATTTCGTTCCTTAAGTTGAATAATCCTGGCATAAATGGGTTGATTTGGCATTAGAAGCCGAGTGTCAGACGCATTTTATAATTCCTTCAGAAAAGTATGGAGTTTTTCACTTTTATCTGTGCATATCCTGAAATTACTTGGCTTCCTTTTTAGGAAAGGGATTAAAAGGAAGCTGGAGATTTATGAAGCGTATTGTCTGCCGATTTTATATAAGAAATTATTGAATTTATTGAACTCTATGTTAATGATCTAATTTTTATATATTATTGCACATTTCGTTCCTTAAGTTGAATAATCCTGGCATAAATGGGTTGATTTGGCATTAGAAGCCGAGTGTCAGACGCATTTTAAAATTCCTTCAGAAAAGTATGGAGTTTTTCACTTTTATCTGTGCATATCCTGAAATTACTTGGCTTCCTTTTTAGGAAAGCGATTAAAAGGAAGCTGGAGATTTATGAAGCGTATTGTCTGCCGATTTTATATAAGAAATTATTGAATTTATTGAACTCTATGTTAATGATCTAATTTTTATATATTATTGCACATTTCGTTCCTTAAGTTGAATAATCCTGGCATAAATGGGTTGATTTGGCATTAGAAGCCGAGTGTCAGACGCATTTTATAATTCCTTCAGAAAAGTATGGAGTTTTTCACTTTTATCTGTGCATATCCTGAAATTACTTGGCTTCCTTTTTAGGAAAGGGATTAAAAGGAAGCTGGAGATTTATGAAGCGTATTGTCTGCCGATTTTATATAAGAAATTATTGAATTTATTGAACTCTATGTTAATGATCTAATTTTTATATATTATTGCACATTTCGTTCCTTAAGTTGAATAATCCTGGCATAAATGGGTTGATCTGGCATTAAAAGACGAGTGTCAGACGCATTTTATAATTCCTTCAGAAAAGTATGGAGTTTTTCACTTTTATCTGTGCATATCCTGAAATTACTTGGCTTCCTTTTTAGGAAAGGGATTAAAAGGAAGCTGGAGATTTATGAAGCGTATTGTCTGCCGATTTTATATAAGAAATTATTGAATTTATTGAACTCTATGTTAATGATCTAATTTTTATATATTATTGCACATTTCGTTCCTTAAGTTGAATAATCCTGGCATAAATAGGTTGATTTGGCATTAGAAGCCGAGTGTCAGACGCATTTTATAATTCCTTCAGAAAAGTATGGAGTTTTTCACTTTTATCTGTGCATATCCTGAAATTACTTGGCTTCCTTTTTAGGAAAGCGATTAAAAGGAAGCTGGAGATTTATGAAGCGTATTGTCTGCCGATTTTATATAAGAAATTATTGAATTTATTGAACTCTATGTTAATGATCTAATTTTTATATATTATTGCACATTTCGTTCCTTAAGTTGAATAATCCTGGCATAAATAGGTTGATTTGGCATTAGAAGCCGAGTGTCAGACGCATTTTATAATTCCTTCAGAAAAGTATGGAGTTTTTCACTTTTATCTGTGCATATCCTGAAATTACTTGGCTTCCTTTTTAGGAAAGCGATTAAAAGGAAGCTGGAGATTTATGAAGCGTATTGTCTGCCGATTTTATATAAGAAATTATTGAATTTATTGAACTCTATGTTAATGATCTAATTTTTATATATTATTGCACATTTCGTTCCTTAAGTTGAATAATCCTGGCATAAATGGGTTGATTTGGCATTAGAAGCCGAGTGTCAGACGCATTTTATAATTCCTTCAGAAAAGTATGGAGTTTTTCACTTTTATCTGTGCATATCCTGAAATTACTTGGCTTCCTTTTTAGGAAAGGGATTAAAAGGAAGCTGGAGATTTATGAAGCGTATTGTCTGCCGATTTTATATAAGAAATTATTGAATTTATTGAACTCTATGTTAATGATCTAATTTTTATATATTATTGCACATTTCGTTCCTTAAGTTGAATAATCCTGGCATAAATGGGTTGATTTGGCATTAGAAGCCGAGTGTCAGACGCATTTTATAATTCCTTCAGAAAAGTATGGAGTTTTTCACTTTTATCTGTGCATATCCTGAAATTACTTGGCTTCCTTTTTAGGAAAGCGATTAAAAGGAAGCTGGAGATTTATGAAGCGTATTGTCTGCCGATTTTATATAAGAAATTATTGAATTTATTGAACTCTATGTTAATGATCTAATTTTTATATATTATTGCACATTTCGTTCCTTAAGTTGAATAATCCTGGCATAAATGGGTTGATTTGGCATTAGAAGCCGAGTGTCAGACGCATTTTATAATTCCTTCAGAAAAGTATGGAGTTTTTCACTTTTATCTGTGCATATCCTGAAATTACTTGGCTTCCTTTTTAGGAAAGGGATTAAAAGGAAGCTGGAGATTTATGAAGCGTATTGTCTGCCGATTTTATATAAGAAATTATTGAATTTATTGAACTCTATGTTAATGATCTAATTTTTATATATTATTGCACATTTCGTTCCTTAAGTTGAATAATCCTGGCAAAATGGGTTGATTTGGCATTAGAAGCCGAGTGTCAGACGCATTTTATAATTCCTTCAGAAAAGTATGGAGTTTTTCACTTTTATCTGTGCATATCCTGAAATTACTTGGCTTCCTTTTTAGGAAAGCGATTAAAAGGAAGCTGGAGATTTATGAAGCGTATTGTCTGCCGATTTTATATAAGAAATTATTGAATTTATTGAACTCTATGTTAATGATCTAATTTTTATATATTATTGCACATTTCGTTCCTTAAGTTGAATAATCCTGGCATAAATGGGTTGATTTGGCATTAGAAGCCGAGTGTCAGACGCATTTTATAATTCCTTCAGAAAAGTATGGAGTTTTTCACTTTTATCTGTGCATATCCTGAAATTACTTGGCTTCCTTTTTAGGAAAGGGATTAAAAGGAAGCTGGAGATTTATGAAGCGTATTGTCTGCCGATTTTATATAAGAAATTATTGAATTTATTGAACTCTATGTTAATGATCTAATTTTTATATATTATTGCACATTTCGTTCCTTAAGTTGAATAATCCTGGCATAAATGGGTTGATTTGGCATTAGAAGCCGAGTGTCAGACGCATTTTATAATTCCTTCAGAAAAGTATGGAGTTTTTTACTTTTATCTGTGCATATCCTGAAATTACTTGGCTTCCTTTTTAGGAAAGCGATTAAAAGGAAGCTGGAGATTTATGAAGCGTATTGTCTGCCGATTTTATATAAGAAATTATTGAATTTATTGAACTCTATGTTAATGATCTAATTTTTATATATTATTGCACATTTCGTTCCTTAAGTTGAATAATCCTGGCATAAATGGGTTGATCTGGCATTAAAAGACGAGTGTCAGACGCATTTTATAATTCCTTCAGAAAAGTATGGAGTTTTTCACTTTTATCTGTGCATATCCTGAAATTACTTGGCTTCCTTTTTAGGAAAGCGATTAAAAGGAAGCTGGAGATTTATGAAGCGTATTGTCTGCCGATTTTATATAAGAAATTATTGAATTTATTGAACTCTATGTTAATGATCTAATTTTTATATATTATTGCACATTTCGTTCCTTAAGTTGAATAATCCTGGCATAAATAGGTTGATTTGGCATTAGAAGCCGAGTGTCAGACGCATTTTATAATTCCTTCAGAAAAGTATGGAGTTTTTCACTTTTATCTGTGCATATCCTGAAATTACTTGGCTTCCTTTTTAGGAAAGCGATTAAAAGGAAGCTGGAGATTTATGAAGCGTATTGTCTGCCGATTTTATATAAGAAATTATTGAATTTATTGAACTCTATGTTAATGATCTAATTTTTATATATTATTGCACATTTCGTTCCTTAAGTTGAATAATCCTGGCATAAATGGGTTGATTTGGCATTAGAAGCCGAGTGTCAGACGCATTTTATAATTCCTTCAGAAAAGTATGGAGTTTTTCACTTTTATCTGTGCATATCCTGAAATTACTTGGCTTCCTTTTTAGGAAAGCGATTAAAAGGAAGCTGGAGATTTATGAAGCGTATTGACTGCCGATTTTATATAAGAAATTATTGAATTTATTGAACTCTATGTTAATGATCTAATTTTTATATATTATTGCACATTTCGTTCCTTAAGTTGAATAATCCTGGCAAAATAGGTTGATTTGGCATTAGAAGCCGAGTGTCAGACGCATTTTATAATTCCTTCAGAAAAGTATGGAGTTTTTCACTTTTATCTGTGCATATCCTGAAATTACTTGGCTTCCTTTTTAGGAAAGCGATTAAAAGGAAGCTGGAGATTTATGAAGCGTATTGTCTGCCGATTTTATATAAGAAATTATTGAATTTATTGAACTCTATGTTAATGATCTAATTTTTATATATTATTGCACATTTCGTTCCTTAAGTTGAATAATCCTGGCATAAATGGGTTGATTTGGCATTAGAAGCCGAGTGTCAGACGCATTTTATAATTCCTTCAGAAAAGTATGGAGTTTTTCACTTTTATCTGTGCATATCCTGAAATTACTTGGCTTCCTTTTTAGGAAAGCGATTAAAAGGAAGCTGGAGATTTATGAAGCGTATTGTCTGCCGATTTTATATAAGAAATTATTGAATTTATTGAACTCTATGTTAATGATCTAATTTTTATATATTATTGCACATTTCGTTCCTTAAGTTGAATAATCCTGGCATAAATGGGTTGATTTGGCATTAGAAGCCGAGTGTCAGACGCATTTTATAATTCCTTCAGAAAAGTATGGAGTTTTTCACTTTTATCTGTGCATATCCTGAAATTACTTGGCTTCCTTTTTAGGAAAGCGATTAAAAGGAAGCTGGAGATTTATGAAGCGTATTGTCTGCCGATTTTATATAAGAAATTATTGAATTTATTGAACTCTATGTTAATGATCTAATTTTTATATATTATTGCACATTTCGTTCCTTAAGTTGAATAATCCTGGCATAAATGGGTTGATTTGGCATTAGAAGCCGAGTGTCAGACGCATTTTATAATTCCTTCAGAAAAGTATGGAGTTTTTCACTTTTATCTGTGCATATCCTGAAATTACTTGGCTTCCTTTTTAGGAAAGCGATTAAAAGGAAGCTGGAGATTTATGAAGCGTATTGTCTGCCGATTTTATATAAGAAATTATTGAATTTATTGAACTCTATGTTAATGATCTAATTTTTATATATTATTGCACATTTCGTTCCTTAAGTTGAATAATCCTGGCATAAATGGGTTGATTTGGCATTAGAAGCCGAGTGTCAGACGCATTTTATAATTCCTTCAGAAAAGTATGGAGTTTTTCACTTTTATCTGTGCATATCCTGAAATTACTTGGCTTCCTTTTTAGGAAAGCGATTAAAAGGAAGCTGGAGATTTATGAAGCGTATTGTCTGCCGATTTTATATAAGAAATTATTGAATTTATTGAACTCTATGTTAATGATCTAATTTTTATATATTATTGCACATTTCGTTCCTTAAGTTGAATAATCCTGGCATAAATGGGTTGATTTGGCATTAGAAGCCGAGTGTCAGACGCATTTTATAATTCCTTCAGAAAAGTATGGAGTTTTTCACTTTTATCTGTGCATATCCTGAAATTACTTGGCTTCCTTTTTAGGAAAGCGATTAAAAGGAAGCTGGAGATTTATGAAGCGTATTGTCTGCCGATTTTATATAAGAAATTATTGAATTTATTGAACTCTATGTTAATGATCTAATTTTTATATATTATTGCACATTTCGTTCCTTAAGTTGAATAATCCTGGCATAAATAGGTTGATTTGGCATTAGAAGCCGAGTGTCAGACGCATTTTATAATTCCTTCAGAAAAGTATGGAGTTTTTCACTTTTATCTGTGCATATCCTGAAATTACTTGGCTTCCTTTTTAGGAAAGCGATTAAAAGGAAGCTGGAGATTTATGAAGCGTATTGTCTGCCGATTTTATATAAGAAATTATTGAATTTATTGAACTCTATGTTAATGATCTAATTTTTATATATTATTGCACATTTCGTTCCTTAAGTTGAATAATCCTGGCATAAATGGGTTGATTTGGCATTAGAAGCCGAGTGTCAGACGCATTTTATAATTCCTTCAGAAAAGTATGGAGTTTTTCACTTTTATCTGTGCATATCCTGAAATTACTTGGCTTCCTTTTTAGGAAAGCGATTAAAAGGAAGCTGGAGATTTATGAAGCGTATTGTCTGCCGATTTTATATAAGAAATTATTGAATTTATTGAACTCTATGTTAATGATCTAATTTTTATATATTATTGCACATTTCGTTCCTTAAGTTGAATAATCCTGGCAAAATGGGTTGATTTGGCATTAGAAGCCGAGTGTCAGACGCATTTTATAATTCCTTCAGAAAAGTATGGAGTTTTTCACTTTTATCTGTGCATATCCTGAAATTACTTGGCTTCCTTTTTAGGAAAGCGATTAAAAGGAAGCTGGAGATTTATGAAGCGTATTGTCTGCCGATTTTATATAAGAAATTATTGAATTTATTGAACTCTATGTTAATGATCTAATTTTTATATATTATTGCACATTTCGTTCCTTAAGTTGAATAATCCTGGCATAAATGGGTTGATTTGGCATTAGAAGCCGAGTGTCAGACGCATTTTATAATTCCTTCAGAAAAGTATGGAGTTTTTCACTTTTATCTGTGCATATCCTGAAATTACTTGGCTTCCTTTTTAGGAAAGCGATTAAAAGGAAGCTGGAGATTTATGAAGCGTATTGTCTGCCGATTTTATATAAGAAATTATTGAATTTATTGAACTCTATGTTAATGATCTAATTTTTATATATTATTGCACATTTCGTTCCTTAAGTTGAATAATCCTGGCATAAATGGGTTGATTTGGCATTAGAAGCCGAGTGTCAGACGCATTTTATAATTCCTTCAGAAAAGTATGGAGTTTTTCACTTTTATCTGTGCATATCCTGAAATTACTTGGCTTCCTTTTTAGGAAAGCGATTAAAAGGAAGCTGGAGATTTATGAAGCGTATTGTCTGCCGATTTTATATAAGAAATTATTGAATTTATTGAACTCTATGTTAATGATCTAATTTTTATATATTATTGCACATTTCGTTCCTTAAGTTGAATAATCCTGGCATAAATGGGTTGATTTGGCATTAGAAGCCGAGTGTCAGACGCATTTTATAATTCCTTCAGAAAAGTATGGAGTTTTTCACTTTTATCTGTGCATATCCTGAAATTACTTGGCTTCCTTTTTAGGAAAGCGATTAAAAGGAAGCTGGAGATTTATGAAGCGTATTGTCTGCCGATTTTATATAAGAAATTATTGAATTTATTGAACTCTATGTTAATGATCTAATTTTTATATATTATTGCACATTTCGTTCCTTAAGTTGAATAATCCTGGCATAAATGGGTTGATTTGGCATTAGAAGCCGAGTGTCAGACGCATTTTATAATTCCTTCAGAAAAGTATGGAGTTTTTCACTTTTATCTGTGCATATCCTGAAATTACTTGGCTTCCTTTTTAGGAAAGCGATTAAAAGGAAGCTGGAGATTTATGAAGCGTATTGTCTGCCGATTTTATATAAGAAATTATTGAATTTATTGAACTCTATGTTAATGATCTAATTTTTATATATTATTGCACATTTCGTTCCTTAAGTTGAATAATCCTGGCATAAATGGGTTGATTTGGCATTAGAAGCCGAGTGTCAGACGCATTTTATAATTCCTTCAGAAAAGTATGGAGTTTTTCACTTTTATCTGTGCATATCCTGAAATTACTTGGCTTCCTTTTTAGGAAAGCGATTAAAAGGAAGCTGGAGATTTATGAAGCGTATTGTCTGCCGATTTTATATAAGAAATTATTGAATTTATTGAACTCTATGTTAATGATCTAATTTTTATATATTATTGCACATTTCGTTCCTTAAGTTGAATAATCCTGGCATAAATGGGTTGATTTGGCATTAGAAGCCGAGTGTCAGACGCATTTTATAATTCCTTCAGAAAAGTATGGAGTTTTTCACTTTTATCTGTGCATATCCTGAAATTACTTGGCTTCCTTTTTAGGAAAGCGATTAAAAGGAAGCTGGAGATTTATGAAGCGTATTGTCTGCCGATTTTATATAAGAAATTATTGAATTTATTGAACTCTATGTTAATGATCTAATTTTTATATATTATTGCACATTTCGTTCCTTAAGTTGAATAATCCTGGCATAAATGGGTTGATTTGGCATTAGAAGCCGAGTGTCAGACGCATTTTATAATTCCTTCAGAAAAGTATGGAGTTTTTCACTTTTATCTGTGCATATCCTGAAATTACTTGGCTTCCTTTTTAGGAAAGCGATTAAAAGGAAGCTGGAGATTTATGAAGCGTATTGTCTGCCGATTTTATATAAGAAATTATTGAATTTATTGAACTCTATGTTAATGATCTAATTTTTATATATTATTGCACATTTCGTTCCTTAAGTTGAATAATCCTGGCATAAATGGGTTGATTTGGCATTAGAAGCCGAGTGTCAGACGCATTTTATAATTCCTTCAGAAAAGTATGGAGTTTTTCACTTTTATCTGTGCATATCCTGAAATTACTTGGCTTCCTTTTTAGGAAAGCGATTAAAAGGAAGCTGGAGATTTATGAAGCGTATTGTCTGCCGATTTTATATAAGAAATTATTGAATTTATTGAACTCTATGTTAATGATCTAATTTTTATATATTATTGCACATTTCGTTCCTTAAGTTGAATAATCCTGGCATAAATGGGTTGATTTGGCATTAGAAGCCGAGTGTCAGACGCATTTTATAATTCCTTCAGAAAAGTATGGAGTTTTTCACTTTTATCTGTGCATATCCTGAAATTACTTGGCTTCCTTTTTAGGAAAGGGATTAAAAGGAAGCTGGAGATTTATGAAGCGTATTGTCTGCCGATTTTATATAAGAAATTATTGAATTTATTGAACTCTATGTTAATGATCTAATTTTTATATATTATTGCACATTTCGTTCCTTAAGTTGAATAATCCTGGCATAAATGGGTTGATTTGGCATTAGAAGCCGAGTGTCAGACGCATTTTATAATTCCTTCAGAAAAGTATGGAGTTTTTCACTTTTATCTGTGCATATCCTGAAATTACTTGGCTTCCTTTTTAGGAAAGCGATTAAAAGGAAGCTGGAGATTTATGAAGCGTATTGTCTGCCGATTTTATATAAGAAATTATTGAATTTATTGAACTCTATGTTAATGATCTAATTTTTATATATTATTGCACATTTCGTTCCTTAAGTTGAATAATCCTGGCATAAATGGGTTGATTTGGCATTAGAAGCCGAGTGTCAGACGCATTTTATAATTCCTTCAGAAAAGTATGGAGTTTTTCACTTTTATCTGTGCATATCCTGAAATTACTTGGCTTCCTTTTTAGGAAAGCGATTAAAAGGAAGCTGGAGATTTATGAAGCGTATTGTCTGCCGATTTTATATAAGAAATTATTGAATTTATTGAACTCTATGTTAATGATCTAATTTTTATATATTATTGCACATTTCGTTCCTTAAGTTGAATAATCCTGGCATAAATGGGTTGATCTGGCATTAGAAGCCGAGTGTCAGACGCATTTTATAATTCCTTCAGAAAAGTATGGAGTTTTTCACTTTTATCTGTGCATATCCTGAAATTACTTGGCTTCCTTTTTAGGAAAGCGATTAAAAGGAAGCTGGAGATTTATGAAGCGTATTGTCTGCCGATTTTATATAAGAAATTATTGAATTTATTGAACTCTATGTTAATGATCTAATTTTTATATATTATTGCACATTTCGTTCCTTAAGTTGAATAATCCTGGCATAAATGGGTTGATTTGGCATTAGAAGCCGAGTGTCAGACGCATTTTATAATTCCTTCAGAAAAGTATGGAGTTTTTCACTTTTATCTGTGCATATCCTGAAATTACTTGGCTTCCTTTTTAGGAAAGGGATTAAAAGGAAGCTGGAGATTTATGAAGCGTATTGTCTGCCGATTTTATATAAGAAATTATTGAATTTATTGAACTCTATGTTAATGATCTAATTTTTATATATTATTGCACATTTCGTTCCTTAAGTTGAATAATCCTGGCATAAATGGGTTGATTTGGCATTAGAAGCCGAGTGTCAGACGCATTTTATAATTCCTTCAGAAAAGTATGGAGTTTTTCACTTTTATCTGTGCATATCCTGAAATTACTTGGCTTCCTTTTTAGGAAAGCGATTAAAAGGAAGCTGGAGATTTATGAAGCGTATTGTCTGCCGATTTTATATAAGAAATTATTGAATTTATTGAACTCTATGTTAATGATCTAATTTTTATATATTATTGCACATTTCGTTCCTTAAGTTGAATAATCCTGGCATAAATGGGTTGATTTGGCATTAGAAGCCGAGTGTCAGACGCATTTTATAATTCCTTCAGAAAAGTATGGAGTTTTTCACTTTTATCTGTGCATATCCTGAAATTACTTGGCTTCCTTTTTAGGAAAGCGATTAAAAGGAAGCTGGAGATTTATGAAGCGTATTGTCTGCCGATTTTATATAAGAAATTATTGAATTTATTGAACTCTATGTTAATGATCTAATTTTTATATATTATTGCACATTTCGTTCCTTAAGTTGAATAATCCTGGCATAAATGGGTTGATTTGGCATTAGAAGCCGAGTGTCAGACGCATTTTATAATTCCTTCAGAAAAGTATGGAGTTTTTCACTTTTATCTGTGCATATCCTGAAATTACTTGGCTTCCTTTTTAGGAAAGCGATTAAAAGGAAGCTGGAGATTTATGAAGCGTATTGTCTGCCGATTTTATATAAGAAATTATTGAATTTATTGAACTCTATGTTAATGATCTAATTTTTATATATTATTGCACATTTCGTTCCTTAAGTTGAATAATCCTGGCATAAATGGGTTGATTTGGCATTAGAAGCCGAGTGTCAGACGCATTTTATAATTCCTTCAGAAAAGTATGGAGTTTTTCACTTTTATCTGTGCATATCCTGAAATTACTTGGCTTCCTTTTTAGGAAAGGGATTAAAAGGAAGCTGGAGATTTATGAAGCGTATTGTCTGCCGATTTTATATAAGAAATTATTGAATTTATTGAACTCTATGTTAATGATCTAATTTTTATATATTATTGCACATTTCGTTCCTTAAGTTGAATAATCCTGGCATAAATGGGTTGATTTGGCATTAGAAGCCGAGTGTCAGACGCATTTTATAATTCCTTCAGAAAAGTATGGAGTTTTTCACTTTTATCTGTGCATATCCTGAAATTACTTGGCTTCCTTTTTAGGAAAGGGATTAAAAGGAAGCTGGAGATTTATGAAGCGTATTGTCTGCCGATTTTATATAAGAAATTATTGAATTTATTGAACTCTATGTTAATGATCTAATTTTTATATATTATTGCACATTTCGTTCCTTAAGTTGAATAATCCTGGCATAAATGGGTTGATTTGGCATTAGAAGCCGAGTGTCAGACGCATTTTATAATTCCTTCAGAAAAGTATGGAGTTTTTCACTTTTATCTGTGCATATCCTGAAATTACTTGGCTTCCTTTTTAGGAAAGGGATTAAAAGGAAGCTGGAGATTTATGAAGCGTATTGTCTGCCGATTTTATATAAGAAATTATTGAATTTATTGAACTCTATGTTAATGATCTAATTTTTATATATTATTGCACATTTCGTTCCTTAAGTTGAATAATCCTGGCATAAATGGGTTGATTTGGCATTAGAAGCCGAGTGTCAGACGCATTTTATAATTCCTTCAGAAAAGTATGGAGTTTTTCACTTTTATCTGTGCATATCCTGAAATTACTTGGCTTCCTTTTTAGGAAAGCGATTAAAAGGAAGCTGGAGATTTATGAAGCGTATTGTCTGCCGATTTTATATAAGAAATTATTGAATTTATTGAACTCTATGTTAATGATCTAATTTTTATATATTATTGCACATTTCGTTCCTTAAGTTGAATAATCCTGGCATAAATGGGTTGATCTGGCATTAGAAGACGAGTGTCAGACGCATTTTATAATTCCTTCAGAAAAGTATGGAGTTTTTCACTTTTATCTGTGCATATCCTGAAATTACTTGGCTTCCTTTTTAGGAAAGCGATTAAAAGGAAGCTGGAGATTTATGAAGCGTATTGTCTGCCGATTTTATATAAGAAATTATTGAATTTATTGAACTCTATGTTAATGATCTAATTTTTATATATTATTGCACATTTCGTTCCTTAAGTTGAATAATCCTGGCATAAATGGGTTGATTTGGCATTAGAAGCCGAGTGTCAGACGCATTTTATAATTCCTTCAGAAAAGTATGGAGTTTTTCACTTTTATCTGTGCATATCCTGAAATTACTTGGCTTCCTTTTTAGGAAAGCGATTAAAAGGAAGCTGGAGATTTATGAAGCATATCGTCCGCCTATTTTATATAAGAAATTATTGAATTTATTGAACTCTATGTTAATGATCTAATTTTTATATATTATTGCACATTTCGTTCCTTAAGTTGAATAATCCTGGCATAAATGGGTTGATTTGGCATTAGAAGCCGAGTGTCAGACGCATTTTATAATTCCTTCAGAAAAGTATGGAGTTTTTCACTTTTATCTGTGCATATCCTGAAATTACTTGGCTTCCTTTTTAGGAAAGCGATTAAAAGGAAGCTGGAGATTTATGAAGCGTATTGTCTGCCGATTTTATATAAGAAATTATTGAATTTATTGAACTCTATGTTAATGATCTAATTTTTATATATTATTGCACATTTCGTTCCTTAAGTTGAATAATCCTGGCATAAATGGGTTGATTTGGCATTAGAAGCCGAGTGTCAGACGCATTTTATAATTCCTTCAGAAAAGTATGGAGTTTTTCACTTTTATCTGTGCATATCCTGAAATTACTTGGCTTCCTTTTTAGGAAAGCGATTAAAAGGAAGCTGGAGATTTATGAAGCGTATCGTCTGCCGATTTTATATAAGAAATTATTGAATTTATTGAACTCTATGTTAATGATCTAATTTTTATATATTATTGCACATTTCGTTCCTTAAGTTGAATAATCCTGGCATAAATGGGTTGATCTGGCATTAAAAGACGAGTGTCAGACGCATTTTATAATTCCTTCAGAAAAGTATGGAGTTTTTCACTTTTATCTGTGCATATCCTGAAATTACTTGGCTTCCTTTTTAGGAAAGCGATTAAAAGGAAGCTGGAGATTTATGAAGCGTATTGTCCTGCCGATTTTATATAAGAAATTATTGAATTTATTGAACTCTATGTTAATGATCTAATTTTTATATATTATTGCACATTTCGTTCCTTAAGTTGAATAATCCTGGCATAAATGGGTTGATCTGGCATTAGAAGACGAGTGTCAGACGCATTTTATAATTCCTTCAGAAAAGTATGGAGTTTTTCACTTTTATCTGTGCATATCCTGAAATTACTTGGCTTCCTTTTTAGGAAAGCGATTAAAAGGAAGCTGGAGATTTATGAAGCGTATTGTCTGCCGATTTTATATAAGAAATTATTGAATTTATTGAACTCTATGTTAATGATCTAATTTTTATATATTATTGCACATTTCGTTCCTTAAGTTGAATAATCCTGGCATAAATGGGTTGATTTGGCATTAGAAGCCGAGTGTCAGACGCATTTTATAATTCCTTCAGAAAAGTATGGAGTTTTTCACTTTTATCTGTGCATATCCTGAAATTACTTGGCTTCCTTTTTAGGAAAGCGATTAAAAGGAAGCTGGAGATTTATGAAGCGTATTGTCTGCCGATTTTATATAAGAAATTATTGAATTTATTGAACTCTATGTTAATGATCTAATTTTTATATATTATTGCACATTTCGTTCCTTAAGTTGAATAATCCTGGCATAAATGGGTTGATCTGGCATTAAAAGACGAGTGTCAGACGCATTTTATAATTCCTTCAGAAAAGTATGGAGTTTTTCACTTTTATCTGTGCATATCCTGAAATTACTTGGCTTCCTTTTTAGGAAAGCGATTAAAAGGAAGCTGGAGATTTATGAAGCGTATTGTCTGCCGATTTTATATAAGAAATTATTGAATTTATTGAACTCTATGTTAATGATCTAATTTTTATATATTATTGCACATTTCGTTCCTTAAGTTGAATAATCCTGGCATAAATGGGTTGATTTGGCATTAGAAGCCGAGTGTCAGACGCATTTTATAATTCCTTCAGAAAAGTATGGAGTTTTTCACTTTTATCTGTGCATATCCTGAAATTACTTGGCTTCCTTTTTAGGAAAGCGATTAAAAGGAAGCTGGAGATTTATGAAGCGTATTGTCTGCCGATTTTATATAAGAAATTATTGAATTTATTGAACTCTATGTTAATGATCTAATTTTATATATTATTGCACATTTCGTTCCTTAAGTTGAATAATCCTGGCATAAATGGGTTGATTTGGCATTAGAAGCCGAGTGTCAGACGCTTTTTATAATTCCTTCCGAAAAGTATGGAGTTTTTCACTTTTATCTGTGCATATCCTGAAATTACTTGGCTTCCTTTTTAGGAAAGCGATTAAAAGGAAGCTGGAGATTTATGAAGCGTATCGTCCGCCGATTTTATATAAGAAATTATTGAATTTATTGAACTCTATGTTAATGATCTAATTTTTATATATTATTGCACATTTCGTTCCTTAAGTTGAATAATCCTGGCATAAATGGGTTGATTTGGCATTAGAAGCCGAGTGTCAGACGCATTTTATAATTCCTTCAGAAAAGTATGGAGTTTTTCACTTTTATCTGTGCATATCCTGAAATTACTTGGCTTCCTTTTTAGGAAAGCGATTAAAAGGAAGCTGGAGATTTATGAAGCGTATCGTCCGCCGATTTTATATAAGAAATTATTGAATTTATTGAACTCTATGTTAATGATCTAATTTTTATATATTATTGCACATTTCGTTCCTTAAGTTGAATAATCCTGGCATAAATGGGTTGATTTGGCATTAGAAGCCGAGTGTCAGACGCTTTTTATAATTCCTTCCGAAAAGTATGGAGTTTTTCACTTTTATCTGTGCATATCCTGAAATTACTTGGCTTCCTTTTTAGGAAAGCGATTAAAAGGAAGCTGGAGATTTATGAAGCGTATTGTCTGCCGATTTTATATAAGAAATTATTGAATTTATTGAACTCTATGTTAATGATCTAATTTTTATATATTATTGCACATTTCGTTCCTTAAGTTGAATAATCCTGGCATAAATGGGTTGATTTGGCATTAGAAGCCGAGTGTCAGACGCATTTTATAATTCCTTCAGAAAAGTATGGAGTTTTTCACTTTTATCTGTGCATATCCTGAAATTACTTGGCTTCCTTTTTAGGAAAGCGATTAAAAGGAAGCTGGAGATTTATGAAGCGTATCGTCAGCCGATTTTATATAAGAAATTATTGAATTTATTGAACTCTATGTTAATGATCTAATTTTTATATATTATTGCACATTTCGTTCCTTAAGTTGAATACTGGCATAAATGGGTTGATTTGGCATTAGAAGCCGAGTGTCAGACGCATTTTATAATTCCTTCAGAAAAGTATGGAGTTTTTCACTTTTATCTGTGCATATCCTGAAATTACTTGGCTTCCTTTTTAGGAAAGCGATTAAAAGGAAGCTGGAGATTTATGAAGCGTATTGTCTGCCGATTTTATATAAGAAATTATTGAATTTATTGAACTCTATGTTAATGATCTAATTTTTATATATTATTGCACATTTCGTTCCTTAAGTTGAATAATCCTGGCATAAATGGGTTGATTTGGCATTAGAAGCCGAGTGTCAGACGCATTTTATAATTCCTTCAGAAAAGTATGGAGTTTTTCACTTTTATCTGTGCATATCCTGAAATTACTTGGCTTCCTTTTTAGGAAAGCGATTAAAAGGAAGCTGGAGATTTATGAAGCGTATTGTCCTGCCGATTTTATATAAGAAATTATTGAATTTATTGAACTCTATGTTAATGATCTAATTTTTATATATTATTGCACATTTCGTTCCTTAAGTTGAATAATCCTGGCATAAATGGGTTGATTTGGCATTAGAAGCCGAGTGTCAGACGCATTTTATAATTCCTTCAGAAAAGTATGGAGTTTTTCACTTTTATCTGTGCATATCCTGAAATTACTTGGCTTCCTTTTTAGGAAAGCGATTAAAAGGAAGCTGGAGATTTATGAAGCGTAGTCAGCCGATTTTATATAAGAAATTATTGAATTTATTGAACTCTATGTTAATGATCTAATTTTTATATATTATTGCACATTTCGTTCCTTAAGTTGAATACTGGCATAAATGGGTTGATTTGGCATTAGAAGCCGAGTGTCAGACGCTTTTTTATAATTCCTTCCGAAAAGTATGGAGTTTTTCACTTTCACTTTTATCTGTGCATATCCTGAAATTACTTGGCTTCCTTTTTAGGAAAGCGATTAAAAGGAAGCTGGAGATTTATGAAGCGTATCGTCCGCCGATTTTATATAAGAAATTATTGAATTTATTGAACTCTATGTTAATGATCTAATTTTTATATATTATTGCACATTTCGTTCCTTAAGTTGAATAATCCTGGCATAAATGGGTTGATTTGGCATTAGAAGCCGAGTGTCAGACGCATTTTATAATTCCTTCAGAAAAGTATGGAGTTTTTCACTTTTATCTGTGCATATCCTTAAATTACTTGGCTTCCTTTTTTAGGAAAGCGATTAAAAGGAAGCTGGAGATTTATGAAGCATATCGTCCGCCGATTTTATATAAGAAATTATTGAATTTATTGAACTCTATGTTAATTATCTAATTTTTATATATTATTGCACATTTCGTTCCTTAAGTTGAATAATCCTGGCATAAATGGGTTGATTTGGCATTAGAAGCCGAGTGTCAGACGCATTTTATAATTCCTTCAGAAAAGTATGGAGTTTTTCACTTTTATCTGTGCATATCCTGAAATTACTTGGCTTCCTTTTTAGGAAAGCGATTAAAAGGAAGCTGGAGATTTATGAAGCATATCGTCCGCCTATTTTATATAAGAAATTATTGAATTTATTGAACTCTATGTTAATGATCTAATTTTTATATATTATTGCACATTTCGTTCCTTAAGTTGAATACTGGCATAAATGGGTTGATTTGGCATTAGAAGCCGAGTGTCAGACGCTTTTTATAATTCCTTCCGAAAAGTATGGAGTTTTTCACTTTTATCTGTGCATATCCTTAAATTACTTGGCTTCCTTTTTTAGGAAAGCGATTAAAAGGAAGCTGGAGATTTATGAAGCATATCGTCCGCCGATTTTATATAAGAAATTATTGAATTTATTGAACTCTATGTTAATGATCTAATTTTTATATATTATTGCACATTTCGTTCCTTAAGTTGAATAATCCTGGCATAAATGGGTTGATTTGGCATTAGAAGCCGAGTGTCAGACGCATTTTATAATTCCTACAGAAAAGTATGGAGTTTTTCACTTTTATCTGTGCATATCCTGAAATTACTTGGCTTCCTTTTTAGGAAAGCGATTAAAATGAAGCTGGAGATTTATGAAGCGTATCGTCCGCCGATTTTATATAAGAAATTATTGAATTTATTGAACTCTATGTTAATGATCTAATTTTTATATATTATTGCACATTTCGTTCCTTAAGTTGAATAATCCTGGTATAAATGGGTTGATTTGGCATTAGAATCCGAGTGTCAGACGCATTTTATAATTCCTTCAGAAAAGTATGGAGTTTTTCACTTTTATCTGTGCATATCCTGAAATTACTTAGCTTCCTTTTTAGGAAAGCGATTAAAAGGAAGCTGGAGATTTATGAAGCGTATCGTCCGCCGATTTTATATAAGAAATTATTGAATTTATTGAACTCTATGTTAATGATCTAATTTTTATATATTATTGTAGCTTTAAATATTCAAGATTTTTATTTATTAAACCTATTTTTATAAAAAGAAAAAAACCCTTACCCGTATACGGACCAGTATAACTTCTGAATACGGGTTTTTACGGGTTAAGGGTTTTAGCCTGTAACCCGTATTGATGTCAAGCCCGTAACCTTTATCCGTATTTTCTCAAAATTCCGATCTCTAGTAAAAGCATAGCAATTTTTGACAAATATCAAAACATTGAAAAACAATGGTAAACTTACGTAAAAAGAGTAAATAGGATTAACCAGGCTATCAGCAGGGGCCGTAGCGAAAGAAGGTGGTAATGGTTAAATGACCATAACCATGATGGTAAACCCGTAGCAAATGTGCAACCACGAGTTCATGGTCATATAACATGGTCATTTGACCATAAAAGGGAAAGAAAAGCATTCATTTGCACCCAAATCATTCTCCTCCACCCGTTCCCTCACCTTTGGCTGGAAACGCGTTGTCAATTGGTTGAGCACCTCGTCGACCAACGGCTCATGCTTCAACTTCTTGCGCATTTTCATAATACGGACAATGGCCGCCTTAATGAGGGAGAAGAAAGGGGTCATTAAATTTGATTTGTCAATTAATTTGTCTCACCTGGATGACCAACTTTCTGTCCTCGTCCACCGTCTTCTGCACGTCCTCACTCTCCTTCGTTGTCTCGCTGGCAGAGGACATGGCGCGGATCAAGTCGACTTTGAGCTTGCGGCTGAAAAGGACGGGAAATTGAAAAACAAATTTAGAATTGGTACGGTATTTTAATTCCCTTGTCGATTTTTATAGCTTATAAAACATACACTAAAAAGGGGGGGGGGGGGGAGTTGGCCAACATTTTTGCGAAGGGGGGTCGGCCGATATTTTTGGACTTTTTAATGAATTTGTTAAGAAAATTTATAAAATTTGCGACCGGGGGGGGGGGGGGGGGTCAACCCACCACCTAAAAAATGTGGGAACACCCCAAAACCAAGGGCGTATTTCAGTGCCAAATCCTTTACGCGCCCAATTATGCTAATTTTTCCCCCCGAATGCGTAAATAAATTTTAAATTTTTGAAGGCGGTCTCCGACGACGCCGCCAGACATCGCCCCGCCCCAAACCATTGTGTGAGCGGCCAGGTGTCCAACGGAGGAAGAAAAGAAGCAGAGACGAAAGCGCGAACGACGAAATTGATCATTTAAAATTTTTTTTTGTCTAAATTGATCCTTTATTTAGCTATAATAAAAATTAAAATTTTTCTAATGACCCAGAGAAAAATTTCAACATTTTTCACACAATCGACTTCAAAAAGGGCCCGAGTGGTCGAGAGTGATGAAGAAAATGATTTTGGGGAGGCCGAAGGAGGGAATGAATTGGAGGAAGAGGAGCAGGACGCGCAAGTTCTGGAGAGGGCAGCGGCATTGCTTAAGCCCGAACCCTGCCCGTCGATTTGGAATTTCCCCCGGCCAGAAATGACATCGGTTCAGCAGTCGAAAAGAAATTGACATTCGAACGGAAAAGGGATTTTTTGTTTGACCATTTTGTCCCCCCGGTCGGCTACAAATTTCAGCCAGTAATTCAAGCTAAACGGAAACGGTACAGGAATTTTGTGTAAAAATTCAAAAAAAAATTTTGAAGGGGCCTGCAAAAAATTTGGTTGGATGAACGGGATTTGGCATTTTCGCAACAAAAACATGGCTTGTATTGCATTCCCTGTGTTGTGTTTGCAGATGAATTGGTTGGAAAGGGAGGACATCAAGGCGCCGGCTTTTTTGTGAAGACAGAATGCTCGGCCGTGTCAAAGATTGCTCGACTATTTCAGTGGGTCCGCAAAAAGAGCGGATATTCTTGAAAAAGCGATTGATGCGCATTGTCCCGATTCTTCGGGCCGCAAACACATTCGCTACAACCCCACGAGATGGGTTGAGCGGCATGAAAGCCTAAATCGCTTTCATCAGCTCATTGCGCCAAGTTTTTCGGCCCTTCGCGTTGCCGATTCGTGTGAAGGAGATTCTAAGGCCGAAGACATAATTAACGGATTTCTTTGGTTTTCGACATTGTTCAGTTTCCAATTATGTCTTCGCGTTGCGGCAGTCCTGAATCACCTCTCTGCTGTAAGCATAATCAAAATTAGATCAAACATAGCAATTTTTGGGTAAAATTACTTAATACGAATGTAAAAATCTATAAAAATTTTCACGCCGGCTCATAAAAATCCTTAGGTATTCTCTTAAAAAATAAAGTTAAAATCGCAAAATTTGGTCTTTTTTTTGGTGTAAATCTGTTAACAAATCACACACAAATTTTCAAAAAATTTTCCCCGGCGGCGCCTATCGGCACCGCCTGACCCCCCCCCCCCCCTTGTACCCCATATTTTTTTGAAAAAATGCGCCGTAAAAAAAGGTTTTGAAAAGCAAAAAAGGTCGATTTACAGGCTTGATATAATTCTAAGCGAAAATATAAAATTATAAAAATTTTTTCAAATTTTTAATCAAAATTTCAAAAATTTTGAAAAAGTCCCGGTCCCGGCGGGATCCCGGCCCAAAAATTGGGGCCGGGACCGGGAGTCCCGGAAAAACGGGAGTCCCGGTGCCGGGATCCCGCCCGGGTCCATTTTCCAGGTCCCGGTCCCGATCCCGGCCCCGGCCATTTCAAAATTCCGGGCTCTAGTCGGGATCCCCAAATGTCGGGTTCCCTAAGTGTCGGGTCTCCAAAAGTCGGGTCCCCAAATGTCTGGATCCCCAAATGTCGGGTTCCCTAATTGTCGGGTCCCCAAATGTCGGGATCCCCAAAAGTCGGGTCCCCAAATGTCGGGTTCCCTAAGTGTCGGATCCCAAAAGTCGGGATCCCCAAATGTCGGGTTCCCTAAGTGTCGGGTCCCCAAAAGTCGGGTCCCCAAATGTCGGGTTCCCTAAGTGTCGGGTCCCCAAATGTCGGGATCCCCAAAAGTCGGGTCCCCAAAAGTCGGGTCCCCAAATGTCGGGTTCCCTAAGTGTCAGATCCCCAAAAGTCGGCATCCCCAAATGTCGGGTCCCCAAATGTCGCACCACGGTAAATGACCACGTGGGACAAGTGATCAGTTGGGAAAAAGACCATATCAAAAAATTAATCACTGATGACTTGGAAGAAATGACCATTTTGAACAAATGATCACTTGGGTCTTGGGACAAATGACCATATCAGAAAATGCCACTTGGAATAAATTACGATATAGAAAAGTGATTGCATATGATAAATTAGGGTTCGAGCCCCGCCCCCGCCCCCGCCCTCCGTAAGTGTTCACTTGGGATAAATGATCATATGGGACAAATGATCACATAGTGTATATGAACACTTGGGAAAAATGATCACTTTGGATAAATGCCCGTAACACTTGAGACAAAATGACAATGTTGGACAAGTGATCACAGGGGGTAAATGACCATATGGGACAAATGGGTGATGGAATAATTTGTATTATTCAATAATTATATTGAAAATCAATTAAGTAAGCTATAAATATGTTTACCAGGTATTTTGTCGGGACAAATTGTCACATTTGTGCCCGCTTGGCCAAGCCCATTGGCCATTAACAAAGCGACCGATTTGGCCAATATTGAGGTAGTCAATGTGAGGACAAACAAAATAACAAATGTGCCAAGCTTGAGTAGCTGAAGCAGCGTAACATAAAGGGCTCCTAAAAAAATTTCAGAAATTTCCAAAGAAAATTTTTTGAAATTCCTACCTCGACCTCTACGGTCGGGCTTTGGAGGCAACAGGCGGAAAGTGTCCCAGCCACGCTGCAGCGTTCCCACAGCCGGTGCCGGATCCTCCGGCACGCGCGGTGTGCCGTGATGCACCATACGTGCAGCGGCCGCCTGCGCATGTACCCCACCACCACCACCCAACTGTACTGCATGCATCCGTTGCAATTGTCTTGGACCACCTGCCGCAGAAGGCAAGCTTGCCTCGTCAAACGTTGAAAAGCCGTCGGACGTGCAGGAGGTGGCGCTAGCAAAACAAAAAAAAAATCAAAAAATTGGCAAGCCAGGAAAATTTACGAGCTCAGGCTTGGCCTAGGCCTGAAGGACAACGGCTCTGGTATCTCCATGGAATTGTTGTTAGTGCTGGTGTTGTACGGGTGTGTTGAAAATCCGCCAACAAAGCCAGGGGGTGCCGGAGGAGGGGATGGCAAATTTACTGACATTCCGTTTTTCTGAAAATTTTTTTAAAAGCTAAACTATGTACATGTCAATATTAATTTTATGGTGAATAGAATTGCATTTGAAAATTTGTTAAATTTTCTAGAGATTTCAATTGTAAGAATTTTTAATAATTTCGATTCCGAAAATTTTAAAAATAATTTTTGTTTAAACTTTTTAATTGCTGCACATTTTCTGATCGAAAAAATCCGGACAAAATTTTTTCCAATTTTTTTTTGTCTGATCAGTGCAGTGACCACAACTTTTTGCGCTATGTCCAGCAGCCTATTTCCGGCAGCAGTTGACTAACAACTGACTGATTGATAGCTAATGGATGACAAAAGGTGCGCAAATCGCCGTCATTTCTCGAACAGATAATCCCCCCCAGGGGTCCGTCCCATTCTCGAGACTGGCCAAGCCAATTGTCATGAGTTGGTGAGGGAGGGACACTAATACACACCAAAAATTGACCACAAAATGATCAAATGGGTACTTGGGAGTGTGTAGAAATTTAATGAATTTTTTTCGAATCAAAAATTATGAATTTTTTTTAATTCAAATGGGAAATTGTGAAAAATATGATTGGGCATTCTCGAAGTGCCCATCCGGGATCATAGTGCCGGATGATTTCGAGATTAAGCATAATAAATCGAAAATTATAGCCCGGAATGACTCCTCCTTTAGGCTTCTGCTACTGATCAGTGCCTAAAGCTTAGATCAAACATCCTAATGGGTTGATCAAGCGACAATGTGACCCGGCCGGAAGCTTCTCCTCGGCCCTCATCCGGCCCCCGCGCTGCTGGGCTGGCGCGGCGTTCGCTAACTTCCTATCTGTTCTGATCACTCTGTCTCCGTCCGCACTCTCGAGACTCCCGACGGCGGTCTCTGTTTCTGATCGCTGATCGCGATCAGCATCTTCACATGTTTGGTGGGTGGTTGAGGTGGTGGTGGTAATTGAGTAGTGCACAGCAGACACAGTGTCCACCATGTCTCCCCCCAGGGGCCCATCGGTCCTCCGATCGCTGGCGCTTTTCCATGTAAACATACACACACACTGAGAGCAGAGAACACACACATTCTTTTGGCCGTCCGATCGGCCCCGCGGGGGCTGCTAGAAGCTGATCGGTGGTGATGTTGCTGGTGCTGGAGGATTTTCCTAGGGTCCCTATTTTTAGAGAGTGGAGCGCCCGGGGGGCGGGTGGTGGCGAGGTGTGCAGGGCGGACGGACACATTGCGCAGCTAATGCACACAAAAACCGGATGGCCGAACGGGGGTGGAACAGAAAAATGTTTCTGTTACTTGTCAACCCCGGCGCCGGAGGGGCGCAAAAGTGTGAGTGAACTTTTTGTGTTTGTTGAACGAAGCGAATGTGGCCAATAATTGAATTTTTTTTTTTTTTGATTTCTAAAGACGATGAAATTTTTTGCAGAAATCTTTTTTAAAAGCACATAGAGAAATGATCTCAAGGGTTTTTTTGGAAAAATTTTCGAAAAGACTTACTAATTCATCATAAATTTCAAAAAAAATTGTTGAAAAATTTTTTCTAAATTTTTCACTTTAAATTTGCTTATAAAAAATTCCAAGATTTTTAAGTTTATTTTTTTTAATTTCGGCTACGAAATTTGTCCTTTTCCCAAAATAACGGTATTTTCTAAAAAAACAATACAATAAAATTCATTAAATAAATGGACACATTTATATCAAAGCAACAATTTCCATGCAATAATTCCAAATGATCGACCATTTTTCAAATGCCAAAAATTCACTTTCACATAATTACATGCCCTTTTCACATTGCTTTTCCCCGCTTTTCCTGCTGCCGGTGGAGACAAAGGCTTTAACGCCTAAAAACTTAACGCAATTTAAGCAATTTTAAAACAAACAAAAAAAAGTGAAAGCTGCTGAATTTGTTGCTCACCCAATGCAATTGGCGCCACGCAAATCAAAAAGGACACTGTTCAAATTGGCATCTTTTTTCATCTTCTGTTGTTTCTGAACCGTCTCCGTCTCCCCCAAAATTGGCCATCGCTTCAACAGCCAACGACGACTAATTGACCCGCCGAAAGAGCCCTCATTTGTCAGTGTCAGCTTCTCGTTGGTGCGTTCGTTGACCAATTCAAATTGCTTAATTGACGTTGAACTACTGAAATTGTCTTTGTAGCTGACAGAAGCGGTGGTGGCACGAAAAAATTCCTAGACAAAAATGGGAAACAAAAATTGAAAATCAAATCCAAATATTTGAATGAGAATGTGACCAAACTAGTGCTGTTCGAGACTCTCGGTATCGGGATCAAGTCTCGGGTTTTTTGATTTCCGTCTCGGGGTCAAATCTCGGGTTTTTTGATTTCCGTCTCGGGGTCAAGTCTCGGTCTTGAGTTTCGCGGTCAAGTCTCGGTCCCGAGTTTTTTGATCTCGGTCTCGAGTTTCGGGGTCAAGCCTCGGTCCCGAGTTTTTTGGTTTCGGGAGAATTTTCAGTCTCAAACAGCACTATACCAAACACACCTCCTTAAAAGCGTTGGTCCAACCGAAGTTTCTATCTGCGCTATCTTCAAAAAATAATTGTTTTGGATGACCATCTTTGCTCGACGTGTGCAGCCATTTGATCAACGCTTTGCCGACAGATGTTGGATTTGGCCAATCCGCATCAAATTCAGTAAAAACACCGGTGAAAAAACGACAGGAATCGATTGCATTCAATTGATCAAGATCATTGAGAAGTGTCGGTGAAATGAGACGAAGAAAAGTGTACAAATGAGCGCAATTGGGAAAGCTCAATTGGCGAACGTTTGGCGCGAAAATTGGCAAAATTTGACGGAAAAAAATGTCACAAAACGATGGGATGTCTTTTTTGCATGGCCACAAAGACAAACCCAAATTGGTGCCAATTCTGTCCCAAATTTGTTTGTTGGCATGGAGAAATTCGATGACGGCGGAGTGGTCAATGTCGCTGAATGTTACAATGATTTGGAATCAAAAAAAAGCATTTATTACTCAATCATAAGACTCTTAAAGCGGATTTTGTTAGGCAACGGACGGTCCGGCACCGGAAATCCCTCAGATTTGCTGTCGACAAACAATTTTGGCATTTCAATGTCCTTGCGAATTGTAATTGCATTCAAAATTGTCAATTCCTTTTCGCCATAAAAATGCGCGTCCACTAGCGCATCAAAACGATAGGAAAGCAATGCCATTTTGAGGCCGAGTTCAGCATGGTCAAAAGATGGCAGAATGTCCATCCAAACGTCGCTACAAATCCAACTGAAACATGAGAAAAAATAGAAATTTAATTTTAAATGAATTTGTAATTTTCAAAATACTAATTGCTGACCGTCGGTTCATTTTGGTGGTTTAATTAGCACACTTTTCCAATTAATTAATTTGTGTATCACAAAGAGCAAAAAAAAAAAAAGGTGTATTAGACTTAAAAAAGAGAGAACAATTAGGAAAAATAAGAGTAGCAAGAAGAACACAAAAAAATATAATAATCAGGGATGAATGAACGATTCGTACTTGCAAAGCTGCCTTTATAAGGGAAATTTTGGAAATCTTATTTTAAAGATTGTACATGAAAAAGAACAATTTCTCATTAAAAACTGAAAATAACCGAAAAATTAGATATGATGTTTTCGGAACCGCTCAGTTGGGCGCGCACGGTTGGGCGCTCACGTTTGGGCGCGCACGGTTGGGCGCCAGCATGTTTTTTCACGATAGCTTTTTTCTTTGGCACCCAAATCCAAAAATCTTGGTATCATTCGAAAGCTCTTAACATGCTCTATTAGCCTTACCAAAAGCAAAAGGATTTTCAAGCCTGGAAAAATTTTATTAAGAAAAAACTTCAAAAATTTCGACTTTTTGCAATTTTCATAATATAACTCTTTTGGTAATTGTCTAATGGCTAAGCAATAGCTTAGAAAAAGCTTCAAAACAGATTAAGCTTTCGAATGATACCATGTTTATTGGATTTGGATGACAAAGAAAAAAGTTACAGAAAGTTATAGTGGAAAAATATGCTGGCGCCCAACCGTGCGCGCCCAACTGAGGTAGACCGGATGTTTTATGAGTAGAGACCGCAAAAAAAGGGGACGACACCCAACTCGTACTAGGCCAACTCGTACTGCCCCAACTCGTACTGTTTTTCGACAAAAAAATGGTCATAACTTTTGTCAAAGTCGAACAAATTAAACATTCTTGGTACCATTCGGTAGCTCATAATGTTCTCTATCTAACCACCAAGTTTCAAAAAATTTGATAAAGTTTGAAAAAAGTTATGGACGAAAAAAATTTTTTTTTTTTTGAAAAGCAATAAAATTTTCTTATATTTTGCAGATAGATGGAGAACATTAAGGGCTATCGAATGGTACCAAGAATGTTTAATTTGGTCGACTTTGACAAAAGTTATGACCATTTTTTTGTCGAAAAACAGTACGAGTTGGGGCAGTACGAGTTGGCCTAGTACGAGTTGGGTTTTTACCAAAAAAAGGCACCAAAAATCGCGAAAAAGGCACTATAATAGGCATCAAAAAATTGAAAAAAAGGCTTGGTCTCCAAAGCGTTAATTCCGTTTTGCCATCAAAATGCGCGTCCACCAGTGCATCAAAACGATAGGAAAGCAATGCCATTTTGAGGCCAAGTTGGGGACGGTCAAAAGATGGGATAATGTCCATCCAAACGTCGCCACAAATCCAACTGAAACATGAAAATTTTAGTTTTAAATGAAATTTTGTAATTTTCAAAATACTAATTGCTGACCGTCGGTTCATTTTGTGGTTCAATTAGCACGCTTTTTCCGTTTTTCCAATTGATTTGTGTGTCCAAAAGGCAAAAAAACTGTGTTAACTTAAAACAGAGAGAACAACAATTTGGAAAAATATAAGGGAAGCAAAAAGAACCCAAAAACATAGATAAATCAAATCCGTTTAGCCACTATTTTTATCAACGATTACTCACAATAATGAATTAATTACATACAATAAAATACAATAATGGAAATGGACGAATTTGCGGCGAGCAGACAAAGTTCAAATAGGTACATACAAACAAACAAATTATACACGATACATATTAAAATGGCACAATGCCAGCATCATTTCGGTCATATAATCACATCAATTAACCAATTAATTCATTCACTTCCTGCTGCTGATCACTCACTGATCGCTCGGCCCAGGAGAAGCGGCGTCGAGAAGACTGAAAAAAAAAACGATGAATGAGATTTTCTATTGCACTTTAAGCACATTGCATTTTATGAGTCCAAAACCAATTAACAATCCCTTAATTTTTTGTGCCACATATCCCTGTCCGTTTCAAAGAAGCTGTGAGACATTAATCAAAAAACTATTAAATTGAAAATTTTGGACAAAAAATTAACAAAATCAACCACTCTTTTGCTCCTGTAAAAAAGCATTGATCTTTTAACTAAAATTGTTGTTCACCCCTCGTCGAATCCGCCGTCTCTGATCCAAAAGCTAATCCGTCTCGGTCGAGCAGCATTCAATTCGTTCCACACATTGTTCCATTTCCCCAAATCCCATTCAATTGGACAACGGAAGAGCCAAAATGCATCTGTGTCATATTGTTCCAGTGCCAATTGTTCTCTAGTCGCTTCGTTGATCAGAAAAAATTCTACAACAGAGCCAATCAAAGTGGATGAAAGCCTCAAGTAAATGAAGAAAGTCACTGGTGAAGAAGCATTGGAAAATGCCTAAAAATGGGACAAAAATATACAAAAAAACCAAGTTCAAAAAGCTATAAAAAGTTATAAATTGACACTCAAAGTTGGCTTTAGACTGAATTGGCCAGACAGAATTGGCTCAGACTGAGTTGTCCCGTTCCAATGCTCACCGTTCCGAGCTGTTCCATAGATGCCGTCCATTGCTCTACCGATGAATTCACAAGGCATTTGAGCCACTTGGGCGCACCATCCGGAAGAGGCGTGAACATCCATTTGGCCACTGTTTCGCCATCCGTCGCATTGGCATTGGCATTGTCATTGGGCAGAAGAAATTCGGGAAAAATGGCGTCATCCGATTCCACATAACGAAGTGCTGGACAATCGGTGAGCATTGTTGGGGCCAATTGGCACATTCGGTGGAAAGTGATGGCGTTCAAAAATATGCGAAAAATTGAAGCACGAAACATTGGCCAAATGTTCAACAAAACAAATTCCAAAATGCGAATGTCTTCGGTGTTAATGTCCAAATACACTGTATAAGTGGCGGCGAAAGAATGGTGAAAATGGCTGAGAAAAATGAGCACATTTTGATCGATGTAACTGAAAAGTGATCACAAATAAATTCCAATCTAAAAATTAATGAAAAAATGGGCAAATTTTTAAAAATTGACCCCAATGAGCAAAAAATATTAGTTTTTTTGGCGAAAAACGTCTCCATTTCCCTACAAAACCCACCTCTTAATTCAGGATTCCTGAATAAAGAAAAAAACACGCCTAAAATCGAATTTTTTTTTAATTCAGCCCCCCCCCCCCCACCGAAGCCAAGGATCAGTCTGCCTATGCGCTTAATCTAAACAGTTTTTACATGATCTTAATGTATCCGCGGAATCCGATCACTTTGTTCGGCAACGGTTTTTGCGGAATTGGCAATGAATAGCCATTGTATTTGACAATTTGCATTCTGTTCGTGCCATTCTTGTTAATGTGCCATTGAATAATCAATCTTTTGGTCAATGCCCATTTGCGTGTCTTGAAATGTTCGTCCACGTAGAAGTCAAATCGACGGCTGATCAATGCAATTTTGAGGCCCAGCTTAAAAGGCGCAAGAAAATGGAACACTTCGAGCCAACAATCGGCAGAGATAAAGCTAAAAATTGAAGAATTTTATGAAAAATTTTTAAGTTTTTTTTGTTTAATTTTTACATTTTTTTGCGAGGGCGTCGAAGCCTTTTGAGATGATCAGAAAAGAACCAAAGAATGCTTCCACAGCCGACCAACAGAACAGTCACGGCACACAAACTGAAAAATGAATTGGGGAAATGAATGAATGAAAGGGAAGGGAAAAGCAATGAAAGCGAGAGATCAAAAAAAAAATGAAATTTTAGCTATTTTTGAGGTTGATGAAGCTAAAAACCTTCAAAATTGGTTTTGAAATCCCAATTCTTGTCAAAAATTAAGCAAAAGAAATGCGAAAGGTCAGAAAAAAGTGAAAGAAAGAAATAATAAACGTACCGAAGTGCTGAAGAAGGCATTTTTGCAGCAACAAAATGAACGGGGAAATATCGGTTAAAAATGAATGAGCGAATGAATGGAATGAAGAGGGGAAGAAGAAACAAGGGCATTTTTATATTAAAAATATTTGCTGGTAGTTGGCTGGCCTATATAAGGGGAACGCTTCGAACAAAATTCTCTCATTCAGCAGGTACTAATGCAGTTGGTACGCCACAAAAAAAAAAATTGTTTTAAAGTCGTATAAAAAAATGTTTTCAGGCTTTTCGAGGGCGTTGGTTATGAATCCGACCTCCATTTCGACCAATTTAGAGTCCCGGACGCAAACTCGAACATTTGGTGGAAAGTCAAAAATTCTCAAAAAAACTTTTTCATGAAGTTTTTAAGCAGAGAAATTATTTAATTGGTCCATTTCAGTGGAATAGCTGTGCTTTAACTTTTTTAGATAATCAGATCGACGTAAAAAAATTTGCTCTAATTTTGACATATTGTTTACGGACTCGCTCAGTTGGGCCGTCACGGTTGGGCCGGCACGGTTGGGCCGGCACGTTTGGGCCGGCACGGTTGGGCCTCAGCACGTTTGGGCCCCGGCACGTTTGGGCCCCCAATAATTCAAAAAATTTAAAATTTCCAAAAAAAGTTTTATTGAAAGTAACAAATTTTTCATAAATAATATAAATATTAAAATAAAAGAAAACAAAAATGATCAAGGATTCATCTGGTAATTGCGTGAAATACCTTTCATATACTCAATGTTACGGGGATGTCGGTTAACATAATTGTGATCATCGTTGTTGGGAAGGTCGACGTAATAATTTTGAACCTTTGCCAGAATTCGGGCATCGGCATCACGGTATTTTCTCGATTTTGGAGGCGGCTCAATTCCTTTGATAAATCTTGAGTAATCGGCATCAGTTGTCTTAAATGTGATGTTACTGATAAATAAACAATAAATTTAATCACTGTTTGGGCTTTTCGAAGAACGTCGATGAAGTTCCAAAGAGTAGGGTGACGACAATTGAAATGATACTGAAGTCTCTTGTGGGCAGCTTCCGCAAAATTGTTCGTTCTGTCGTCATTGCTCAGCGTTCTCTCGTAGACATTCCAAGCTTCGGGTTTGAAACGCGGTTCCGTTCGCGAACCATCTGCGCGAGGACGACCCGTGTAGTTATTCATCAACCTGAATTCAGTAAATATTTGCATGTTAATGACTGAAAAAAACAAACCATTCGAGCATTGGTTGCATTTCTGGCAAATTTCGGAACGTAACGTCCAATGCATTGACTGCTTCTGTGAGATCGCCAATTGGAACAAAAGCAATCGAAGTTAGCATTTTTGCTGACTCGGCAAAAATTGGATCCGTATTAAAACGCTTAAAATGAATAAAAGTTGAAATTATTGAATTTAAAATTGATGACAACCTGCGTCAAATTTTGTTCTCCCAGTTTTTTCTTCATGTTACGCACAAAATGAAAAAAGCAAAAGTTGATGGCGCAATTGCCATTGAACACATTTTGTATGGCATTGGAAACGGCGACTTCGAAATCAATTGAAAATGTTTTGGGTTGGAAACGGGGCCATTTGCTTCTCAACAAAAAAAACATCCTTTCATATGTGGCTTGGGTTTTACAGCTCAAAAGAGCGTGACACACAGGGAAAACCCAGCGTCCTCGTCTAAATTAATTAATTTTAATTAGGACTGGCAGTGGAATTAACCTTGCCAAAACGACGTAAACTTGATAAAACATTGGCGGGCTCAGGCTGAACGTCCCATCGCCATAACAATGTTCCATCGATTCAGACCATACACCATTTGATTCCGGCGCAAAGATTAAAATCCTTAAAAGAATTTAAATAACATAAAATAAGAAATATCCAAATTACCTTTGTCCATTTTCGTTCCCTTCCTCAAAATAAATTCCCGAATCGGCCATTAAAAAGCGTTCTTCCACACCGTTTTTTTCGTAAATCTGGTAACTTTGCGGTATCTGAAGTTGTTCAAGATTCATGGGCAGCGCTGGTGGCGCATTCACTTGATGTCTTGCTCGGTTTATCATCTAAGCGAAAGATCTTTTAACCAATTTACGTTTGAAAAGATTTACCAAATTGGTTGCCTTTTTTGACGGCACTTCTGAAAGTGCAGGCGAACTAATGCTTTGAAGAGAAACCGCACGGATTACAGAGGGAGCTTCCATCGTCACAACAGCACGCCTTTTGATGGCTGTCGTGACTTTTTGCGCAATGACGTGGCTTGGATTCCGTTCACATGTGTGTGCTGTCGCCATGCGGATGAATTCATCTCGAAGTGAAGTCCAAATCCGTCCTTTGCACTTGTCCACACCGCTGTTCTTGTACTCACATCGCCAAAATTTAATCATTCCATCGGCACTTGTGTTAGCAAATGTGTAGAGATGGCCGTCGTGCTGTAGCTTTGGCCTATTTCTTTTGGTGTCAAGCTGATGTTGCATATGGTACGGAATAATATCTTTATCCTTTAATAAACGTCTAAACATAAATTTTTAGAATTTATGTGTCAACTTAAAATGAAATTACACCCAATATGTTTTTGTTAATAAAAAATAATAAATGAAATTTTTTTGAATTATTGGGGGCCCAAACGTGCCGGGGCCCAAACGTGCTGGGGCCCAACCGTGCCGGCCCAAACGTGCCGGCCCAACCGTGCCGGCCCAACCGTGACGGCCCAACTGAGGTAAACCGATTGTTTATCATATTTATTTGTAAAAAAGTTTTTTGAGAATTTTTGAGTTTCGACCAAATGTTCGCATTTGAGTCCCGGACTCTAAATTGGTCGAAATGGCTAATTTCTTAATGAGTTGGCATCCAAGCCGCTAATAGCATAGTATTAAAAAGAAAAATGCCGTTATTTAATGATTTCATCATTTCTTGTTTTTCCCTAATTTTTGTTTTTGTGTTCTTTTGCTCTTTCATTTTTCTTACATATTTGTCTCTATTTTAAGTTAACACAGTTTTTTGTTCTTTGTGACACACAAATCAATTAACGGAAAACGACAAAGTGATCTAATTGCAGCAAAAATGAACAGACGGTAAGGAATTAAAAAACTTAAATTAATTTTAAAATTAAATTTCCCTATTTTCCATGTTTCAGTTGGCTTTGTAGCGACGTGTGGATGGACATTCTTCCATCTTTTGACCGTGCTCAACTTGGCCTCAAAATGGCATTGCTTTCTGACCGTTTTGATGTGCTGGTGGACACGCATTTCGATGGAAAAAGCGAATTCAAAATTTGGAATACCATTTCAATTGAAAAAGGACCAGAAGCGAAACTGTGTGTGTTGAATCTGACTAATTTCAAATCAGCGAATTTTGCGTTGCCGGACCGTCCGCTGCCCAACAAAATTCGTTTTCGTTTCCTTCGGATTGAGTAATTAAAGACCATTTAATATTAACAGGGCTGCAAAAAATATGCACAAAAAGTGGCCAAAATATACGCATAAATATGCAAATAAAGTCGTGAAATATGCACTAAATATGCACAAAAATCGCAAAATATGCACCAAATATGCACAAAAAAACTTGAAAATTAGGGGTGCAAATTAACTTTAAAAATTTTTTTTCATTAGTACCCTTGACATGAGCTACAGTTCTTTTATAAAATTCTCTTAGCAAATATTGACATTTTAAAATCAAAAATTTTGTGATGAAAAAAAAAATTTGGGGGATGAATTTTCTGATAAAATTTTCCAATTCTTAGTGGTGTGTTTTTTAAAAATTTTCGGTCGATTCTTAGGGGTATATTTTTCTGAATTTTTAGGGCCGATTCTTAGGGGTGTATTTTCCGTTTTTATTGCATTTTTGTTAACAAATTTTCCAGAAAATGGCAAAATATGCATAAAAATGCAGAAAAACCCAAAATATGCAAAATATGCAAATAAAAGTCCCGATTTTTATAAGCAAACACAAAAAAGAAAGTGTTTTTCCTACTATTTAGAGCATGGAGAAGCCAGGAAAAAAATATGCTTTTGCATATTTTTTGCAGCCCTGAATATTAATATGGTCTCTCTTTTGGAAAATTGAAGGAATATGGGCAATAATTGAGTCCCCGTCGGATTTGGACACTTCAGTCCCGGGTCCCTAACTCTGTTCTAAAATGTCTTACGGGCCCTAAAAATGGTAACCAATTGTCCAATCTTGTCCCAGTGGAATCGAATGCTGAGCAGGTCACCCCCCCGAAAACCTTTAAAAAATTTCAAGCATAGAAATTTAACTTATTGTTAGGAAATTTTTTAGTAAGAAAATTTCAAGAAAAAAATTTACAAAATTTTCAGCGATTTTTTCAAAATTTTATTGTGAACCTTCCTTTCCTTTTTCTTCAGTTACGTTGACCATGCCGTGCTCGCATTTCTCCATGCCAACAAGCCAATTTGGGACCGATGGGGCACAGAGTTGCGTCTGTGGATGCCTTATCCAAACAATAAAACTGCTGCCGATGTTCAGCCCATTTGGGATGTTTTGACGAGTGAAATTTGGCCCATTTTTCCGACAACCATTCGCCATTTGTCCATTGACGAAGAGGATTTGGACAATTTGCGTCGTCTCATTGCACCCACAATTCTCACCGATCTTGACCAATTGGATTCAATCAATTCCGGTTATATGTGCCCCGATGGGATTGCTGATTTTGATGGGCCAAATGCAACTGCTGGCCAAGCATTGGCCAAATGGGTGCACACGCCGACAACAAATGGCCAACCGAAGCGATTGTTTTGCGAAAAGAGCATGGAAACCGACTTCCAGTGGGTCACCAGTTTCAAAGAGGTGTGGTTGTTGTTGTTGTTGTTGTTGGTTGTGCTCACATTCTCATCATTAGGGATGTGACTTTTAGTGACCAAAAATCCCAAAATAGTTAACTAAAATAGTGAGCAAAAATGCCAAAATAGTGACAAAATAGTGACAAAAAGTCCAAAATAGTGACGAATAGTGACATAATTTTCAGCCAAAATTGAGCAAAAATAATTTTTATTCACTGATTGCAGTTGCAAATGAGGTACATTTCCTTTCTAATATTTTCTCAGCAAAAATTGACATTTTTTAAACCAAAAATTTTGCCAAGAAAAAAAAATTTGGGGGAAATTTTTTATGAAAATTTTCCAATTCTTAGTGGTATTTTTTGAAAAATTTTTTAGGTCAATTCTTAGGGGTGCCTTTTTTGAAAAAAAATTTTAGGTCGATTCTTAGGGGTGCCTTTTTTGAAAAAAAATTTTAGGTCGATTCTTAGGGGTGTATTTTTCGTTTTTATTGCATTTTTGTTAAGGAATTTTCCAAAAAATGCCAAAAAAGTGAAAAAATAGTGACAAAACGCCCAAATAGTGACTTTTAACTATTTTAGTGACGAAAGGCCAAAATAGTGATTTCTAGTGACCGATAGTGACCTCAGAATCGAAAAATTTTAATGCAGAAATGCGTTTTTTGAGCTCCTTTCTTCAAATCAATTGAGCAAAAAAAATAGTTAAAACCTAAAAGTCACATCCCTACTCATCATACATACATATATACACAAGGGGTAGGGGTATCTCGGGACCGAGTAAAAATCGACCAAATAAAATATTCTAGGTATTTTTCAACAACCCTTAAAGCTCTCCATCTACCTGCAAAATGCAAGAAAATTTTATTGCATTTCAAAAAAGTTATCATCGAAAACGTAAAAAAAAAAAAAAAAATTTCGTCCATAACTTTTCTCAAACTTGATCAAATTTTTTAAAACAACTTGGTGGGTAGATAGAGAAAGAATTTTAAGGGCTATTGAATGATACCAAGAATGTTTAATTTGGTTGGCTTTAACAAAAGTTATTACGATTTTTTTTGTCGAAAAACAGTACGAGTTGGGTTTTTACCGTTTGGGGGGGGGGGGAAGGGGGGACGGTGCCGATAGGCGCCGTCGCGAAATCCAAAAACTCGGGCTGGCGCCAAAGCGATTTCTAATTACCTACCTACATATTTAGATTTTTTCAATTTGGTTTTCTTTTTTTTCATTTTCCATTTATTTAGAAATTTATTTGTGCCCGCAATTCTTCTGTCAGTTACAAAATTCGTTTTGGAGTTTTCGGGGAAATAGCATCAATTGAGGAGGAGCCATATGAATTGGTGAACGAGTGGACCAAAGAAAAGCTGACTTTGATGAAGGATGGAGCTTATTATTGGTTGTTGAATCGATGCCCAATTTCGGAGACGGCGCCGATTAAATGGGAAAACGACGGAAATTTGGACGACAACAACAACAAATCGAACTTTGTCCATTTTAATTTTAATGGCGGCAATAATTGCATTGGGTGAGCAAAAGCCATGGAAAATGCACGGTGAGGGGAGGGAGCATGTCGTTCCCCCCCCCCCCTAAAAAATTTTAAAATTTTTTTTAGGAATTTTTGATAAGAAAATCTCATACCAAATAAAATTTTGTCATTAAATTTTTCGGAGATGAACTTCTGTTTCGTACTTTGGATTATATATTTTGTGAAAATAATTCAATTTGTTTTGAATTTTTAGGCCTTTGTCTCCTCCATCAACAATCACCAGCAAAAGAGGGGTCAAAGCAGTGAAAAGAGTTCGTCTGATTATTTGGTGTGAATGAATTTGTTGGCACTTGACGAATTGGTCGATCATTTGGAATTATTGCATGAAAATTGTTGCGTTTTGATATATTTTCTTTCATTTTTTAATTAGAAAAAAAAAATTTCTTTTAAAAATTTGGTTAGGAATTGACCCCAAAAATGATGGATTTTGTGGACAAATAAAAGTGGAGCCCAACTGCTGAGGTAAACCGTGTATAAATTCTATGTTTCGAAAAATATAACGCTATTTTTATAAAAAAGCTCCTCAAAAATTTTGACCCACATCCGTCCAATGTTTAAAAAGAATTTAAAGCGAAGCCCTGCATTAAGCCCATTAGAAAGAGCGCAATTTGTGAATATCCCGCTTTTTATAGCCATTTTTAACAATGATTAGATCACAATGAATTTCACATACCCATAAAATACAATAGAAATGGACGAATTTTGGGGCGAGCAGCAAAGGTCAAATAGGTACATAGAAACAAATATACATAACATTATTTAAATGGCTAAAATGCCAGCATCATTTTGGTCACATAATCGCATCAATCAACCAATTAATTCATTTCTACTGCTGATCACTCGGCCCGGGAGAAGCGGCGTCGAGAAGACTGAAAAACGATGATTTTTAATTGCACTTTGAACTCCATTCATTTTTTTTGAGTCCAACCAACTTGAGTATATCCATCATTCCTTTTCCACTTTTGTTTAAATTTTAACATTATTTTTTTCTGTATTTGGTATTATAGCTTGGTTGGACTCAAAGTCTGATTGGAAATGACAAAAACAAAATGTAATTTCTAAAGAGTTATTCACCGGTCGTCGAATCCGCCGTCTCTGATCAAAAATTGAATTGGATTCGGTGGATTAAGCAATTCATGCAGCACATTGTGCCATTTCTTCTCATCCCATTCAATTGGACAACGCGTGAGCCAAAATTCATCGGTGCCATTTTGTTGCAGGACCAATTGCTCCCCAGTCACTTCGTTGATCAGTTCAAATGGCACAACAGCAGAGCCAATTAAAGTTGACGAAAGCCTCAAGAAAATGCGGAAAGTCACTGGCGAAGAAGCATTGGAAAATGCCTAAAAAAGGGGACGGATAAAAACATACGGAAAAACTCATTAAAAAGTGGGGAATAATCTGCACCGCTTTGAGCTGTTCCATCGTTGACGTCCATTGGTCCACCAGTGAAGAATTAATACGGCAAGCGATCCATTTCGGCACACCGTCCGGACGAGGCGTGAACAGCCATTTGGCCACTGCTTGGCCATCCGATGCCATGGCACTGTCATCGAGCGGAAAAGCGGGCACAATGTCGACAACGAAAGCGACATAGTGAAGTGATGGACAATTGCTGAGCACTGATGGGTCCAATTGACGCAAACGGCGAAAAGATCGATCTCAATTTGTTGTGCTTATTTTCTCTCAGAAATGCCTTTGTTAATTCTTTTGTTGTGCAGTGCGCGGACACAAAAATCCCGTGGATTCAATTTGCCACGGTCGCGGATCGCGCAAAAAAATTGCCTCGAATCGCGGTCGCGCATTTAGAAAAATTTTCCAATTTTTTAAACCATTTTTCTTTTTAAAAAACTATTTTTAGCTTTTTAGTCCATATTTCGGGCATTTTTAGTCCATATTTTATGTCCATACAATTTCTAGCCCTAATCATTAGCCATTTTTAACAATCATTATATCACAATGAATTGTTGGTAATACTGGAGAATTGGTGTCCCGGCGAAAAATTAATTTAAAGTTTTTCTTTTCGAGTTTTCTAGTGTAAAAAAATACGCTGATTACGGATCTGAGCCCAGAATTCGAAAAATCACTGATTTTGTCTATGATTTTTCATCAAGTACTTGATTTTTTATAAATTTTTATGTAAGAAAAACATATAGGTATTCTGGGGTTTTCGGAGTCGCTGATCACTAGGGATGGGATTTTTAGGGGCGAAAAAGTCCAAAATAGGGACCTAAATAGGGACAAAAAATTCGCGAAATAGGGGCGAAAAACTTATTTTAGGGGCGAACACTCAAAATAGGGATTTTTAGGGGCGAACATCCAAAATAGGGATTCCTAGGGTCGGATAGGGGCGTTAAAACGAAGGTTTTCCGAACAAAAAACGTGTTTTTCGTGCATTTCTCGTCGAGTTAAAGCCGCAGAAAAAATAAGTAAAAACCTAAGAATCCGATCCCTACTGATCACGAATATGACCCTAGTTTTGGCCAATTCCGAATCTCGGACCCGAATCGCGCAAATGTCGGTCCGCAAATGTCGCACTACGTTGGAAAAAGCCTAAAAATAATGGACAAAAATATACAGAAAAGCCAATGAAATAGGACGGAAAAACATAAAGTTGGCTCAGACTGAGTTGCCCGTTCCGAGCTGTTCCATATTTGTATTCCATTGATCCACCGATAAATCCACAAGGCATTGAAGCCATTTGGGCCCACCATCCGGACTTGGCGTGAAAAGCCATTTGGCCACCGTTTCGCCATCCGTCGCCATGGCATTGTCATCGGAAAAAAATAGAAATTTTTCATAAGAAAACCAAGAAAACAATTATTTGAAAATTTTTATTACCAAAAAGCATTTTGTCATTAAATTTTTCGGAAGATGAACTTTGGTTTCGTACTTTGGATTATATATTTCGTGAAAATAATTCAATTTGTTTTGAATTTTTAGGCCTTTGTCTCCTCCTCAACCATCACCAACAAAAGAGGGGTCAAAGCAGTGAAAAGAGTTCGTCTGATTATGTGTGTGTGAATGAATTTGTTGGCACTTGACAAACGGTCGATCATTTGGAATCATTGCATGAAAATATTGTTGCTTTGCTTTGACATATATATTTTATTTCATTTTTTAATTCTATTAAAAATTTTGTTTTTCGAATTTGGTTAGGCATTGATCGCAAAAATGATGGATTTTGTGGACAAATAAAAAAGATTATAGCCAAAAACGTTCTGCTGGGGCCCAAACGTGAGGTCTAAATTCTATGTTTCGAAAAATGTTTCACTATTTTTATAAAATAGCTCCTCAAAAATTTTGACCCACATCCGTCCAATGTTTAAAAAGAAATCAGTAGTATATCCGTGCTTGGAAAGCGAAGCCCTGGATTAAGCCCATTAGAAGGAACACAATTTGTGAATTTTTGTTGTTCTAAAACTCTGAAATCAAATCCATTTCTGGGCGCATCGGTTCAGGGGGACTGCCCCGAAAAACCAAAAAATCGATTTCTTCAAGTTTAAGGTACGAAAACCCTGAAAAAGGCAAAAAGGCATAATAAGCAAATTCAAATCTTTAAATCTACAAAGCTTTGCCAAAAATCCTTCAATGAAATTCAAATTTTCGGATTTTAAATGAATATTTTTTCTGAAATTTCAAAAAATTTTTAATAAAAGTTCTCAAAAGCATATATTTGGTATCTTTTGTTTATAGCTATCAATTTAAACATTCGTTGCTGGTATTTGAAGTTTTTTAATTATAGTAAAATTTTTGAAAATGCATGATAATTGTAAATATTTATAAAGCATTTACCATTTATTTTTAGTCCAATTTGAATAGTCAACTTTATGCAAAAGATGGTAAAAATTGACATCACCCAATTTGTCAAAACAAAGTGTGCCCCCAGGGCACGGGCTGTACGGCTCGCCAATTGTCGGAATTTTGAGCCATTAAATTGGTGGATTCACCACAAAATTTTGTTCTTTCAGAAGAGGGAATTTTAAAAATTACTCCCTTTTTTGTTGAAATTTTTGTTTAAAATCTCTTACAAAAATCACAAAATTTTCCGTGTCCGTACATCCAATGCGCGTCGTCTACAACTAATCCCCAGGGACGGTCCCAGGATTTCGGTTTGGGGGGGGGGGGGTACCACCCCCGGGGGCGACGACCTTTTTTTTTTTTTTTTGCTTTTCACTCCGCTTTTTTTTGCGGCGGTTTTTCCAGAAAACTTTTGGGGAACAAGGGGGGATCCGGCGGTGCCGATAGGCGCCGCAGGGAAAATTTTGCATTTTTTTATGCGATTTGTTAACAAATTTTGTCCAAAAAAGTGACGAATTTTGCGATTTTGAGCCATTTTTAGGAGGTTTTAGTCAGAAAATGTCGATTTTTTGAAAATTTATTGTAATTTCTTGGAAAATTTGGGTAAGAGGCTAGGTCTGGGGGGGGGGGGGGGGTACCACCAAGGAAAATCTAAAATTTTCAGCAAAAGTACTAATTTTTCCTAAAAATTTCGGGGTGCGGAGGGGCCTTGGGGGGGGTACGTACCCCGCGTACCCCCCCCCCCCCCCTGGGACCGTCCCTGCTAATCCCCACAACAATCGTCTACAACTGATCCCCACAACAACTAAAGCAGAAAATATAAATTACATATACAGCATGGTCAATTAGGGGTGAGGTATTTATGGTAACATTTTTCTTGGCTCGGTCTCCGCACAAATTTGTAAGGAAATGCATTTACACTATTGATTTGGTATCATTCAAACCCATTGAATATATTTATGTTTTCGATTTGATATAGGTATATATATAATACATTCAAAAATCTGGTACTCATTAGTTCTAAAAGTTTTTTTGAGTAAATTTTTAAAAACCCTTTTTTGGAGCTGCTAAACATATGACCATGGACTGTATATGTAAATGATCAGTCCGTCCACAGCAAAAATGCCATCTTCACCTTAATCACTTTTACCAGATAATCTGGTCGCTTTCGTCTGGAATTTGGTCAAATGATCCGTAATTGTAAATTTGCTGTTGTTCGTAGCAAAGAGTTTGTTTAGAGTCCAAAGTTTGAACATTAAACGTCATTGTTTTCTATCAAAAATGAATATGAGTTTTTTTTTATACATACAGTCATTTTTTTCTGAGCTCCCAGTGACAAGAAATACACGAAAACATTTTTTGTAGTTGCTTATTAGAACCTATTTTCTAGGTTTTTAGTTAGAGCCAAAAAAAAACTATTTTAACTTATTTAAACGTTTTGCCCAAAATTTATTAACAAAAATCCAAGAAAACCAAACCCAACATTTTCAAAAATACACTCCTAAGAAATGAAAATTTCTTAAAATTTCATATCTACAATTTTATTTATTTTTAATAATAATTTTTGATTATTTTAATAATTATATATAATCTCAATACTGATTTGGCTTTTTTTGTTGTTTGGATAAAATTTTATCATTTACACCCACTAAATTTTAGGATTTTTCGAGCCAATTTTATGGATTTCATAAATCTAAATCTTACTTTGGCAATTCTCAGAGCCTAAAAAATTTAAGCCCTAATAAATAATAGTGGAAAATTTTTTTGTATTTTCCCTGGCTGCGTCTATCGCTACGCCAGACAAATAATTGATAAAAATTCAAAAATTCTCCACCATCTCTGATAATTAGGGCTTCCATTTTTAGGCAAATGCCTAAAAGTTTTGCGCACTTGATACGCTCAGAAGCACGAAAAACGCGTTTTCCGCTTTGTTTGGGGTGTCTATGATGACTTTTATAATGCCTAACTTTGCCTATTTTGGACTTTTTGTGCTTAATGCCTATTTGCCTATTTTTGTGCCTATTTCGCCATTTTTGACGCCTTTTTCAGGATTTTCGGAAAAATCCATAACAAAAATGCAATAAAATGAAAAATACACCTCCTAAGAATCGACTTGAAATTTTTTTAGAAAATACACCCTTAAGAATTAAAAAAAAATTTCACAAAAATTGATCCTCAAAATTCAATTATTTTTTCTTAATAAAAATTTTTGGTTTAAATAATTATTTTTATCGAAAACAACCTTAAAACAATAGAAATATGGGCAAAATAAGTTTTTTGATTAATTTTTACGTGTTTTGCTACCTAAAAGCTTTAATAAAAATTTTTTTTTGCCTATTTTAGTGCCTATTTGAGGATTTTTGTGCCTATTTAATGCCTATTTTGCGATTTTTTGATGCCTTTTTAGGTGCCTATTTCGCGATTTTTTGTGCCTAAAAATGGAAGCCCTACTGATAATAATTGGAACCATAAACCAACCACGGTTTCTCCACCACCATACGGAACAAAATCAATGTCAATGCCAGAAGAACTACCAAGATTAACTTCAAAAGAATCATCAACAGTCTTTGTGCTTGTTTTTTTAAGCTTCCCTTTGTCAGAATACAAACGGTATGTAATTTGATACGTTCCGCTTGGATGAAAAATGAAAGTGCACGTTTTTCCTTCAAATACATTGGCAAATGCCAAGAGGAGAATGGCACTCGTAAGCAATGCAAAAGAGGGGTGCATTTGTTCAGTAATGGATATGAAATAAGGGTAATGTGAAATTAATAATAGAATTTTCATTTAAATACACAAAATTCTTTTGGCCAACATTTTTGCACTTTATCATATGACAAATGCCATTGTTTCTTAATAACATTGCCAAATCATTTGGCCAACCTTTTTTGCACTTTATCATATGACAAATGCCATTGTTTCTTAATATTATTTGCCAAAATCATTTGGCTAACATTTTTGCACTTTATCATATGACAAATGCCATTGTTTCTTAATATTATTTGCCAAAATCATTTGGCTAACATTTTTGCACTTTATCATATGACAAATGCCATTGTTTCTTAATAACATTGCCAAATCATTTGGCCAACCTTTTTTGCACTTTATCATATGGCAAAATGTAAAAAATTGAATTAAATTATCTTTTTTAGAGTATTGTTGAATTTTATCCCTATGTATAAGCCATTTTTTAGATCGAATTTTCGACTTTTTGCTCGAACCCGGGTTCGGAGTTCGACATAGACCGAAATTAATGTATGGTTCGGTTTCTCCGGCCCTTAAAACCCCCAATATCTTTTCTCGAAAAAATTTTAAAAAATCATTTTTCGAAAAAAGGAGGGGGGAACGGTACCATCGGCACTATCACCAAATTTTCTTTTTGTTTTGGCATTGTTTTGTGATTTTTGTTTAGGTTTTTGTCCGTGCCCGCACTTCTGTCAGTTACACCATTTACTTTTTTTCAAACCCGTCAACGCCAATTGTGCCATTTGAATTGGAGAATGAGCGGACCAAAGAAAAGATGACATTGAAGAAAATGCCACGTTATTATGGCATATGGGTGTTTAAGCGATGCTCAATTATTGGGGAGAAAGATGAAAATATGGATGAGGTGGCGGCGGCGTTTTTATGGGAAAACTGCGAAAATTCGGATGCCAATTTGAACAATGTCCGTTTGTATTTGACTGACTTCCAAAATAGAATTGGGTAAGTGTAAGCAGTGAGCCATCAATGGCATTTGCCAAATTTCTAAATTCCTTTTTCATCCAATTAAATTGCATTTAATTTTTAGTCCATTGTCTCCACCAGCAGCAGATAAAAGTGGCGAAAATGTGTGCTCGAGTGGGGCCAAGCAGTGATCAGCCGGAATGAATGAATGATGGATTATTATTTGAGAAAAATGATCGATCTGTCCTTTTCTGGATAGAATTTATTCTTATGTTTTCTCTTTATGATGTTAATAAAAAAATACTTTTAAAAAATCCCGGAAAGAATAAGAGAATTTTGGACCCGAATTCCCACTCAGCAGCGATATTTTTACTCACCGAAGAGCCTAAGCCTAGGCCTAAGCTTAGAGCCTAAGCCTAGGCCTAAGCTTAGAACCTAAGCCTAAGTTAGAGCTTAGAGCCTAAGCCTAGGCCTAAGCTTAGAGCCTAAGCTTAGAGCCTAAGCCTAGGCCTAAGCTCAGAGCCTAAGCCTAAGCTTAGAGCCTAAGCCTAAGCTTAGAGCCTAAGCCTAGGCCTAAGCTTTTTGGCTGCGAAAACCGGGAATTTCCCGGTCCCGGTCAAAACCGGGACTTCGGTACTAAGTAGTCCGTGTTTTGGTCCCGGTCCCGACCAACCTACAAAAAAGGAAGAATTTTCGAAGTTGTTTTTGACTCTATTACTATCTTCTTTTTTTACAGTTAGCCATTCTCTGTAATTATTAGGAGGCTAATAGAGCCTATGAAGAGTTTTCGAATGATATCAAGATAGATTGTTGAATATTCATTCGGTCAACAACTTAAAAAGTTATATTGACACTCAAAGTTGGCTCAGACGGAATTGAATGAAATCCAGTTTTTTAAAAGTGGGAAAATTTCATTTAAGTTTTATCATTAGCCATTTTTATCAATGATTATTCACAATGAATTAATTAAATGTACATACACATAAAATACAATGGAAATGGACGAATTTACGGCAAGCAAGCAAAGGTCAAATACAATACAAATAAATATGCTAACACAATATTGTTGGAATGGCACAGTGCCAGCCAGCATCATTTGGGTCAGATAATCGCACCAATCAATTAATAACACTTTCGTCCATTCATTCATCCATTCTTTCGCTTCTTCAATAAGTGTCC
Organism: Heterodera schachtii; assembly: GCA_023374025.1. Taxonomy (NCBI): domain Eukaryota; kingdom Metazoa; phylum Nematoda; class Chromadorea; order Rhabditida; family Heteroderidae; genus Heterodera; species Heterodera schachtii. The sequence continues at coordinate 670,615 of SIJG01000050.1, forward strand.
TCCATTTCGCTCTGAATCTGTTCCACGGTCAAAGCTTTGACCATTTTGCCCTTGCGCGAAACCGCAAATCTGCCTTTGCCAAAGTGGAGGTCAAGTCCAACATCATACAGCAAATCGGTTGCAAGACTGTGTTTAAAAATTGGGATGTAATTTTAATATTTTGAATTTTCGAGTGCTGCTCGAGAGTTGCGGTCTCGAGTCTTGGGGAAATTCTTTTGGGTAATACTGTAGTTTGTCCCCCCCCCCTTTTGGAAACAAAATTTTCAAAAATTTTTTTGCCCTACAAATTTCCAGGGGTTTTGCCGAGTGAAATTTTTTTCAAGAAAAATAGTTGGATTTTTTTTTAAATTGGTATTAATTTACATACAATTTCGCTGAATTAAAAAAAATTTCACATCGAAGCGGCAAGCCAAAATTTTTAAAAAGATCAAAATTTCAAAAAAAAATTTTTTTTTTTTGGAAATTAAAAAAGGAAAAAAAGATTTTTGGGATTAAATTCATTAATTGTTGTCTGAACTAAAAAAAGATTTTTGGGATTAAATTCATTAATTGTTGTCTGAACTTACAGCATGTCGAACTTCTTCTTGCAATATCTTAAAAAATGAATTTCAAAAACAAAAAATAAAAAGGGCATCTTTTAATTAATTCAAAATTAAAAAAAACGCCAAACTCACATCGGCAAATGTTTGTCCTCCATCACCCCCAAACGGTACACAAATTGCAAATTGAGCTCATCAATACGAATTTGAACATCGTTAACCCTGCAAAACGTGCAAAGAAATTAAGTTAAAAATAAGAGAATTGCCCAATTTTTTAAGCCATGCCTTCGAAAAAAAAATTTTTTTTTTTTGAAACACGTTTAAAAACAGGAGCCTCGACATTTGCGCCTTTGCAATTTTGAACCTGATTTTGGACAAATGCGCTAGTTCATCATAAAACTTTGAAAAAATCATTGAAATTTTTCAAAAAAAAAAATTTTTTTTTTTCGTGGGGGGGGGGGGTACCCTCTCCAAGCCGAAGTCCTGGGACCGTCCCTGGTCGATCGCCCTCCCGCCCTCTCATAAAAATTCTATGATTGGTTTTTTTGGCAGCACTCACCAGCCAAGCACTTTGCCACCTGCACCAATCGGTATGGGTATTTTCTCGCGATTGGAACGGTCAATGTTGCCCAAAAGGTTGGCCTTGCGCGCAAATGACTCCGAAATGAATGAGGTGGTACAACCTGTAAAATAGCGGGAAATTTAAAACAAAAACAGAGACCGACCGGTGGCTGACCGGAGCCACGGGGACCCCTCTCCTCCTCCCAAAATGAAATTTTTTAAAATTTTAATCAATCTTTCAAAAAATGCATTAAATTTCAAAAAAAAAAAACTTTTTTTTTAGACAAAAACGGCTACAAATCCTGTTTTTTGCTCTTATGCATTGAAATTTTTGAAAAAAAAAAATATAAAAAGGGTCTTCGGATTCTCCCTCCGAAATTTTTTTCTGGCTATGGGCTTGATCGGCATACAGTTAGTCCGACAGTATACCCAACAAACATATTTACAAAATGCTATTTTTGTAAATTGAACCCGTCACTTCTTCAACAATGGAAAAACCACTCACCAGATCGGACAAAAGCGATCAACGGACAGTCGTTGGCTTTCATGCGAATGTAAAGAAACGCAGTCATTTTGTTTGAGAATGCTTTTTAGAAGTTTATCAGGCTAAATACAGTATTACAATGCACAGAAAATTTATACAGTTTAGTAAAAAAGTGAACTTTGAAAAGTTCGTATTTTTGACTTTTTTGTTCGATTTCGGTCCTGGGTTTCAAATAGCCCAATATTCGTGATCACTACTGATCAGCGATCCCAAAAATGCTAAGAAACATGTTTTTAATAGTTTTTAAAACAAAAAATTTTCTTAAAAAAGGGTGGTACCATCTAAACTATTACGAAATACCCACCTAGGGGCAATCATGTCGATCATTGGTCCCGAAAATTTTTTTCTTAATTTTTTTCTGAAAATTCTTTAACACTTTTCTAGGGGTGTTTTGAGGCGCTGAGCACGAATCCGGCCCCCATTTCGACCTATTTCTAACACCGGACCCGAATTCGAACAAAGTCCAAAATTATAATTTTATAAATTTCGATTTTTAGTCTAAAAATAGTTTAAACTATTTTGTATTGGAGCACTTATGAGTATCAGCGACTTTCAGTTCGTTTCCGTGTGCGTAAACAAAGGTTGAACAAAAATAAGAAATTTGAAAGAATTTGAATTTTCGACTTTTTGTTAGAATTTGAGTTCGGGGTTCTGAATTGGGCGAAATAGAAGGCGTATTCGTGATCAGCTACCCAGAAAACCCCTGGGAACATGTTTTCATAATTTTTGAAATTAAAAAAATCGAAAAATGTTCGAATTCGGGTCCGGTGTTAGAAATAGGTCGAAATGGAGGCCGGATTCGTGCTCAGCGCCTCAAAACACCCCTAGAAAGGTATTATCAGAATTTTCAGAAAAAAATTAAGAAAAAAAATTTTCGGGACCAATGATCGACATGATTGCCCACCTAGGTATGTGACAGGGATGGGCCAAATTGAAAAATAAAAAGCGAAATGCGAAAAGCGAAATTTGCGAAACTGAAAAATGCGAAAGGAAAAAAAAAGCGAAATGCGAAAAGCCAAAATATGCGAATAATGCGAAAGGCGAAATGCGAAAAGCGAAACCTCGGCCCATCCCTGGTATGTGAGGGGAAGAGTGGGAAATGTTGCTTTTTATAGCACTTTCATCCCACTAATTTACCTACACACCAAATCCAATGCTCGTTGGCAGGCCTATTTAAGGGGAATGCTTCCGACAAAACGCTCTCATTTTTGCGTCCGTCAATATTTTCATCACTGTTTTTTTCAATTTGCCCATTGCGTCAAAGAATCATTCTGCTGCTTCTCCTTCATCTATCACAGCAAACAAAAGTTATAACGTGGCGGCATCATGGAGAAGAAGATCGTCTACTTCAAGTTGATGCAAATTGTGCTCACTTTGGCCATCATTTGGCAACTCCGTTCACTGCACCAATTCTGCGGCACATTTGCCGACCCAAAAGTGCTGTTGTCTTTGGAAAAATTGCAGAATAATCAGCCAATTTGGATTTTGTATATGAATTATTATATATCGTTCGATTCGTCTCGATGAGAGAAGCCGAATGGTGCAATTTTTAGGTGTCGATAACAATTTCAATACTGTATTTCTTCAAATAGAACCCCAGGGGTTCTATTGTTAAATCCTCCTCAAAATGGGGAAATATTTGAGGGGGGGAGATTCTATTCGAGGGGGGGGGGGGGAGGTTATATTCGAGGAAATACGGTAATTCATATACGAAATCAACATTGGCAGTACATATTCTTCAATTTTACCCTGGTTTTTTGTTGCCAGATCTATAATTATGTGTTTTTCAGGCCTTCATCCATGACAAAATCTCCGTTGGCCATTGTAAAAGCATTACACTCATTGGAAAGGACTCAAAAAGTGGCAAATTCGGCGTTTTGTTTGACCAGGACAAATGGCTCAGCAACGAACTGCTGTTCATGATCAGCAGCACCAATGTCGAACCAATTGAAGAACAGCAACAACAATTCTTGGACGAATTGGCCGCGAATTTGCCACCCGCTGGACGTCACTGTATTCCGATAAGCGTCAGTCAGCAAAAACCTATCACAAAAACGAATAAAATTTGTTTTTTTTTTTTGAGATTTCGACTTTTGACTGGATTGGCATGGACAGAAATCTCCTCAACATTGGCACTTTGTCCAATTTTTCTGGCCAACTGTTCGTCACATTGTGGTCGGCTGTCCTCCTCCTCAGCACAAGCATCATGACAAAGCTGCTGTGCTCTGTGGAAGAATATGAAGTGAGTGAGCGCGTCGCAATGTGTGGCCACAGCAAATTCAATCCGACAAAATTACGAACAAAATTGCTTTTTTACGTCGAAATCCGATGGATTTTTGATCAAATTGAGATTAGTTTCGAAATCCATGGATTTTTTGATCAAATTGAGATTAGTTTCGAAATCCGATGGATTTTTTGATCAAATTGAGATTAGTTTCGAAATCCGATGGATTTTTTGGTCAAATTGAGATTTAGTTTTCCTCATGTTGAGTTTCTGAAAGTGAGTAATAAATATTGTGCCTTCCTCGCCCCCCCCCCTATTTTTTTATTTTCAAAAGCATGTGGCTTTCCGGGTCACTGATCAGTGATCACGAATCCCCGGCATCCATTTCGACCAATTCCGGATGCCAAACCTGGAGTCGAACAAAAACGCGAAAATTCTAATTTTTTTTACCAATTTCTGTGTTCACAAGATGTATAAAAATTGTTTTTTGTTTTTAAGTTCGTCGCCTGTTTCCTTGCCCTCCCTTCTGTCTTATGCTGGTGTTTCTCTGCTCTGATCTCATCCAATTTGCTGCTCAATTGGTCGGACTTTTGGATTTGCGTCAACTTTCGCGCGGATTACACAGAAATGCCTTTGGTCACTTTGGTGAGTATTGATTGAGTTTGGTTGTTGCCGCTTTTTGCCATTTGAAATTTGTGCATTTGCCAAATTTGACGGGGTTTTCAATGGTCAAGAAAATCGACTCTGACATTCATTTTGACCAATTTCGAACCCCTGACCCGAACTCGAACAAAAATCGGGAATAATTTTTCACCACAATTCACTTTTATGTTAGAATCTGAACAGAATTCAGGTCCCCGGGGTTCGAAATGGTTATCAAATTCGTGATCAGCGACCTTGAAAAGCCCATAAATGTTGTTTTATACGATTTTTTGAAATTTTTTTTTTTTTTGCAGTCTGAACACATATTTAGGTTATTACAAGTAGTACCCCATTTTTAAGATGCTCAGCATCGTCATGCTGTTTTCGTCCGTCGTCGAGATGCTCTTCAAGAACAAGCATTCGTTGGCCCGTGAGTGCTTCTACATCTGCCGGATGTACAAACACCTGCAGGAACAGCAGAAGATGATCAAGTGCGGAAGTGCCATCGTGTGGACGACTGAAGCAGCAGAGACGGATGATGGCAACGATGCTGGTGCCAACAAATACAATATATATATATATATATATATAATAAATCAGGATAATCTATTCTTTCCATAAAATGCTGTCAATGCTTTTCATTTTAGGCCATTGTCGCCACCAGCGGATAAAGAAGAAGTGGATCAAAGCAATGCAAAAGTGTGCTCTACGATTCATGGGCCCAGTGACCATCAGCGGAATGCAGCGGATAATGAAGAAGCGGATCAAAGCAATGAAAAAGCGTGCTCGACGATTCACGGGCCCAGTGATCACCAGCGGAATGCAGCGGATAATGAAGAAGCGGATCAAAGCAATGAGAAAGGCTACTCAGCGACTCCCGGCCAATGAGAAAGTGTGCTCGACGACTCCCGGGTCCAGTGATCAGCAGCGGATAATGAAGAAGCGGATCAAAGCAATGAAAAAGTGTGCTCGACGACGCCCGGGCCCAGTGATCAGCAGCGGAATGATGAGTGATCATTTGATAAAATAGTCGTCCTTTGACTGCGCGGAAGTGAATTTTAATTATAGGTATTTGAGAAATGGTCGATCTCATCGCATTTTAAACGGATTTGATGCTCTCTTTTTCTCTGATCAGAAATGTTCTATCACTTTCATTTGTTGATTCTTTTGGAATATAAATATGATTGTTTATACGGTTTTAGGTAATCGTTTCAAATGACAAATTAAATTGAACTACTTCAAATTTTCAGTTGACTAAGCGAAAACCATCGGCGGGGTTTGAAAATTCTTAGCTAATTTAAAAGTTAGCGTCAACAAACAGAGTTAGCATAAATTCACATTTCCAATTAAGAATTCAGAAAAACAAATCATTGCCACAAATCAAATCAAATCAAATCGGACATTGTTCAAATTATTGTTGTCCTCCGAATTTTCGTCTTTGTTCTTCCGCTGAACCGTCGCCGCCTTTTCACTAATTGGGCATCGCTTCAATATCCAATAATCAGCTTCTTCTTGCTTCACCAGTGCCAGCTTCTCATTGGTCCGTTCGTTCACCAATTCAAATGGCACAATTGACGGCGTTGGCACAGCGGAATTAAATTGAACAGTGTAACTGACCGAAGAAGTGGTGGTGGTGGCACGGAGAAATGCCTAAAGGCAATCCAACCAATTAATTAGCCAGCCAGATTCGTTTAATGAAAGAATATGTAGTGATCCACACACCTCCTTGAAATTGTTGATCCATTCAAGCTTTTTGGGATACGAATGATCAGAGCAATACAGTCGCTTTGGTTGACCATCTTTTCTCGGCGTGTGCAGCCATTTGGACAGAACATGGCCAGCAGATGTTGTTGTTGTTGTTGCATTCGGCCCATCAAAATGATCAGCAATTCCCTCGGGGCACAGACCATGGGAATCGATTGAATTCAATTGATGGTCAAGATCAGTGATGAGCATTGTTGGCGATGTGAGGCGCAGCAAATTGTCCAAAAAACCGGGACCGGTAAATTGCAAATGACGAATATTTGGCGCAAAAATGGGCCAAATTTGGCGGACAAATATATCCCAAATCGGTTTGGCACCATCGTTTTCAAATGACTGCACAGACAATGCCAATTCGGTGCCACTTCTGTCCAAAATTTGCTGGATGGAACGGAGAAATTCGATGATGAAATGGTCAATGTACCTGAAAAGGAATACATATTTCTTTTATTCATTTAAAATGGATTTGAAAACGGCGGGTAATGAAAAAATTACACAATCTTAAGATATTGGAAGCGAATATTGTTGGGCAACGGATGGTCCGGCACAGGAAATCCCTCAAATTTGCCATCGACAAAAAGTTTTGGCATTTCAATGTCCATGCAAATTGTAATGGCATTCAAAAGCGTCAATTCCATTTTGCCATCAAAATGTGCGTCCACCAAAGCATCAAAACGGGGCGAAAGCAGTGCCATTTTGAGGCCGAGTTGAAGACGGTCAAAGAAGGGCAGAATGTCCATCCAAACATCGCTACAAATCCAGCTGAAATGTGTAAAAAAACTTAGGTAATTTGGAAATTTATAAGTTAAAAATTTCTTACATTTTCTTTAAACGACGGTTCATTTTGCGGCAATTAGCAATTAGCTGAGCACACTTAGAATTAATTAGTCGTAAATTATAATTGCAAAAAATGACATTAAATGTCAATTTTCTCTGCCTTTTATATGTTTTTTGCTCATCGGTATTCAAATGTACGCCACTACTTTTTTTCACTATCGGTACTCAAATTTTACTATAAAAGTTCCCTCATTTCTTCTTCCCCTCCTCATTCCATTCGCTCATTCATTTATAACCGATATTTCCCCCGCACATTTTGTTGCTACAAAAATGCCTTCTTCAGCACTTCGGTACGTTTATTATTTCTTTCTTTCTTTTTTATTTCTGAGTTTCGCATTTCTTTTACTCAATTTTTGACCAAAATTGCAAGATGAAACATTTTAAACAGTTCCAAAACCAATTTTGAAGGGTTTTTTAGCTTCATCGGCCTCAAAAAATAGCTAAAATTTCATATTCGAATTTCTTCACTTTACCATTCATTCATTTGCCAAATTCATTTTTCAGTTTGTTTGCCGTGACTTTACTGTTGGCCAGCTCTGGAAGCATTCTTTGGTCCTTTTTTGATCACGTCAAAAGCCTTCGAACTCGCAAAAAAATGTAAAAAAAAAAATTAAACAAAAAATTTCAAAATTTCAAAAATTCTTCGTTTTTTCAGCTTTATCTCTGCCGATTGTTGGCTTCTGGTGTTCGACTTTCTTTCGCCTTCTCAACTTGGCCTAGAAATTGCAATGATCAGCCGTCGATTTGACTTATATGTAGACGAACATTTCAAGACACGCAAATGGGCATTGACCAACAACGATTTGATTATTCAATGGCACATCAAAAAAAATGGCACGAAGAAAATGCAAATTGTCAAATCCGATGGAAATCCATTGTCAATCCCGAAAGAACCGTTGCCGAACAAAGTGATCGGATTCAGCGGACGCATTAAGATCATGTAAAAACTGTTTAGATCAGAGCATAATCAGACAAACCCTTGGCTTCGGGGGGGGGGGCTGAATTAAAAAATTCGATTTTTAGTTGTGTATTTTTCATTTTTCGAAATCCTGAATTAGGGGGGTGTGTTTTGCAGGAAAATGGAGCCCTTTTTCGCCAAAAAACGAATATTTTTTAAATTTGTGATCATTACACATTTTCTGGCATGTTTCAGGTACATCGATCAAAATGTGCTCATTTTTCTCAGCCATTTTCACCATTCTTTCGCCGCCACTTATACAGTGGATTTGGACATTATCACCGAAGACAGTCGCATTTTGGAATTTGTTTTGTTGAACATTTGGCCAATGTTCCGCGATTCAATTCGTGGCATCAATTTGAACGCCATCACTTTTCGTCGCATGTGCCAATTGGCCCCATCAATGCTCACCGATTGTCCAGCACTTCGTTATGTCGATTCCGAGGATGCCATTTTTCCCGAATTTCTTCTGCCCGATGATGACAATGCCAATGCGGCGGATGGCCAAGCGGTGGCAAAATGGCTGTTTACGCCTCTTCCGGATGGTGCGTCCAAGCGGATGAAATGTCTTGTGAATTTATCGGTGGATCAATGGACGGCTTCTATGGAACAGCTCAGAACGGTGAGCATCGGAACGGGCAAACTTAGTCTGGCCAACTCAGTCTGGCCAACTCAGTCTGAGCCAACTTTAAGCGTCAATATAACTTTTTAAGTTGTTGACTGAATGAATATCCAACAATCTTGGTATCCATTCGAAAGCTCTTCACAGGCTCAATTAGTCTACTAAATGATTACAGAGAATGTCTAACTGTAAAAAGGATAGAAATAGATAGAGACAAAAAAACTTCGAAAATTCTGCATTTTTTTGCGGTTTTCAAGCGACAACTTTTTTTTTTATGAGCTGCTTAATCACTTCGAAATAGCTCAGAAACATCAGCTTCTACACAATTAAAGCTTTCGAATGATACCCAATATTTGTTAAGTTTGGTGAACAAAGAAAAATAATTATAACTTTTTGAATCTTGCTGATTGTGTGAGACGGAGTTGGCCAGACTGAGTTGGCCCTTTATTCTTCCTCTATTTAAATGGGTTTTCAAATGATTTTTTGTCCCATTTTCAGGCATTTTCCATTGCTTCTTCACCAGTGACTTTCCACATTAACTTGACGCTTTCGTCCACTTTGATTGGCTCCGTTGTCCCATTCTTTCTGATCAACGAAGCGACTGGGGAACAATTGGCACTGGAACAATATGACCTGGATGACTTTGAGCTCTTCCGTTGTCCAATTGAATGGGATTGGGAAAATTGGAAAAATGAGTGGAAAGAATCGTGTGCTGCTCGACCGAGACGGATTAGCATTTGGATCAGAGACGGCGGATTCGACGAGGGGTGAACAGAACAATTTAATTAAAATGATCAATGCTTTTTTTCCTGTTGTTTTATGGGGTGCACTATCTCAGTTCCCCCTCATTGTTTCCCCCCGAGAAATTAAAAAAGAAATTTCGTTGCTAACTTAGAAATTGTTCAAGAAAAAATCTGAGAAAGTTTTGATTTTGAGCGAAATTATGAATAATTTGTTGTCAAAAATTTTCCATTTAATGGTTTTTTGACTAATGCCCCCCAGCACCTTTGAAACGGACAGGGGATATGTGGCACAAAAAATCAAGAATTGTTAATTGGTTGGACTCATAAAATGCCATTGGACCCATAAAAATTGAATGAGCTTAAAATACAATTTAAATCCATTTTTTCAGTCTTCTCGAGGCCGCTTCTCCTGCATCGAGTGATCAGCAGCAGTAGAAATGAATGAATGAATTAATTAATTAATGGTTAATTGATGCGTTTTATGTGAATCAAATGATGTTGGCACTGTGCCATTTCAATATTATATTGTATAATTTGCTTGTATGTATGTACCTATTTGACCTTTGCTTGTTTGCCGCAAAATTCGTCCATTTCCATTGTATTTTGTGTGCATGTGTAAAATTCATTGTGATATGTAATCATTGTTAAAAATTGCTTGTGACAAAACGGATTTGATTTCTGCATTTACAAAACAAGCGGAATATATTCATACAAAGCATCTTTTTTCTCTAGCATTATCTCTTCCAAATAAAAACCTGAACAATTTCAAATTTAATGAAAAATTTATTGGCGTTCTATTTTTTTAAATTTTTAATTGAGCCTGGTTTTAATGACAAAAATTTAAATTCACTGTGGACAATTTGCGTGCGTCGTCTCATTTCACCGACAATTCTCTCCAATTGCAGTCAATTGAATTCAATCGTTTCCGGTCTTCTGAAACACCGATTTCACAACCATTTAAGAGTATCAGCAGAACGCCCTTCCCCATTAATTAATTAACGCAAATTAACGCGTTATGGCCATTATTTTTGGCCAGCAGACCGATCTTTTTTAATCTCCTCCATCCCTTTCGAATATCGGTCAATTTTTTATGTTTTTACCAAAAAAACGGCCGGCCAAAATCTAATTGATCCATTCAAGCCCCACGGTTGGGCGCTCACGTTTGGGCGCGCACGGTTGGGCGCCAGCACGTTTGGGCGCCGGCACGTTTGGGCGCCAATATTCCAACAATTTTTTAATTTGTTTTTTTTTATTAAAAATATTTTAAAGCGACTATAAAATTTCCAAAAATAAGGCAATCATATGTTTTACTGGTCCCTAAAATTTTTTTTTGAAACTTTTCTGAAAATTCTAAAAACATGTTTTTAGGGCTCTTTTGAGGCGCTGAGTACGAATCCTATCTCTTTTTTGGTCAATTCCGAACCCCTAAACCGAATTCGAACAAAAAGCCAAAAATCAAATGTTCGAATTTCATATTTTGGTTCACACGTTGTTTAATGGACGGAAAGAAGTGAAAGTCATCATTGCTTCAATAAATGATCATTTAGAGTATTTTTAGACCAAAAATACGAAAACCAAAAAGTTTGAATTTTCGACTTTTTGTTTGAATTCGTGTCACGGTTCAGAATTGGTTGAAATTGATGCCGGATTCGTGATCAGCGACCCTGAAAACCCTTAGAAACATGTTTTCATGATTTTTGAAAAAAAATTTTTTTCAAAATGTTCGAATTCGGGGTAGGGGTTCGGAATTACATTTTTAATTAAAAAAAACAAATTAAAAAATTGTTGGAATATTGGCGCCCAAACGTGCCGGCGCCCAAACGTGCTGGCGCCCAACCGTGCGCGCCCAAACGTGAGCGCCCAACCGTGAGCGCCCAACCGTGAGCGCCCAACCGTGCGCGCCCAACTGAGCGAGTCCGCTTTTATTGTTGATTTTCATTTTAAATTTTAGTGCTTAAAACGAGAAAGTCGAAAACTTGAAAAAAAATTTTTAATGGTTATATAAAGACGTCAAACAGACTTTTTCATTCATAATACCGCAAAATGAACAAACGGTAAGGAATTTTTTTTTTTTTAATTCCTAATTTTTCATTTTCCATGCTATTTTTTTAACGCATTTCAGTTGGATTTGTGGCGACGTTTGGATGGACATTCTGCCATCTTTTGACCATGCCCAACTCGGACTCAAAATGGCACTGATTTCTGACCGTTTCGATGTTTTGGTTGACGCACATTTCGACGGAAAAAGCGAATTGACAATTTGGAGACAAATCAGAATTATAGGACCAAAACCGAAACTGTTTGTACTGATTGATGGCAATTATGTGCAATTTCCGATGCCGAATCGTCCGTTGCCAAACAAAATTCGTTTTCATTTCCTCCATATTGAGTAACCTTTGAACCTTTTGATATATTAAAGCATTTGAATATTTCTTCAGTTACATTGACTACTCTGTGCTCGCATTTCTCCGCTCCAACAAGCCAATTTGGGACAGAAGTGGCACCGAATTGAAAATGTGGGCACACAAAACCGAGGATGAACAGCGGATTTGGGATTTTATGGCCCGTGAAATGTGGCCAATTTTTGCGACAAGCATTCACCATTTGGGCTTTCCTGATGCCAATTATTTGGACAATTTGCGTCGCCGTACTTCACCGACAATTCTCACCGACCTTGATCAATTGAATTCGATCGATTCTGGTGCTCTGTTCCCAGATGGAATTGCTGACGATGGACCAAATGCAACTGCTGGCCAAGCGTTGGCCAAATGGTTGCACACTCCGACGACTGATGGCCAGCCAAAACGATTGTATCGCAATTATTTTTTGGATCCACTGAATCTCGAATGGGTCAACAAATTCAAGGAGGTCGCCCGCCATATTTTCGTCAAATTGTTTTTGTTTTACCAATTTTTGTGTTTAGACATTTCGTCGTGCCACCACTTCTGTCAGTTACACAATTCAACTTTATTTTTGCGCGACAACAATGCCAACTGAACAATTTGAATTGGTGAACGAAGTGACGAATGAGAAGCTGACACTGAAACAGAAGAGCGAAGAATCCATCGAATTAGTGTATAATTGGCTGTTGCAACGGTGCCCAATTAGGGAGACGGCGACGGCGCCAGTTAAGTGGAAAAACCGCGAAAATTCGGGTGCTAATTTTACGTACTATATCAGATTTGATTTTCGCTATGACAATAATTTGGGTGCCAATGCCAATTTGAACAATATCAGTTTTAGTCTGTTGACTTTCAACAAATCCATTGGGTGAGCAGCAGCAATAGCATTTGAATTTTATCGAAAAAAATTCATTATTTTTAGGCCATTGTCGCCACCAGCGGAAGAAAAAGAAGAAAAAGCGGATCAAAGCAACCAAAATTAATTATATTTGATGAAATGGTCGATCTCAATTGATGCTTATTTTCTCTCAGAAATGTTTTTGTTTGATTCTTTCGTTTGAATTTCAAAACCATTTAAAAACGGTCTTAATCGATGTAAAAAGATTTTTGAAATGGGTAGGAAAAATAGAATTAGACGCGCGTTTGCTTTTTTCTAGGCTGAAAAAGTGTGTTATAACTTTTTTGGTAATTGTCTAATCGCGAAGCAAACATTAGAAAAAGCTTCCAACCATGTAAAGCTTTCGAACGATACCAAGATTGTTAGATTTGGTCAACAATGAAAAAAGTTGTAGTCCAAAACTTGGGCTGGTAATGAAATGCCGGTGCCGGTGGTGCTGTGGTCGTCATAGTGCTGGTAGTGATTTGCCACATGCCGAGTTAGGAGACAATGTGTGGCAACTTTGTGTGAACTATTGTGCAAAATACAATGCCAATTTGGCTGTATGTAACAAATCCTTCATGATTATGCAAGGGAAGATGTGTAGTTGCAAAAGAGCACAGCTAACCAACGAATGCATTCCATTTTCATATGATGAACCATTGCCGGATCAGTGAACCAGTGGATATCAGTGATGGATGACTGATTGATATTGATCCGCGGTGATTTGCAGATTTGTGATGATCAAAATGCCATTGCTTTGTTGCATTTCAAATCATTTTTTTTTCATTGTATTTTTTTGCAACTCATAAAAAGTGATTGTTTTTGTATTATTACTGCTTTTTGAATGGTTCTTTTAAAATTTCAGAAAATCCTGGGATCTCTTCTGCTCTTAAATGGATGAAAGAGAAGAAGCAATTATAATTTTATGAAATTTAATTAAATGTATGCGAAGGCACTCACTGACTTATGTAGCAAATAACAAATTCAAAAAATGGCACGACCCATACTTTTTTTTGTGAATTTCAGTTGAATTTTTTTTTCGCAATTTATGTGTTTTACTCAGGGTTGCCAAATCTGAGGCTTTAGCCTCATTTTGTGGTTTTTTGATAGGACAATGAGGCTAAATTTTCAAAATGAGGCTTTGAGGCTTTTTGTGTTTTTGAGAAATTTTGAGGATTTTTGATGTTTAGGGGGGAAATTCGTCAGATTTTTTAAATTTTGATTAATCTGATAAGTTGGCATAATGTTTTACAATTATTTAATAATTTGGGTTTTTAAAAATAGAACTAATTTTTTTCCAAAAAACCACAAAATTAAGAATTTCTTACTGAAAATCTGCTAAAAATGGTCAAAATTCTCAATTTTTCTCCTGGCGGCGCCTATCGGCACCGCCAGCCTCCCTTTTCCCCAAGTTTTTTTTTTTAAAAGCGCCGCAAAAAATCAACTTCGATTTTTCGTGCTCAGAATTTCACAAAATGCTTATTTCTAACAAAAAATTGCTCAAATTGATCATGGAAAATCAAAAATATAATATTTGAACATTTTTAATGTGTTTTGAATAAATTTGTAAAAATGAGGCTTTTTTGCCTGCCAAATGAGGCTTTTGAAAATTTTAATCTGGCAACCCTGGTTTTACTGGACCCAAAACTTTTTTTTTTTTTGAAATTTTAATGAAAATTTTAATAACAAATTTCTTTCGATGCGGGTTTTGAGGCAGCACGAATCCGTGCGAAATACGATGCCCGAACCTGAACATTTTCAAAATTTTAATTGCTACAATGCATTGATGTTCGAATTCGGGGTTCGAATTCGGGACCAGTAAATTTGACACTAATGAACGAATTACGAAAGCCTAAGATGCCGGAAGCGAATTTTGTTGTGCAGCGAATGGTCCGGCAGCGGAAATTCCATATATTTGTCATTGATGTACACAAACAGTTTCGTTTTTGGTCGATCGAATTTGCAAATTTCGACTTCATCCAAAAGCGTCAATTCCGTTTTGCCATTGAAATGCGCGTCAACCAAAGCATCCAAACGCGGAGAGAGCAGTGCCATTTTGAGACCAAGTTGAGGTCGACGAAAAAACGGAAGAATTCCCATCCAAACATCACTACAAATCCAACTGAAATCCGTAAAAACAAATTTAGGTAATTTGGAAATTTAAAAGTTAAAAATTCTTTACATTTTCTTTAAACGTCGGTTCATTTTGCGGCAATTAGCTGAGCACACTTAGAATTATAATTAGTCCGTAAATTATGATTACAGAAAATGACACTCACTGTCAATTTTTTCTGTCTTTTATGTGTGGTTTATGCTTAAAAATTGGCATTTTTCTTTTTAATATGCTATTAGCGATTTGGATGGGCCTCTTTATGAAAGTACGGCTTTTGAGCAGTTATAATGTGTTGGAGATGTTATCACCTGCGGGCATTTTTTTTTATCGGAACTTATCTAAATCACCAAATCATTGGCACTTTCATTTTTTTTTTCATTTTCACTAACGGTACTCAAATGTACACTAATATTTATAGTATAAAAATGCCCTTGTTTCTTCTTCCCCTCTTCATTCCATTCTCTCATTCATTTTAACCGAAATTTTCCCCGCTCATTTGTTGCTGCAAAATGCCTTCAGCACTTCGGTACGTTTATTATTTCTTTTTTTCTTTTTTATTTACTGAGTTTTGCATTTCTTTTGTTCAATTTTTGTTGCCAAAATTGCTTGATGAAGATTTTAGACAGTTCCAAAGCCAATTTTAAAGGTTTTTTAGCTTCATCGGCCTCAAAATATAACTAAAATTTCACATTCGGATTCATTCACTTTGATCTTTGACCCTTTCATTGATTCATTTGCCCAATTCATTTTTCAGTTTGTTTGCCGTGACTGTTCTGTTGGTCGGCTGTGGCAGCATTCTTTGGTCCCTTTTTGACCACGTCAAAAGCCTTCGACGCCCTCGCAAAAAAATGTAAAAAATTAAATCAAAATTTAAAAATTCATAAAATTCTTCATTTTTTCAGCTTTATCTCAGCCGATTGTTGGCTTTTGGTGTTCGACTTTCTTTCGCCTTATCAACTTGGCCTCGAAATTGCATTGATCAGCCGTCGATTTGACCTCCGAGTGGACGAACATTTCAAAACACGCAAATGGGCATTGACCAACAAATTGATTATTCAATGGCACATTAAAAAAAGTGGCACGAAGAAAATGCAAATTGTCAAATCTAATGGGGAAGATTTGCCAATTCCGCGAAATCCGTTGCCGAACAAAGTGATCGGATTCAGCGGATACATTCGGATCATGTAAAAATGTTTAGATTAAGCGCATAGGCAAACCCTTGGCTTCGGGGGGGGGGAGGGCTGAATTAAAAAAATCGCTGTTTAGGGGTGTATTTTTCATTTTTAGAAATCCTGAATTAGGGGGGTGTGTTTTGTAGGGAAATGGAGCCGTTTTTCGCCAAAAACCCCCATTTTGGGATCCATTTTTAAAAATTTGCCTCTTTTTCTTGAAAATTTTTATTTTTTAGATTTTAATTTACTTGTGATCACTTTTCAGGTACATCGATCAAAATGTGCTCACTTTTCTCAGTCATTTTCACCATTCTTTCGCCGCCACTTATGCAGTGGATTTGAACATTGTCACTGAAAATGGTCGCATTTTGGAATTTCTGTTGCTCAACATTTGGCCAATGTTCCGCGATTCAATTGATGCAATTTTTTTCAACGCCATCACTTTTCACCGAATGTGCCAATTGGCCCCAACAATGCTCACCGATTGTCCAGCACTTCATTATGTCGTTTCCGATTATGCCATTTTTCCCGAATTTCTTCTGCCCGATGATGGCAATGCCAATGCAACGGATGGCGAAACGGTGGCCAAATGGCTTTTCACGCCAAGTCCGGATGGTGGGCCCAAATGGCTCCAATGCCTTGTGAATTCATCGGTGGAGCAATGGTCAACAACTATGGAACAGCTCAGAACGGTGAGCATCGGAACGGGCAAACTCAGTCTGGCCAACTCTGTCTGAGCCAACTTAAAGCGTCAATATAATTCTTGAAATTGTTGAACGAATATCCAACAATCTTGATATCATTCGAAAGCTCGTCACAGGATCTATTAGCCTACTATATAATTTTAAAGCTTTCGAATGATACTCAGTGTTTGTTAAGTTTGGTCAACCAACAAAGAAAAAAAAGATAGCTTTTTGAACTTGGTTTTTCTGTATATTTTTGTCCACTATTTTTAGGCATTTTCCAATGCTTCTTCGCCAGTGACTTTCCGCATTATCTTGACGCCTTCGTCCACTTTAATTGCATCCGTTGTGGAATTTGATCTGATCAACGAAGTAACTGGGGAACAATTGGCACTGGTAAAAGAAGACACAAAAGTTTGGCTCACCCGTTGTCCAATTGGATGGGATGAGATGAAATGGAAAAATGAGTGGAAAGATTTGTGTGCTGCTCGACCGAAATGGATTAACATTTGGATCAGAGACGGCGGATTTGACGAGGGGTGAACAACAATTTAATTAAAATGAATGATCAATGCTTTTTTTGTGTTGTTTTATGAGTCCAAATTAATTGTATACATTGTGTAAATAATACAGGGGCAAAAAAAGTCATGATCAAAAATGCTTGAAAATCATAGTTTTTGAGATTCTCAGACCATTAACTTTTTTTTTGAAAGATAAATTTTTTGAATTTAAGATTTTTAAATTTGGTTGGATTTTTAGCGAAGTTATGAATCATTTTTTTTCAAAAATTTTCTACTTGATGGTTTTTTGACTAACGTCCCCCAGCACCTTTGAAATGAACAGGGATATATGGCACTTAAAATAAAGGATTGTTAATTGGTTGGACTCATAAAATGCCATTGGACCCATAAAAATTGAGTCTGCTTAAAATGCAATTTAATAAATCTTTATTTTTCAGTCTTCTCGACACCGCTACTCCTGGACCGAGTGATCAGCAACAATAGCAATAGCGCAGCAGAAATGAATGAATTAATTATTAATTGATGTGATTATGTGACCCAAATGATATGTTGGCACTGTGCCATTTCAGTATTATATTGTATAATTTGTTTGTATTGTATTGTATTTGACCTTTGCTCGCTTGCCCCAAAATTCGTCCATTTCCATTTTATTTTGTGTCCATGTGTACAATTTCATTGTGATATGTAATCATTGTTAAAAAATGATTAGTGATAAACGGATTTGATTTCTGAATTTTACAAAACAAGCCGGATATTCATTCATACAAAGCATCTTTTTTCTAGCATTATCTCTTCCAAAAAAATCTGAACAATTTCAAATTTAATTTTCCTGTCCTGCAAAATTTTTTGAATTTCAATCCTGCAACAGGATCCGCAAATTTGAAATTTTCGGGCTCTACTGACGGGTCCACTGCGTTTCGGCGCCGGCGTTTCGGCGCTGGCGTTTCGGCGCCTGCATGTTTTTGGCTATAACTTTTTTCTTTGTAGACCAAATCCAACATTAAGCTATTGCTTCGCGATTAGAGAATTACCAAAAAAGTTATACATGAAAATTTCGAAAAGTCGAAATTTTTGAAGTTTTTTCTTAATAAAAATTTTTACAGTCTTGAAAATCTATCCGCTTTTTGTAAGGCTAAAAGTGCATGATAAGAACTTTCAAATGATACCACCAAGATTGTTGGATTTGGATGCCAAAGAAAAAAGCTTAAGTGGAAAAACGAGCTGGCGCCGAAACGCGTGGGTCCCCCCTACTGACAATGTGTAATTGTTAAGAGTAACAGCAGAACGCCATTCCCCATTACTTAATTTACGCAAAATTAACGCGTTATTTATTGGTTATGGCTTTTTGTGTTCTTTTTGCTTCCTCATTTACCCTAAATTGTCTCTGTTTTAAGTTTAACAACAGATTTTTGACTTTTTGACACACCAATCAATTGGAAAAGGGCAAATTGTGTAAATTGAGCCACCAAAATGAACAGACGGTAAGGAGTTTCTTGAAAAATTATAAATTTTCGTTTACCCTTTTTTTCATGTTTTTCAGTTGGATTTGTGGCGACGTTTGGATGGACATTCTCCCGTCGTTTGACCATGCTCAACTCGGCCTCAAAATGGCATTGCTTTCTGACCGTTTCGATGTTTTGGTGGACACGCATTTTGATGGCAAAAGCGAATTGACAATTTGGAGAATTATCAAAATTGAAAAGGACGAAGGACCAAAACCGAAAATGTCTATACTCATCGATGACAATTTCAATTTTGTGGATTTTCCGTTGTCGGACCTTTCGCTGCCCAACAAAATCTGCTTTAAGAACCTTCAGATTAAGTCATTCTTAAATTTTTGTGCATATTAAAAGCATTTAATATTTCTTCAGGTACATTGACCATTCCGTGATCACTTTTCTCCATGCCAAGAAGCGATTCTTTGACAGAAAGGGCACCAATTTGAACCTGTGGTTATACAAAACTGAGGATGAACAACGAATTTGGGATGTTTTGGCCAGTGAAATTTGGCCAATTTTTGCGACAAGCATTCGCCATTTGGGCTTTCCTGATGCCAATTATTTGGACAATTTGCGTCGCCGTACTTCACCAACAATTCTCACCGATTCCATTCAATTGAATTCGATCGATTCTGGTGATCTGTTACCCGATGGATTTGCTGACGATGGACCAAATGCAACTGCTGGCCAAGCGTTGACCAAATGGTTGCACACTCCGACAAAAAATGGCCAACCGAAGCGATTCTATCGCAATAATGTTTTGGGTCCACCAAATCTCAAATGGGTCAACAACTTCAAGGAGGTGTCCCGCCATATTTTCGTCAAATTGTTTTTGTTTTACCAATTTTTGTGTTTAGACATTTCTGCGTGCCACCACTTCTGTCTGTTACCATATTCAACTTTATTTTTACGCGACAACAACGTCAATTGAACCATTTGAATTGGTGAATGGACTGACAAATGAGAAGCTGACACTGAAACTGAGCAAGGAATACAATTTGGTTATTTGGCTGTTGCAACGGTGCCCAATTGGGGAGACGGCGACAGCGCCAGTTAAATGGGAAGACCAGCATAAAAATTCGGGTGCCAATGCCAATTTGAACAATATCAGTTTTAGTCTGTGGACTTTCAATAAATGCATTGGGTGAGCAGCAGCAATAGCATTTGATTTTGTCGAAAACTAAAAACTTTATTATTTTTAGGCCATTGTCGCCACCAAGAAAACGAAGAAGAAGCGGATGAAAGCAACGAAAATTAAATGGTCGATCTGAATTTGATGCTTATTTTCTCGCAGCATGTTTTTGTTTGATTCTTTCATTTGAATTTAAAAACGGTCTTAATCGATGTAATAAGTTTTTTGAAATGGGTTTGAAACATAGAATTAGGGGCGCGTTTGCTCTTTTCTAGGCTGAAAAAGTGCCGGAATTGTAGTGCCAAATCCAGCCCGGGACTCAACCTATATGAAAACGCTCAAACGCATTTTAAGTATTTTTGTGCATGTGTAAAATTAATTGTGATATGTAATCATTGTTAAAAAATGATGTGTGATAAAACGGATTTGATTTCTGAATTTTACAAAACAAGCCGGATATTCATTCATACAAAGCATCTTTTTTCTAGCATTATCTCTTCCAAATAAAAACCAGAACAATTTCAAATTTAATGAAAAATTTGTTTAATTTTTAATTGAGCCTGATTTTAATGATAAAAATAAAATTCACTTTCGCGACCCTTTCAAATCGGTCAATTTTTTATGTTTTACCCAAAAAAAAAAATGGCCGGCCAAAAGGCTGGTTGATCCATTTGAGCCACTTAAATAATATTGTGCCGCGGTTGTGTGAATTTGTGTGCTTTTATTGTTGCTTTTCTTTTTAAATTTTGGTGCTTACCTAAAACGACAAAGTCGAAAATTTGATTTTTTATGGGTATATAAAGACGTCAAGCAGACTTTTTCATTCATAATACCGCAAAAATGAATAAACGGTAAGGAATTTTTTTTTAATTACAAATTTTTCATTTATCCAATCCTTTTTTCCATGTTTTTCAGTTGGATTTGTGGCGACGTGTGGATGGACATTCTCCCGTCGTTTGACCATGCTCAACTCGGCCTCAAAATGGCATTGCTTTCCGACCGTTTCGACGTTTTGGTGGACGCGCATTTTGATGGAAAAAGCGAATTGACAATTTGGAGAATTATCAGAATTGAAAAGGACAAAGGACCAAAACCGAAAATGTCTATACGGATCGGTGACAATGACAATTTTGTGGATTTTCCATTGCCAGACCGACCGCTGCCCGACAAAATCCGTTTTAGGGATCTTCGGATTGAGTAATTTTTAAACTGTGTATTTTAAAGTTTATTTTTTATATTTCTTCAGCTACATTGACCATTCTGTGATCACATTTCTCCGCTCCAACAAGCCAATTTGGGACAGAAAGGGCACCAATTTGAAACTGTGGTTATACAAAACTGAGGATGAACAGCGGATTTGGGATGTTTTGGCCAGTGAAATTTGGCCAATTTTTGTGACAAGCATTCGCCATTTGGGCTTTCCCGGTGCTGTTCATTTGGACAATTTGCGTCGCAACACTTCACCAACAATTCTCACTGATCTTGATCAATTGAGTGCAATCAATTCTGGTGATCTGTTACCCGATGGAATTGCTGACGATGGGCCAAATGCAACTGCTGGCCAAGCGTTGTCCAAATGGTTGCACACGCCGAGAAAAAATGGACAACCAAAGCGATTGTATCGCAATGGTTATTTGGGTCCACGGGATCTCGAATGGGTCAACAACTTCAAAGAGGTGTGTCTCGCCATGTTTTCGTCAAATTGCTTTTTGTTTTATCAATTTTTGTGTTTAGACATTTCGCCGTGCCACCACTTCTGTTAGTTACCATATTCAACTTTATTTTTGCGTCACAAAAATGCCAACTGAACAATTTGAATTGGTGAACGAACGGACCAATGAGAAGCTGACACTGAAACAGAAGATCGAAGCATCATTCGACGAAATTGTATATAATTATCTGTTGCAACGGTGCCCAATTGGGGAAACGGTGACGGCGCCAGTTAAGTGGAAAAACCGCGAAAATTCGGGTGCTAATTTTACTTACTATATCAGATTTGATCTTCGCTATGACAATAATTTGGGTGCCAATGCCAATTTGAACAATATCAGTTTTAGTCTGTGGACTTTCAATAAATCCATTGGGTGAGCAGCAGCAATAGCATTTGATTTTGTCGAAAACTAAAAACTTTATTATTTTTAGGCCATTGTCGCCACCAGCGGATGAAGAAAACGAAGAAGGATGAAAGCAACGAAAATTAATTATATTTGATGAAATGGTCGATCTCAATTTGTTGTGCTTATTTTTTCACAGAAATGCTTTTGTTTGATTCTTTCGTTTTTGAATTTCAAAACTATTTAAAAATGATCTTAACTGTTCACGCTATAAAAAGCGCTCAAAACCATTTTAAACGATTAAAATTTAATGGTCATATACCTATTTATAAAATATAGAGTTGGGCGCGAACGGGAATCCCGCGGGAAAACCCGGGAATCCCGTTTCCCGTCTTTTTTCGCCAACGGGATTTTTATGGGAACGGGAAAAAAGGCGGGAACCCCGTTCGGGAATGCCGCCCCGTTCATTTTGGTTTTCGCGTTTCCGTTCCCGGAAATTTTTTTTTTACCCAACTCTAATAATATATCCTTCTAGGTCGAGCCAGAAATTGCCCCCCCCCCCTGGCTATGGGCTCCCTTTTCTCTGATCAAAATTCTACTACCATCAATTTTCATTACGCCTGAGGCGACAAATTTTTCGGCGGGCACAATTTTCAGTGTTTTACCCATTTTCCATGACGTAATCACAAATCGGCGACAGTTTTGCTTAATAGTACATAACAAAATCCAACCCAACACAACACAACGGCGATGACGATATACAACTGAGATCCGATCATTCATTCATTCATTAATTCCACGCAAAACAATGGCGCAAATTCGGCGCATTTTCGGGCGCCCGCGGGCCGGCGGCGCCAATATTTGAAGGGCACAACGCGGAGCGGTGCGCGACCCTAAAATTTTTCGCCGCCGGCGATTGGCGGCGAAGTGACGGGCGGGGGAAGGACGGCACTAAATAGTCACTTCCGTCCCGGCCATCTCAGTCTCAGCAATTGAATTTCAAATTTTAATCCACTTAATCTGTAAACTTACCCAAGCGAATCCGAATTTCTAAAAATTGCCTCTCCCCACACCAATTGGCTTCCCCACTAGACCACAAAATTTTGTAAAGCCTGCTTCCTGCTGCTGTCCTACAATTACCTAAAATTTAGTGATGCTCGAGACCAAATTTTCCTGAGAACTCAAGACTTAACCCCGGGATTCGCAACCGAGGCGAAAAAACCCAAGTTTTTCGTGTCGAGGCTTTCAAGCTTCATTAATAAATTTGATAAACTCTCAGCATGTGACTGAATTGACTTGAGCAAAGCCGGGGGACAGCTGAGCCCCCATCTGATCAGTTTCCACTTGAATTACTTAATTTGCCGGGGCGCTAATGTGACCCAGAAGAAGAAGAAGAATTAGGTTGAATTGAGCTGAACAACAACAACAACACCATCGCAATAACAACCTAAGTTGGGTTGTGAGTGAGCCGATCTCAAGGTTGATCATTGGATCATCCCCATTAATCCCCGAGAAAACTCCCAAAGGCAAAATTTGGTGGAGAAGCAACGAGCATCCATCATTTGGATCATTTTTATGAATTTTGTAACATTCGGGCTCGTTTAAAACTAAGATTTTTTGTTTAGCTGAATTTATTTTTCGGGTTTTTTGTCTTAGTTAAAGAGTTTTTGGTTATTTATACCCTTTTTAGACTTTAAAAAATCAGTTTTTCTTGAAAAAATTCCCTCAAAAATCCCCAAAAAAGTAAATTTCCGACGGCGCCGGACCCAAAATCTCGTCTATAAATTTGTAATTCCCATCACATTTTTCACAAATACTTTTGCTTAAATTCTCTTGAGGGTTCAACGGTAAAAAAACTAAAAACAAAATGCCAATGCCAAAATTTTTTAAGTTTTTTTTCAAAATTCCCCAATCTATAAAATTTTACATTTTAAAAATCCCCCAACACAGAACAATGCCTTCCTTCATCCCTGAAATTGATACCCCCCCCCCCCCCCCTCACTCGCTCAAACCCCCAAGGAATGAATTCTTTCCCAAATGTCCACCGCCGCCCCTTCCAAAAAGTGTCGGAGATTTAGGTGGATTTATTTCCTTCAACAACCGCCACCGCCACAAATCCGGTTTTGGAATTACTTTTCATTTCTTCCCCGTACAAAAGTCAGTTGCCCCCCCCCCCCCCCCCTCCTTTTTCCCCTCCGGCGCTGTCATCGGCGCCGCCGCGCCTTCCAACATCGAAATTCACCCATAAAAAGGCATCCACACCAGCCGAAATTTAATTTTCTTCCCCCCCGCCCCCCCCCCCCCCCCCCCCCCCCCCTCCGCCGGCATCGTCAAGAAAATGCAATTTTTCGTCTTGGAAAATCAACGGAGGGGGGGGGGGGGGTTGAAAATCCGGATTTTTTCGACGCGGTGGGGGGAGGGCAATTTATTGTTGGCAGAGAAGCCCCATTTATGGGTGGAGAGATGCATTTCACCTCAATCACATCAGTGATCAGCAGTAGTCACTCAGTCATTGCTTATGGTCTGCTGATCAATTCCTATTTTAATAATTGGGCAGCGCGTTTTTAATTCTGAAAGCCACGGATTTTGTTTGGTCACCTGCTGAGCATTTGATCAGATCAGCTTACTCACTGTGCAATTATCCCTGATTATTGTGATATGGTTGATTAATTGATCAGTGTTAATCAGTGCCTTTGATCCGGGTTTGTTTCACTTACTCACTGTATTAATCACTGATTACTTATTTAATTGATCAGGATAAATCAGTGTGCGGTTGATCCGGATTTACTTGATTTCTTGCATTGGCCGATTATAGTATGCCTTACTTAATCTGTGATTGTTAATTTGATAAATCCTTGCTAATCAGTGCAATTAGTCCCACATATTGATCAGCTTGGTCACGTGGATATGATCAGAAGAATCACAAAAATTTTAATCAATGACAATATTAAATGCTTTCTGCTAATTGATGAACCATCTTCTATTTCTGCTATTGCTAAATATCAAAAATTTTAGTTATTTTTTTTCGAATTTCTGTTTAGGCCTCCGTAATTTCATGTAGATACTTATTTTTTCATGATTTACCTACCATATTGAAAAATTTGTATTAAGTTTAATAAAATTTAATGCCATCAAAAGCAACCAAAAAAATTTTTTTTTCTGGCGGGCTCTATTAGAGAATTTTCTAAAACATTTGTTTTTTTCCCTAAAAAATTGCTGCCAATTCATCAACATCTCCACCCAATTCATTCATCCCCATTTTTGCTGCCGTTGTTGTTGGTGTTGTTGGCATTTTATTTTATTGCCCATAATTTCATTTGCATTCCGCCTTGCGCAGCCCTCCGTCGATCCGTCGACGGACGGACGGACGGACGACCTGTGAGATGGATGACCCAATTTTCGCCCATTTTTGTTTTATGTTTTTATGGCGTTGTGCCGCGCCCGCGCCCAATTCATCAATTTCAATTTGTCCGTCCGTCCGTCCGCCGTTCACAAGGCGCCGCTCGGCTTTCTTTCTCTCTCTCTCTCTCCTTTTTTCCGTCTTTCCGCTTCTTTTCCCCGAAAATTTTACACCCAAATGAAAAGGAAAATTTCATTTTTAAAGCGTAATGAATGGATCAAAGTTCAAAGATCAAAAACTCACTTTTTGTCTGTGAAAATGCCATTTTTTGCATGGGACTTATGTGCCATAGGTGCAAAAAATGCCTGCCATACATACCTATATTATTTAATCCATCTACTGATTGAAATGCCAAATTTCATTTGTCATAAATAACTGTGTGCCATGGAAAGCGAAATGCCCAATTTTATATGACTTTTTGTCATACTGTACATGTTTTTTTGTTTAATTTTTTAAAAATTTATTCAATGCTTTCGTCGGGACAATTTCCTTAAGCGCACTTATCAAATGTTAATTTCATTGCTTTTCTAAAAATTTTTAATGTGAAAATAAAATTTAAAATTTTTTTAATATTTTTGAAGCGCTTAATTCCTTTAACAAAAAAATGACCAACGGCGCTGTGGAATGGCCTTCGCATGCGATTGCCGAGCCAATTTTGTTTGTTTAAAAATTAAATTTATTTTAATTTTTTTATATTTTAATAAATGATTTTTATTATTTTTGTAATATATTTTTAAGTATTTACCCATGAATATTTTGAAAAGGTTAGGAGCATCATTGTTCAAATAAATTTGTGCCATTTTTTCACAGACATTGGATTGGCATTTCACGTCCGGCCAACAACCAAGCGCAAGCGCGTGTGCTGCACAACGCACTGCAAAACACGGTAAAAATTCAAATTTAAACATTTTTCTCTAATTTTTTAGCTAATATTTCAGTTAATAAGGTTTTCGCTGAAATTTAATTAATTGTCAAATATTTCTTTAATTAATTAATTAGTTAATTTTAAGAGCACTAATTTGCCCGCGCTTTCTTCGTTTGCCTTCCTTTTGGACGTGTACATGCCAGGCCAATCTGATCTGCTTTTTGCGCTTTTGTACGTTGGCCTAATTATCCTACTACTGATCATTTTTCATTATTACATGATCTGTGATTTAAAAAAAATGCCAAAATGACATATTAAAATAATTGAAAACCCCAAAATTATGGACCAAAAAAATATGGCAAAATTTGGGCATAAAAGATTATTTAAAAATATTAACAAATATTTTTGGCATTGATTTCCATACTAAATTTTTCAAATTTGTCATTAATATGGGGGGGGGCAAAATGTCAAAAAAGTTTCCCAAGCATTATTATTTTATTTTCAGTCTCATTGGCGTGACGACTGCAGTCTGCTTGCTGCTGTTAATAATTGTAAGGAAATGAATAAAGAAATAATTTTTAAATTAATTTATTTTATTTCTGGTATTTTATTTAAAAATAATTTATTTATTTATATTTCGGGTACTTTCATTTAAAATAATTTAAAGTAATTTATTTTAATCGGAAGATAATTTAAATTATTTATTATTATTTGGGTGTTTTTCAATTAGAATAATTTAAAATTAATTTATTTTTATTTCGGGCGTTTTTATTTAAAATAATTAAAAAAAATTATTTATTTTTATTTCCAGTGTTTTTCTTTTAAAAATAATTTAAATTATTTTTATTCCGGACATTTCATTTGAAAGTAATTTAAAATTAATTAATTATTATTTTCATTCCAGGTATTTTTCATTTTGTGCACATCTCGTCGCAATGGCATCATCAGTTGTGGCACTTCTTCAAATGAATTCGGTGTGCGTGCTTCTTCAATTGCTCCGTCTAGTGCCTCGGGGGTGGACGCATTCTCAACGGATGAGGTAAGCCCAAATAATGTTTTTTTCAAAATTCTTAAATTTTTTTTCAGAAGTAATAGATTTTTTCCATTTTTTTTCAAAATAATAAATTTTTTTAATTTATTCGAAGTTTTTTCTTGATACATACAATATTATGCTTTTTTAATTCTTTTTACATTTTTTGTTGCCTAAAAATGGGACTCAATTGGTCGGTTTCATTTTTCCTCAGAAATTTTTTAAATTTTTTTTTCACTATCAAGAAACCACATGGTCGAATGCAGTGCCAACGCGTGCTGTTGTTTGCAGTGTGCGCCGCGTTATGGGCCTGCCTTGCATTTGCATGCACGTGTGAGTGCCTCATTCGAAATTTTTTATTATAAAAATTCGAAGCTTTCTTGTTCGTCAAGATTTCTAATTAAAAAATATTCGTCAAGATTTCTAATTAAAAAATAATAATTTTAATTCGGGAACTAATTATATTTCCTAACCGTTATACATAATTTTTAACTACTGTCGTACAGTATATGCGTGTGCACTTGGCGAGCTTGCGAGTCCGCCAACAGTTGGACAAGTTGCTGCTGCCGCCGCACCTCCAGCAGAGCAGACAGGCGATGAGTTGCAGCAGCAGGAGGACAGCGAGACGGGTGGCCGATTTGGACGAGACAACAACAATGATGCAACAGCTGAACTGCTCCGCAAAGTGGGAAGCCAACGGGACGGGGTTAAACCCTTCTAGCAAACAGTTTAATAAATGATAATAAATGGAATAATAGCTTCCTTAAGACGAGTTGACTTTTGTGATAATTTAATAAAGCTTAAACAAATCATAGGTTAATAAGACTGTCTGGTATGACGGTTTTACTAAATCATAGATTAATAAGAATCTTCATGATGGTTTAAAAAACAAATGATAGATATATATACTTACAATGGAATTTTTTATTAACCGGTTTAAAATCATTTCGTAAAATATAATGCGGTAAGACTCAAATAAATCATTAATAAGACGGGTTTGGCGTATTTCCTTAAATTGGATTGCCATTAATATAATGATAGATGAATAAAATATTAGACATACATATATATTTCGACGGTTTGGTTTCATGGTTTCATCGATTTGTTAACATCATTTTAAAATTATATATATATAGTAAAACGGTTTGTTTTTGTCAAGTATTTAAAATTATTTCTTAAACTCTATACGGTTTGACCATTGCTGTATGTTTACATATGTTTTAGATAAAGTAATATTTATAAGTATTTATAGATATAATACGACGTTTTTTCACGTTGGGTTTAAATAATTTTTATAAATTTTAAGAAAATCAAAATTTCTTGGGTCAAAATCAACACTCTCGCACACCCTAATGTTTTGGTTTCAGTTTGAGGATGTGCGCGAGTTGGGCTATCAATTCCATGCCCTTTTGAGTCCTGGCGCGCCAACACTATTCCTGCTGTTCTTTGTGTTCATCTTCTACCTGACCTCACTGGTGCTGTCATTGTTCGCCGCTCTGATCGGTTGGTTGTCAAAAAATGGGCACACTAGGAAATTCCGTAAAATTCTTTAGAATTTTCTCATTTTTTTCACAAATTCGATCAAAATTCGAAAATTTAAATTTTTAAAATATAATTAGGGGGCGGGGTGCACTTTGTTTCCCCCCGCTTCGTTTCCCCCCCCCCCCAAAAAAAATTCTTTAAAAATATTTATAACTTAGAAATTTTCCAAGAAAAAAACTTAAAAAGTTTTTTTTACATGTAATTCAAAGAAAAACAATTTTTGAGAAATTTTCAGCGATTTTTTGGAAAATTTAAAATGAAAAATCTTAGTAATTCACCATAAAAACTTCTCAAAAAAATTTTTTTCTTAGAATTCCTTGTAAAAAAAACTTTCTAAGACTTTTTTCTTGAAAAATTTCTTAGTTAGTAAATTTTTTTAAATTTCTCGGAGGGGGGAACTGATATGAGGGGGGGGGGGGGGGAACGAATTGCTCCCAATTAGGGGGGGGGGGGGGGTCAAAAATCTGGGTTTTATACAGTAATTAAATCGTATAATTGAAGCAGGTATGAACCGAGGTCCTTCTCGACTGTATTTGCCCACTGGTGATCACCATATTATGATGTCGGCAACGGCCCGTGCCGCAACCGCTGCAAGCAGCAGACGTGCACGTGTTCGTCGTACGTTGGCAAGCAGTGCGGTCGCGTTTCTGTGCGCAGCACCATTGATGCTTGCACTTGGCAGCATGCTGCTGGTCCAAGCGCATGCACATCTTGCACTTTGTGTGCAAGAGCAGCAAACGGTTGAAAATTTTAACTTTTGTATCAAAATTTTCTTAAAAATTCATTCTTAATTTGTGCTAGGAGGTTATGCTTAATTAACAAATTCACTATAATTTTTGAGACAAATTTCAAAAAAATCATTTTTGATTAAAATCAATTAAAATTAAATGTATTTAGGATTTTAAAATGTCCCGAATTTTGCTCAGCATAAGACTTGGCTAAAATAAAATAATTTAAACATATAATTAAATTTTATTAGATTTTAAATATCTCAAATTTTGTTAGGCCAACACTTTGCTAAAATGAAACAAATTTAAATAATTTAAATGTCTCAAAATGTGGCTAAAATGAAATAAATTTAAAAATATACCAAATTTTGTTAGGCCCAGGAATTGCCTAAAACAAAATTTAAATAATTTTTAAGACTCAAATTGTGGCGAAATAAATTTTAATTTAAAATTTACTAAATTTTGCTAGACCCAAGACTTGGCCATTGCCCATTATGTGTCCACCAATTTTGGCAAAATGCCACCATCACCATCTGTTGGCATAGAAGATTTGGATGCGGCGGCGGCATCAATTGCGTTGCCCGAATTTTTGGCCGACCTCAAGGCGGAACGGATTACTGTAAACATGGAAAATTGTCGTACTGAGTTGGCCCCAATCAATGTGCTTTGGCTGAGTTCAATGGTCCGTCCGTTTTTTGGCCAAATTTCAGCAGCAATTCGTTTCGATAGAAAATTTTTAAATTTCCCATTTTTTCAGATTCTCGCGTTGGCTTCTGTGCCGTTCTGTCTCAGTGTGTTGGCACTTCTGATCACGGCAAAATGCTGGTCAACTGACGGGGATGGAGCCGGTGGCATTTCGTTGCGGGCATATTTGCCGGGATGGGTTCAGGCAAAAAATAATTCACTAAATTTTTAAAAATTAAAAAAAATTATAAAAATTTCAAAAAAATTTATTTTAAAAATTCAAAAATTGATTCGCCTGCCAAGAAAAATAAAAGAAAATTCTCATGACAATACCGTTTGCTTTTTTAATGAAAATTTTTAAATATTATGAAAATTAGAATTCTAATTTTCAAGGACTTTTCCAGAGCTCCG
This sequence comes from Heterodera schachtii, assembly GCA_023374025.1. Classification (NCBI taxonomy): domain Eukaryota; kingdom Metazoa; phylum Nematoda; class Chromadorea; order Rhabditida; family Heteroderidae; genus Heterodera; species Heterodera schachtii. The sequence goes on from SIJG01000050.1 coordinate 701,162, forward strand.
CCCTTGGCCCGGACGCGTACAAAAGCCTGGCACCCGTGGTGGCCGGCGGCCAGTACCAGCACTACTCCATCTCCAGCAGACATGGCATTCCGCCGCCGGCGACGACACCGCCCGGGGCTGACGCATCGCAGAGCTCATTTGGCACATTTGTGTACAAAAAATATTGAAAAATTGGACAATTTAAATACAAAGCCAACAGAATGCCAAAAATTGTCGATGTTTTTATTTATTTAAATTATGAATAAATGAATACAAACAATTTTGGGGTTTAGTACTCAAAAATTTCAATAAAAATGTGAATTTTTGTACGAATTGTGGTACTGATTGGGCACAGTCGAATCTTAGACCAAAGAGTGGGGAAATCCCAAATGTTTTTTAAGACCCTAAATTTTGGAATTTCGACAACCAATTCCCGAAAAATTTTTTCACGTGTTTTCACATTTTTTAACCGAGTCGGTTATTTTGGCAATGATTTAGCTTCTCACTTTTGCTTTTTTTTTGTCGCTTTTGCTCAATTTGCCAACGCTTTTCCCAGAGATCGGAAAAAAAATATGCTTGAAGAAGAAAATGATTCTGTGATGAAGAATAAGTCATGTGATTTTTCCGAAAAACATTAAAAAACTATTAGAGATTTTTTAATGAATGCATTTGAGGATATTGGATATGGCACAATAATAGAGATTGGATTGACGAAAATAAAACAAGATGTGATTGGAATGGATTAAGTTGATATGAGCAATAAATTGAACGGAATAAGGAATAAGAAGGTTGATTGAAATGTATGACTTTATTTTGGTGGCATTAACACCAAAAAAGTGGGTACGTCCGCTTAGGAGCTTTTATTACTTAATTTAAAAAATTTTTTAAGTGAGCAAAAAGCAATTAAAATATAAATCATTAAAAAATAATCAACAATTTAAAGCATTTATCTGATAATTTAGTGATACGTCAATCAAAAATTCCTTATATTCAACATGTTATGAGTCCGAATATGATTTCGGTATGTTATTAATTTTTTATCTCAAAATAAAATTCTTAATGAGTATGTGCGTAAAAAAAATGGAAAAAATTAATTGAAGCAAAACTCTGGAGGGCAACAACATGCCAAAAATCGTGTTAGAGCCCGCAGAAAATTCAAATTGAGAAAATCATCATTGAATTTTAAAATATTTTTTGAAGAATTCCAACCTTTAAATTTATGATAACATAATTCAAGTCAAAAGATAATTTATGCTAATTTCAAATTTATTATTCATTTTGAATTTTGATTTTTAGCTTCAAGAAAGTTTTTATATATCTGCTGTTTATTTTTTACTATTTTTATGTTTTTAATTACCTTAAATAATATTTTTTTATTTTTAATGCTAAAATCATTCGTTCCGTTTGCCAACACTTTTCCCAGCAAATTGTGATCGGATGGAGCAAAAAAACTCAAAAATTGTCCGATTTGTCCATTCCCATCCACCGGAAATGGCATTCCATCGGCCGTTTTGGCGATGATTCGGCTTCCCATTTTCGCTTTTTCCCTTTTTTTCATCGCTTTTCCCAGCGATCGAACAAAAATTGTGTTTAGGGAGTGTACATTAGTGATGATTTGGCCCTTTTTCCGCTGCTTTTCCTTTTTTCCGCCCCTTTTTTGCTTGTCCATAAATAGGCAATGAAAGCCCAGCAAAAGCCACTCATTCTTCATTCATTTGGCAGAAGCTCATCTTCCACCGCTGTTCTTCCGTCTCGATAAAACTAATTAAGGCCATTGATTGCTAAGAACTTAATATTTTCACAAATTTTAGACAATAAATTGATTGCTGACATTTTGTTTTCGTCCAATCTACCGTAATCCGTCCAACTGCTTCTACCTTCGTTCTTCAACCAATTTGCCTCTCCCATTCAACCCATCCCATCCACCGTATTCCTCAATCAAAGCCGTAATGGTAAGCATATAACGCTTTTTCCGTGGAATAAAGCTGGCAAACCAAAAACAAAAACAAATTCGAACAAAACTAAAACTGCCAATTTTTTGTTTTTTTTTTTGTCTTTTTTTGACAATTCCGTTCAAGCAGATGCTGCCGCTTGTTTTTCGTCTTTTGGTCGCTTTGCTGTGCTTTTGCTGCGACGCACATGCATTTCTGTCCATTTTGAAAGACATAAAAGAAGGCGTCGACATGATTGCCGGAGTTATTATTGAGAGTGTGGAACTAGATACCAGAATCGCGTGCCGTACGGGCCTCACCTGCCGTGGCTGTGGTCATGGTTCGTGCATTGAAAGCGAGGGTAAAGCGGCCGATTATTGCTGTATGGACAACTTTGAGTATAAGTGTTGCGCAAGTGTAAGTAAATTATTGAACAGCACGCTTGTGCATGCATGCGCGCACCACGGGAGGGGAGGGGGGGGGGGGACGATGGGAGTAGCTACTGTGGATGAGTTGGGTATGGACGAGCTGGATATGGTGGGTTAATTGGGTAAAGATGAGTTGAAATTGAATTTTTTATTTTTTCAATTTTAGTGTTAAAGATCCGCATGTCAGATTGACTCCGTTGAGAATAATTTGTATCTTTTAAGAGGTTCCTTTTGGAACAAAAAAATTTTTCATTTAAAAAATCTTTGTAAAATCGTTTTGGGGGTTTTTGGTTTTTGAGGTATAACTTTAATATTTGGCCGAACTAAAAAAAATTCGATTCTGCTTGTCTATCAAATTTTGTTAAGTTTAAAAAAGCTATATGATAATTAAAAAAAGGTTTTTTGAGCATTTTTGGCCAGAACTTTTGAATAATTTACTAAATTTTTTTGAAATTTTAACAGACTTAATAGAAAACACACCAGGCTTTCAAATAATTCAAATTCAATTTTTTTTTTAATTAATTTTTCTAGGCTACTATTAGGAGTTTTCACGGTCGGAGAATCCGATTCTTACATCCATTTCGACTCAATTTGAACCTTGAACCCGAATTCGAACAAAAACTTGAAACTTCAAATTTTTCTAGTTTCGCATTTTTGGTTCAAAACCGGCTTAAATGTAAGGAAACAAACTAAAAGCCATCAATGATGATTTTTTATGAGATTTCACGAAATTTGTTGCCTTTAGTCCACTTAATTAAACTTCAATTTTTTTACGTAAAACACGTTATGGATGAAAATAAACGTCAGCTTCGTGAACCCGTATCAAAAAATAGCCTAGAAAAAATTATAAAAAAAAATTTAAGTGGAGTGACAAAAGCTAGTAGTACCGTGCAACAAACAGTCCATGCACAGGCGGGAGGCATTTTGTATTGGAAATAAAGCATAATACGCAAAAACTTTTTTAGACTACGACCACCACTCCGACCACTGTTTGAAATATTTTTCATGTTAAATGAATGTTTTCATGTTTTTTTTGTTTTTGTTTTAAAGCCTCTCCCGGCCGAACTTGGTTTCCAGCAACGATGCCAATATGAGGAATCGAAATGCCCCTGCGGCTGGGGCGCATGCATTAAACGTCAGGCATGGGTTGGAGGTGGTTGCTGCGGAAAAGGATTTGAGTTCCGCTGTTGTGAATCGGTAATTATCATATGAGCAAGCTGGTTTTTTTTGATGGGTGAGGGTAAAGAACGAAGGAGGGGCTGAGGCGAGGTGGTCGGGTCGATAGCAGTTCGTACAATGGCGTTTCGTACAATTTGAAATGGGAATGACCATAACTTTTTTGTTTGTCGGTTAATTTGTTGAAAATTGGTATCATTCGAAAGCTCTACGTGTTTAGAAGCTATCATTAAGCAGAAATTAAGCGACTAATCATCTTACCAAAAAGTTATGGTTTATAAGACTTAAAAATTCAAGAAAATCCTAATTTTTTCTAAACTATAAATCATAACTTTTTGGTGAGATAATTATCGCTTAGCTTCTGCTTAATGATAGCTTCTAAACACGTAGAGCTTTCGAATGATACCAATTTTGAACAAATTAACCGACAAACAAAAAAGTTATGGCCATTCCCATTTCAAAAATTTGAAAATATAATGTTGATTACGACACTCATTTGTTAGGGCTATCGAATCCTACCAAGAACAAAAATTATGTATGACGCATTAAACCCTTGTGAATTTTAAAAATTGAACAATTCTTTTATAACATTTGGTTCTGATCAAAATGGTGACAATGCCATTCCTTTACGTTATCAGTGATCATTTTTAATAATTTTAAATTATTAAAGGAGTCCATCGTTGAATGGGATCGAGCCCGAACGGTAAAGTTTATTTAAAAAAGTATGTTCAAAAAGTACTGTGTTTTAATTTTTTCCCAAAAGTACCGTACTTTTTGTCTGTTAAATGTGCGTTTGAAATTTCTCTCTCATCATGGCCCTGGGCACACCTAAGTCTGTGTTAAAATGAACCCTAAATTCAATTGCAGACTGATCTCGTCGAGTACATGAAGGCCAAAGAGGAGTGCGCCGATGTGACTTCCATGTGCATGTGCGGCTTCAGCCGAGCTGAGGATAAAATCATGGGAATGTGCTGCGACGATGGCTCTTGCCTTTGTTGTGGGAAGGTAGCTTTCAAGCTTAAAAGTGATTTGACCTCAAAAGTAGAGGGACAACTGTTCAACAAAAAAGCAAAAAATATTCAAAAAAAAAACACTTAAATTAGCATACTTTAGGATTGTTGTAAAAAATGAATAATTATCATTAATAAGGAATAACAGTGAAAATAGTGCAATGCAATAAAATTTATGTTTGTTGCATAGTAAATTTGCCTAATAAGAATTGGGTTTTAACAAGGCAGGGATGCTCTCTGACATGCCGAATCCCAACCTTTATCCTTACCAAAACCAAAAATTATCTGGTCCACGAGCCGATTTTTCTTTCATCTCAATCTCAAGCTTTTCCCTATCACGAATTCCGACTTTTTTTTTATTGACGAATAGTATTTTGTAGAAAAGGTAAAATATAAAAATATATTTTTGAATTTCACAGGACCCGGCGCTGTTCAAACTCCCGGACGTATAAATTATAAATAATCTATTCATTTTATATTTAAATGCTTTATAATATTTGAAGGTGCTCCGTGAACACTACGACACCGAAAGTTGTGCTGAAAAACTGAAATGTACGATTGACAAATCTTCACCGGGTTGCCTGGAAACATTGTCCTGCGTCAACTACTGTGTCTGGGCCGAGGGCTACAAGGAATCCGAATGTTGCCGCGAAAATTACACTCTTTCTTGCTGGACTTGGGTAAGTTTTAAAAATTGTTGCATGTTTCAGGGATATTCACGCAAAATTTCGCGCTTTTTGGGCATTTCCCGTTTTGTTTCTATAAGGGTTGCTCCCCGATCCTCAGGTAAAAGAAAGTCGGGGATCGGAGAGAAAATCTTTCATAAAATATAGAGTTTAAAAAGATAACAAACTTTTAAAACAAAAAAAAAGCCTTCCCTCGCATCGGGTCAGGAAGCCTAATTTATTCAATCAGAATTTTGAAAACGTCAACAACAGACATGCATGCCATGGACGAATTTGATGAAATTTTGGTTCAAATTGTTATTTTTTATGCCTTTAATATGGCATGCAACGAACTGCTTTTTGCCCGTTTTTGTCGAGTTTTGTCAAATTCTTAGTTTAGTAACACAACGGAAAAAGTAGCGGATTTTTGGCTACGAATTTTTTCCACAATTAATCAACAATTTAAATTGAAAATTTATATGTTTCAGGCTCCTCGTCCGACGGTGCTCTTTTCTTTACATTGTTTTAAAAAGGAAAAAATAATTTAAAGAAATTAATCCTGTCATCGGAAGAATGCCAAGATCATTACCAAGTCGCCATGTCTAAGAAGCTTGTGAATGACTTCAACGATGCTGACAAATTCTGCGCTTCGCATGCATACAAAGTGGAAACATTATAAAAATTATTAATATTCTAATTTGCACAGGTGTCATCCAAATTTGTGAAAACCATTGAGGTACCACTCATTTAAATTTAAATTTTGGGGAAATTGGGGGACGTGGGGTTGGTGTTGATAGGCGTCGCACCTTCCGGAAATCAAATCAAAATTAAAAGTTCATATAAAATAAAATGACAAATTTGAGGATCTTTGCTAAAAAAAAAATCTTTGAGAGAAAAATTACTCGAAATTTCGCATAATTTTTTTTCAAAACAACCACAAACAGAATTATTCACAAAGCTCCCCCCCCCCCAAAAAAAAATCTGTTCTAAAATATATCCAATGTTTAATAATAAAAAAAGTTATGAACTCGCATCACAAAGGTTCATTAAACAGAATTAAGTTGTTCCGTTCAAAATTTACAGGCACAGGCAAAGGGCGAAGTCATTGAAAGCTCGGCGCTTTACCTCATTTTCAACGCCAATTACATCTTTGGCTGTTGTATGAATCATTTTCGCATTTTTTTAAATACTATTTAATAAATAAATATTTTCCTTGCATTCAGTCGTGTTTTGGGCATATGCCGTCATGTGGTGATGGGCTGACAATCGAATGAGGAGAGAATAAAAGTCCTAATTTTACCGACACAATAATAACCCAATCAACCGCTTTTTTCTTATACCAAAAATTAATTTATTTTTAAACAGACTGTTCCCCTGTCATGAAAATTTATGAAAGTAAATCACGATTTTTTCTTTGAATTCAACAAAACTTAATAAATTTTTTGTTGGTCCTAAATTGAAAAAAGTTAATATCCAATTTTTATGATTCAAAAATAGTCAAAAAATTTATGCGTTTAATTTTGTTGAGAATTTCGAGAAATTAATTTCGCCACTTGCTTAAATCTTCATGACACAATGACAATTAAACAAAAGATATGAATAAAATATGCATACATAAATTAAAAATGAAATCGCATTTGTTTATTTAATATTGGTTTAAATTGATTAGATACTATGTATGTGTTTAAAAAACCGGCATGGTCAGAATAAAAGATTGGCCTGAAGACCAGCAGAGCTGAGCTCCCAATATCTGAAGATTATTCTCTTGTGTGGCTTTGGAAGAGGGCAGAGTATTTTTTGAAAATAGATTTTAAAATCTTGAAACAATTGTTTCTTGGTATCTTTCGATAGTTATAAGTGTCCTCTATTAGCCTGCAAAATTTCGAAAAATCTCGTTAAGGTTCAAAAAAGTTATGGCCAAAAGAATTAAAAATACCAGATTTTCATACTTTTTTGGCTCGGACTTTTTTTAAACTTAACAAATTTTTTTGAAATTTTGCAGGCTAATAGAGCATCTGAAGGGCTCTAGAATTACTAAGAAAGTTGGATTTGGTTGACATAGAAAAAAGTTATAGCCAAAAATTTGCGTTCGTACGAAAACGGTCCGGTCCGGAAATTCGGTTCAGTGTTATCAGAATAGTTTGAAATTTTGCAGGAAATACTTTGATATAAAGCCTAGCACCTTGCCAAATTTCAGAATTTTTCATACTCGTAGAAATTTTTTTAGAAAAACCGCCTGTTTTCAAAACTTGACCACTAAATGGTTGTTCAGGCTGGAAAAAGCGCATTTTTTAAAAATCTCTGAGTTCTTAAAATCTGAAATTTGGCAAGGTGCTAGGCCTTATACTAAAGTATTTCCATGCAAAATTTCAAGCTATTCTGATAACTTTGAACCGAATTACAAAAACCAACTTGAGCAAAATTCAAGTTTTTAGCGCCTATAAATCGTATCCCTAATGATGACTAGGGTTTGTAATTATATGGAAATCCATATTTTTTTCCTGGACTGTAGGAGGCCTAAAACACACGAAAAACATGTTTTTAGCTTGTTTTGAAGCTTCTTGGATGACTTTCCATATCCATATTTTTCCATATTTCGTGATTTATGTCCATATTTCCATATTTTTCCATATTTTCGCATTTTTATCCATATTTTAAGTCCATATTTTGGAATTTTTCAAAAAAACCTCTATTAGAACGGCCCCCATTAAATTGGCCTTTTTGACCCCCTAAGGACCAGAAAATTTTCAAAAAAAATAATTTTTTAGCAGAATTTGTCGAAAAATTGATGAAATTTAAATTTTCTTAAAAATTGGTTAATTTATGTCAAAAATAAGAAAAAATGGAAAATTTCGATTTTTGGTCGATTTTCTCAAGAAATAGCTTATTTTTTCTCTAAAACGAGTTTTTATACAATATTTAGCCATTTCTGAAAGTTTTACTTTGCGTTTAATGAATTTGAAGAAATTTTGAGAAATCATACCCTACATTTGGAAAAATTTATGTCCATATTTTTGCTATTTTATGTCCATATTTCGCGATTTTTTGTCCATATTTTATGGCCATATTTCGAGTTTTTATATCCATATAATTAAAAACCCTAATGATGACCATTGTTGTTGCGCTGTTGCGCAAAAATGTTTTTGAACCGTCCCTGCTGCTGCTCTCGTCTGCCCGTTTTGCCCCATCCGAGTCGGCTTTCGTCCATGGAACTGAGAACTTAAAATGACAGTTTTTCTTCTTTTTAAAAATTTTTGATCGTCACAAAAATTTTTTCTCGTTTAATGAATTTAGTTTTTGAAAGGCACAAATTCGGCAATTTTTGATGTAAATTTTTAAGAAACAGGGCAAAAATTTCAAATTTTCCCCCGGCGGCGCTTATTAGCACCACCGGCGCCCAAACTGGTGCTGTTAGTTTTTGACAGTGGTGATCTCGACAGTTTTGCTTTTGACAGTGATTGATTTCGACAGTAAAGTTTGTTTTTAAAAATACTTGTTATAATGGTATAAGTTTTGCTAAATTTTGAAAATTAAAATGATAATCACCGGCTCTTATATATTGTAGAGGGGTTTTGCGATTTGCGAATTCTGCTATAAGAGCCTGTAAATTTACATCTTGGCACTCAAAAGTTAGCAGATTTTCGCACACGATTTGTAAGTAATTTGTTGTATTTTGACTACAACAGTCTCATCAGGAGATATTTATATAGAAAAAGTGAAAATGATAAATTTTTGACAAAAATCATAAATAAATCGTATTTTTTTTATTACTTACTTCAATTATGTATAATGCAAATGTATATTAATATTAATTCATATGTACAATAAATTATGTAGAAAATTAATTAAAAAGTACTGTCGAAATCAATCACTGTCGAAAACAACTGGTACGCCCAAACTTCCCTTAAGTTTTTTAAATTAAATTAAAAAAAGCGCTAAGTATAATAATTTTTTCAAATTTCAAAAAATATATTTGGCTAAAAAGTTCAATATAAAGTTACTTTAAATGCAAGGTTTATCTCTTGTCGTTTCATTAATGCTTTAAATTCGATACTTAACCGAATTTACTATTTTTAAATATTTTTTAGGCATAAAATTTTTTGAAAACTTCGGCTACGAGTTTCGTAAACTTCGGGATTTTTGGGCTTCAAACTCCGAAAAATTCCATTAAAATGCAATAAAAACGCGAAAATGAAAAATTTCTCAAAATGATCGCCAAAATTTATATATTTTTCTTGATAAAAAATATTTTAGGTTTAAAAATGTTCCTTATTCGAAAAAAAATTATAAAATATTTAAAAACCATTTAGATGACCAAAATTAAATTTTTTGATTAAGTTTTACATGTTTTATTCCCTAAAAATCCTTAATAAAAATTTTTAAATGCCTTTTTTCATGCTTTTTTCGGCATTTTTGTGCCTTATCATTAATTAATATATTTTTTGATTTGATGATTTTTCGAATTTTATTTCATATTTCATATTTTTGTCCATACCTTCACATTTCTCACTAGATCTCGGAAATTTCAAAGTGAGAAAATTAAATTAAATTTTAATTTATTTTTTGAAGAATTCCAACCTTTATTTTACCAGGGAGGAGGAGGGAGTCCCGGGAAAAAAATTGATATTTGAATACAATACCTTGTCAGATTTTGTACAAAAATGACCAATTTTTGCAAATTTGAGCCATTTTTTAAGAAAATTAAGGATTTTAAGGGTTCGGCGGTGCCGACAGGCGCCGCCGGGAAATTTTTTTTGAAAGTTTGGCTATATGTTTAACAGATTTTAAATAACAAATTATTTATTTTAGCAAAATAAACTCAATTGTTACCAGCAGGGCTGCAAAAAATATGCACGAAAAGTGGCCAAAATATACGCATAAATATGCAAATAAAGTCGTGAAATATGCACTAAATATGGACAAAAATCGCAAAATATGCACCAAATATGCACAAAAAAAAACTTGAAAATTAGGGGTGCAAATTAATTTAAAATATTTTTTTCATTAATACACTTGACAATGAGCTACAGTTCTTTTATAAAATTCTCTTAGCAAATATTGACATTTTTAAATCAAAAATTTTGTCATGTAAAAAAAAATTTGGGGGAAGGATTTTTGAGAAAATTTTCCAATTCTTAGTGGTGTGTTTTTTAAAATTTTCGGTCGATTCTTAGGGGTATTTTCCGTTTTTATTGCATTTTTGTTAACAAATTTTCCAGAAAATGGCAAAATATGCATAAAAATGCAGAAAAACCCAAAATATGCAAAATATGCATAAATGCCCAAAATATGCAAAAATATGCAAATAAAAGACCCGATTTTTATAAGCAAACACAAAAAAGAAAGTGTTTTTCCTACTATTAGAGCATGGAAAAGCCATGAAAAAAAATATGCTTTTGCATATTTTTTGCAGCCCTGGTTACCAGTGCATTTTTACTCCCGTTTTTTGGGTAAAATTTTCGGGAGTGGGAGCGGGATCGGGAGTTCAAAATGGGAGTTCCGAACGGGAATCCCGTAAAAATCCCGTTCCCGTAGAAAATCCCGTTCAATGAAAAAAGCGGGAGTCGGGAGTGTGACTCCCAAAATTCCGCGGGAGTCCCGATCCCGCCGGGCTCTAATTGTTTCTTTTAATTCAAAATTAATTCTACCTTTTTGAATTTTAACTTTATTTACATATCTGCTGTTCATTTTTTTACTATTTTTATGTTTTAATTATATTAAATAATATTTTTATTAATTTTAATGCTAAAATCGTCCGTCCGTTCATTTGCCAACACTTTTCCCAGCAAATTGTGATCGGATGGGGGCAAAAAAAAAAACTCAAAAATTGTCCGATTTGTCCATTCCCATCCACCGGAAATGGCATTCCATCGGCCGTTTTGGCGATGATTCGGCTTCCCATTTTCGCTTTTCCCCCCGTTTTCATCGCTTTTGCTTAATTTGCCAACGCTTTTCCCAGCGATCGGACAAAAATTGTGCTGGGGCAGTGTAAATGTGTGATGATTTGGCCCCTTTTCCGCTGCTTTTCCTTTTTTCCGCCCCTTTTTGCTTGTCCATAAATAGGCAATGAAAGCCCAGCAAAAGCACTCATTTTCATTCATTTGGCAAAACTTAAGCTTCCATCGGTGCTCTTCGATCTCGACAAAACTTTTTGAGTAAATTTTTCATTAATTTTAGACAATAAAATTGATTGCTGACATTTCGTTTTCGTCCAATCTACCGTAATCCGTCCAACTGCTTCTACCTTCGTTCTTCAACCAATTTGCCTCTCCCATTCAACCCATCCCATCCACCGTATTCCTCAATCAAGTTTGTGATCATTTGACCCTTTTCCACTGTTTTTTTCCTTTTTTTCCACCCCTTTTTTGTCCGCCCATAAATAGGCAATTAAAGCCCAGAAAAAGCACTCATTCTTCATTCATTTTACAGAAGTTCATCTTCCACCGCTGTTCATCTGTCCTGACAAAACTTGCTCAAATACCACCCATCCAACATTCATCCCCTAATTATTCAACGCCAATACCAAAAAACAGGTAAGTTGAAATCAAACCCTGATCATCTTTTTCTCATCGTTACTTTATGAATGAGTTTGTTTAGGTTCAGCAATGTTCAACCAGCTGTATTTCGTTGTCCATATGCTGCTGTTCACGGAGTAGGGGTTGTTTCGTCGCCGTCGTTTCGGCACTGGCCAAAGTTTTTCAACTATAACTTTTTTCTTTGTCATCCAAATCCAACAATCTTGGTATCTCATTCGAAAGCCCTTCACGTGCTCTATTAGCCTTACAAAAAGCGAAAAGATTTCCTAGTCAGCAAAAAATTTATTAAGAAAAAAACTTCAAAATTTTTGACTTTTTTTTTTGCAATTTCATGTTATAACTAGAGACCGGACTTTTAGGCACGAAAATTTCTCAAATAGGCACCTAAAAAAGGCACCAAAAATGTGAAAAAAGGCATAAAAAATTACAAAAATGGCAAAAAAGGCACGAAAAAATGGAAAAAGGCACCAAATATTCAACATTTTTATAGCAAAAATTTACCCAAGAGACCTTTTTTGGCCAATTTTTTTTTCTTCGATGTTATATCAACAATTTCATAACCAAAGAAAAAAAGAATTTTTAGCTCAGAAAAAATGACAATTTTTGGGGGTCCCGGCGGTGCCGATAGGCGCCGCCGGAAAAATTTTTTGGAAATTGTAAGAATACGATAATAAAAAATTGCAAAAAATTAAAAAATTTTCCATTTTTTTCCAAAAATCCTGAAAAAGGCATGAAAAAAGGCACCAAAAGGCAAAAAAGACACCAAAATTACGTGCCCGGCATAAGGCACCAAAATCGCAAAAAAGGCAAAAAAAGGCACCAAAAAGTTGAAGCTAGAAGCTTCAAACCAAGTTAAAAACTCGTTTTTCGTGCATATTAGGCCGTAGCAAGTTAGCAAAAAAAAAAAAGGCATATGCCTCAAAATCCGGTCTCTAGTTATAACTTTTTGGGTAATTGTATAATCACGAAACAATAAATTAGAAATAGCTTCTAGACACGTTAAGCTCTTGAATGATACCAAGATTGTTGGATTTGGTTTTAACGATGAAAAAAATTATTGTCCGAAAACTGGGGCTGGCGCCGAAACGACTCAGACCCTTGACCCTACTGTTCAGCGTCACCGTTTCACGTGATTCGAAAGATATCATGAAGTACATTGGAAATAGAATGAGCATCCTCGCATGCAAATATCCACAGCATTGTAAATCGGAGAAATGCAAAAAAGGGGAGAAGCCCATGTGTGTGAACACAGGAGGTACAAAAGCAATTGACCCTCTTGGCTGTTGCCTCGAAGGATACGAGATTAAATGTTGTGGAATTGTAAGTGGTGTTATTTATTTCTTTGCTCATTAGACAGGGGGCAACGGTTTCTTTGGCTGCTCATACAATGGGTAACTCGTACATACATATGTTTTAATTTTAATTAACTATGCATCTTTCCAACAACAAAAAAAAAACAGAAAAAATTTTTTGTATAGAAACCTTAAAAAGTTTTTGATATTTTGTTTGAGAATTAAATTCATTATGATTTTTTTAAATTCTAGGTTTTAATTGTTAATATAAAAAAAAATGCATCGAATTGCTCATTGTACCAACTAGAGACCTGCGCGGGCCCGGATCCCGCGCCGGATTTTGCAGGATACAGTCCGCAGTCCTGCCTTTTTTGGAAAATGCGGGATTTGCAGGACTAATCCTGCCTGCTTCGGTCCTGCAAAAAATTTTGAATTCCAATCCCGCAACAGGACCTGCAAATTTGGTTTTTTTGTGCGGGAGCCCGCGTATTCACATTGCAATTTTGAAATTTTAATTTTAAAATTGGCTCAAAATCACAAAATTTGTTCATTTTTGGTGAAAATCTGTTAACAAATCAAATCGAAAATTACAAAAATTTTCCCCTACGGCGCCTATCGGCACGGCTGGGCCTTTAGTGCATTTTTGGCCATTTTGTGGTTGTGCCACTAACTGCCTGTTTAAATATGTTCTAGAAAGCAAACCTCGATTAGCATAAAAAAGAATTTTTTGAAAAATTAAAGTAATAAATGGAAATTTAGCCCAAATACCGGGCTTTTTTGAATTTTTTTGTTTTAGATCACGACGACTACTCCAACGACAGTATGTTTATTTTTTCAGATAATTATTAGTAATGTGCTATTTGGGGATTTAAAAACAATTGCGCCAAAAAATATTAAAGAACCATAAAAGTGAAAAATGGGAAAACCTAAATCATTCCCTTAACAGGGATCGCGTGGAATTCCGCTTTCCGGAATTTTTGAGGGGTCGGAATCCCATTCCAAAAAATTTCTGAGCCTCGGAATTCAATTTTCCGAAAAACTTAGAGACTTCTGAATGCCATCCCTGACCCCTAGTAAAAGCACCATTATTCATTTATTTATTTGAAGCCGCTGCCAAAAGAAATCGCGCTTCATGAGCGCTGCAAATTCGAAGAGTCAAATTGCCTTTGTGGATGGGGTGCGTGCATCAAAAGGCAGGGATGGGCGGCTGGCGGATGTTGCGATGAAGGATTCGAGTTCCGCTGCTGCCAATCGGTGTTGAAACTTTGCAAATTAATTTTGTTAATCCACCAGTTAAAAGGTGTGGAGCATGCTAATTAGTTAGGGTTTGCCGTAGAATGTAAAAAAAAAAAATGAGGTTCGCGTAGCATTCCTGCTACGGGTAGTAATTTTTCGGGCCGTAATTCGAGTCAAAAAAACGAAAATACGGTATTTACCACTTTAGCCACAGTTCTTTGAAATTAATGAAGTTTTGGAAATGAAAAAATGGTATGATAGTACAGTGGAACGGTGCTAGGTCGTTTCGTAAAATCCGCCACTTTTGCAATTTTTTCGACAAAACATGTTATAACTTTGTTTAAAGTTGAACAAATTTTACATTCTTGGTATCATTCGATAGCCAAGCTTTTTCTCTATAAGCCTGCCAAATTTTAAAAAATTTGGTCAACTTTAGAAAAAGTAGTGTGAAAATAAGTACTATTTCTGCCATAACTTTGTTTAAATTTGATAATTTAGTTTGGAATTTTGCAGGCTAATAGAGATAAAGCTTGGCTATCGAATAATACCAATAATGTAAAATCTGGTTAATTTTAAGAAAAGTTATACCATTTTTTGTCGAAAAAATTGGAAAAGTGGCGGATTTTACGAAACGTCCCAGCACGCAGTGGAACATGTTAAGATAAAACAGAAAACATTTTTAGTCAATTTATTTCAAAAATTGAGAAAATTATTATTTTTAATAGTGAAGGGGACAAACAAACATTAAACTTCTAAAATATAAAGAAATTTGGCATAATAATTCGGAAAAATATTATGCATATTTTCCATTTTTCTGCATTAATTATCATGATATTTTTAATTCGTTCACAGGAAAGCATCGTTCAGTGGGAGCGCGTTCGAACGGTAATAATTTTTCTAAGTCAAAATTTTCATGGGAAATTTTCATTCTCAAAATGTCGGTTTACAGTACACATTTTTCTAAAATGACAGACCGATCTGGTGAAGTACATGCAGGCTAAGGATGAGTGCAAGGACACGCAGCAGATGTGTTTGTGCGGGTTCGAAAAGGTTAACCATTACATCATGGGTGTTTGCTGCGATGACGGCGCTTGCCT
This sequence comes from Heterodera schachtii, assembly GCA_023374025.1. Classification (NCBI taxonomy): domain Eukaryota; kingdom Metazoa; phylum Nematoda; class Chromadorea; order Rhabditida; family Heteroderidae; genus Heterodera; species Heterodera schachtii. Next base: position 716,512 of record SIJG01000050.1, read on the forward strand.
TTGTTGCCGGAAGGTAAGTGATTTGACCATGTTTTGGCTTGGTCGATTTTGAATATGAAAAAGAGCTGGGAAGCCTTTGAGTGAAAAACTGTGGGGCGGGCCGGCTTTGAACCGGCTTCTCTGGCTATCTGGACCAGTGTTTTACCAGCTGAACTACCGACCCTACCTTCTCCGGCTTCCCAATTCTAATCACGATGGGACGAGACATTTCTTAAATTCCTCCACGAGACAATAGGATAAAAAAATAATCATAAAATTATTTGAAGTCTACCAAATTTAAAAGTTCGGCATTCTCTAGAACCTAATTCCTAAAACCTATAAACATTAAGCTAATTTTGGGCATACAGTTCAAGCATGGTTTGACTTTAGTAGTCCCAGTGGTATGTCAGATGTCCAACAAAAATGGGGGTACATAATTAAGTGTCACTCACCTTTTCTTAAGTCAGACAACTACCGTATTTTTTATAAAATTTCTTCTAAAAATGAAAAAAATATATATAAATGTTTTCAGGACAAAGCTTTGTTCAAACTGCCTGAGGTACACTATTCAGTGCATCCAAAAATGTCGCCGATAGTTAACAAAATTTAAGTCTTCTTAGTACTGTCAGTAGCTTTTATTTACTCAAAATTTAAAAAAAAAATTAAGGTTTTAAAATTTATGGCAAAATATTCGAAACCTTTTCGAGTTTTTTTTTTTTGATCATAATTTTTTGTTTGTTTGTTTGTAAATAACGGCGACATTTCGGCAAACAGCCGGCGGCGTTTTTGTCTTGCTCCGACAAATAATGCATCCATTTTTTGGGAATTTTTTTACATATTCATAATCAAGGTGCTACTGACAACAAACAACTCAACCGAGTGCCAAGGTGACATGGTGTGCAGAAACCACATGGGTGAGGACAAGACCTGCTTGGACACGTTTTCATGCACTTCGTATTGCGTGTGGAGTGAGGGCTTCAAGGCGACGCCTTGTTGTAAAGAAAACTACACCGCCATTTGTTGGGAATGGGTATATATATATGCATATATTTTACAAACTAAATAATATTATTATAACATACATATTTTTAAATCGACTAGATCAGAGTAGGGGATAGGAGCCGAATGTATTTAAAAAAATATGAAATAGGAATTTAAAAAATTTAAGGACATTTTTCTGAAAGTTCAAGAATCGCAATATAAAAAAAAGCAAAACTGTTTTCAGAACATTTTTTGTCTATAATTTCGTTGAAACGAAAGCTAAAATTTTTTGAAACTTTTGTAAACAAATGGAAAAACTCAGGACAATCGAATTATTCAAATTAATTAGTTGTAAAAAATAATCAAAGAAGATATACATAAAAAAGGGCTGTCGCCCTTTTGTAGAATTTTATTTTATTTAAAAAATAATAATTTAATTTTTGAGAATTATTTCTTTTTCTCATCGCAAACTACATAAGCAAACAAAAACTGTCAATTTATTGAGAAAAATTTATGGAGAGTGAAAAAAAATTCTCAAAACACGAAAAATATGATTAATTTTCACCTACATATAAAATAAAATAAAAATGAAAAATAATATAAATTATATATATATAATTTTTTTTAAGGCTCCGCGCCCTACGGTAAGTTTTTGTTCATTATGCAGATCGGGTTTTTACCTAAAAATTCAAAAAATAGAAAAATATAAAAAGCAATCTGTCATGTTATAGAATATGTTTGTAGTGCTTGCTAGCTATTTCTAAAATTTTGGATGAAAAAAAATTGGAATTTTCATTTCCAGCAATAAAATTTGTGCTAAACGATCAGTTCGTAAACGATCCGTAATTTTTTAGAAATAATTAAAAAAATTGTATTTACTAATTAGAAGCTGCTTCTGTCAACCCAAAAGTGTTTCGATAAGCCGGAAGTTATAGCTTCATTGGAACGGGCGCTTGACTACAACAAAAAAACGGATTCCTACTGTGCTTCACACGCATACATGGTTGTAAAAAAAAATGAGTTTTTGTGACCCAATCACACAGAAGGAGTCAGTGAAACTTTGGTTGTATGTTGGATTTGCTAATGATACCGAAATTAAGAGATTTGACACTTGCAAACAAATTAAAGGGTGAAAGAATTCAAGAAAAAATTTGCTATTAAATGAAGACCAAAAATGCCAATTTTTTATGAGCTTTTCTTGGGTCCGGCTGAAAATGACTCCTCATGCTAGGTTTTAATTGTAATAGCGCGCTTTTCATCTGAATTTAGATTCCGGATACGTTTTTGAATACCATCAAGGTAAATAAATTTCTGTTTAACAAACAAATTGCTGACAGAAAATCGGTGATTTTTTTTAGGAACTTGCCGGAGAGGTGGTTGCTGGTTCCGTTCGTGTCGCCGTCACTCCGCACATTACCACTTTTTTGTGTTTCAGTAATAAATTTTGTTGATTGGCACTTTTAATGAAAGAGGGGGGGGGGGGGGGGCGAGCAGTACTTGAGGGGAAGGGTGGAGCGTGTCCCGACAGATGGTCCTCGTGCATTTACTCCTATGTCCAAAATTGGGTATTAAATCCCTTTTTTCAACCCATGAAAGTATAATCAATTAAATAAGTGACAGGAAGTGATTATTGTCATGTAATTTTTCATCCTTGATCAGCCAAGTTTTAGTGCATGGGCAAATGTCAGGGTTCAAATTTCGGAAAATCCCCAAGAAAGGAAGCGGAATACGTAGCTTAATTGGATAAATTTGTATTTTGGGTGATCATTGGCTTAAATCCGCTTGTCTGCAAAATATTAAAAAAAATCCATAATAAATAAACTAAACTTTTTTAAATTTTTAAATATATAAACTACATTTTTCAAATTCAGTGGTGGCGGTGGTCTTTTTGCCGATGCACGTGATGGTTACTGGCTAAGAATGCCGAAAATGCCGAAGTGAAGAAGTGAAGAATAATTATTCCAGTAAAAAAGTCCCCGCAGAAAAAACGAAAACCCAATTAATCTTATGAAAAAAGGAATAGACAAAATTAAGGTTAGCTAACTATCGTTTCGGTCACGGCACTTTTTTTTAAATTCGGAGCCTCATACAGTAGATACAAAAGCAATATGCTGACAACTAAATTTTTTTTTTGTCTATCCTTTTTTATTTGCGAAGATTCCAATAACCCATTTAAAATTATTATGCCTTAATAATGATTATTAATACATACATATAAATAGGGATGATATTTATAGGCTCAAAAACCGCCAAAATAGGTAGGCTTTAGATCTAAACACCTCAAAAATAGGCACTAAAATGTAAAATTGCTACTAAAAGCCTCAAATTTAGGGTGTAAAATGACAAATTCATTCAAAAAGTAAAAAAATTAGACCAATTCATCTTGTTTTACAAAATTTTTAAAATCAAAATTCGTGTCAAGAAAGTAAATAAATAATTTTGGAGATGAATTTTTGAGAAGTTTTTCGTTTCATATGGGTGCACATTTGAAAATTTTCTGGTTTATTCTTAGGGATGTATTCGAAAAGTAGCTGAAGAACCGCCAAAAACAAAATGTTTTTGTGTGTTTTAGGCCACTGGAAGCTCATGAAAAAATAGGCTAAAACCTAAAAATATCATCCCTACACATAACAGCAGCATTGTACCCATTCTTATATTCGTATGATATGTAATGATAAAGAAATTTATGACGAAATATAGTATAATTAAATTAAAAAATTTTAAAAGCTAATTGATATTCTTTTTTAATTTTAGTGTTAGCATTATTAGTTAGAGCAATATAAATTAATTTTTTTTATTTATGCTTTTTAAATCCACCTCCATCAATTCCGGAGTCCGGATTTGAATTGCAACAAAAAGTATATATTCGAACTTTTCTTTAATTCATATTTTTTATAAAACGGGCTGAAAAATATTAAAACTTTGAAAAATTTAAAAAAAACTCAAAATTTAGCAGCAAAAACGGCGAAGAAAAATTTAATATATATATATTATAATCAAGAGCAAATTAAATGCTTTCAAGGTATCCACATGAAAAGTACAGTTCAAATATTCTAAGCATGATGACTTAATTCAATTATGTACTTTGAAAAATGTGATGTACAGGTGCCATTGGAATGGGGAGATATGCATAATCCTCACAGTCTCCACGATTCGAACTTTTTTCCTTTCTTAAATAATGTTTCAAAATTAAAATTTTTGTTTTAAGCATTTATGCAGTTGGCCCTCTGATAAATCAGAGAAATTAAATGCTGCTTATTATGATCAACCACAACACTTAAAATTAAACCATGGTGAATAACCAAAAAAAAAAATGGTACAAATGATATACCCAATCAATTCGTCAACAAAAAGAATTACGCACAAAAAAATAGGTATCCAGTTGCGGAAATGGGTTTAAAAAACTGAGGAAAAAAAGGCGCTTCCTAACTTAAAGGGGCCAAACTCGGACAAACTTGGTATCATTAGAAAGCTCTTGGTGCATTTAAGTCTAGGTGCGGAACGAAATTTTTCAAAACCGAAACATCGAGCCCAAAAAATCAGATTCAAAGATTTTTTTTTTGCGGCGCATTTTTCCAAAGACTTTTTGGAGAACAAGCGGGCGGAAGGCCGGCGGTGCCGATAGGCGCCGCCGGGAAGAATTTTGAAATTTGTGTATATTTGTAAATAGGTATTGTCCAATAGTTCAAATTTCGTCATTTTGAGCCAATTTAAGAAAACAACGGATTTTTAGGGTCCGGCGGTGCCGTTCATATAAAATTTCAATTATTTTATATGTATGTATTCATAAAAATTTGAACAAAATAAGAACAATAGCACAAAACCAGAACAACGATTGGGCCGGCACGGGGTGCCCCAGCATGTTTTTCCACTATAACTTTTTTCTTTGTCATCCAAATCCAATAATCTTGGTATCATTTGAAAGCTCTTGGCATGCTCTATTGGCCTTACAAAAAAATTTTTCTTGCATAAAAAAGTTTAAGAAAAAATGTTTTTGGATTTTTTTTTGTTGCAATTTTCTGTATAACTTTTTGGTAAATTGTCTAATCGCAAAGCAATTGCTTAGAAAAAGCTTGTAAACATATTAAGCTTTCGAATGATATCAAAAATGTTTGCTTTTGATGACAAAGAAAATAATTATAGAAAGTTATAATGGAAAAACACGCTGGGGCCCAACCTTGTCGGTCCTTCGAACCGGCACCATCTCAACACTGGGAAAACTGAGTCCTAGTAAATAAACGGTGCTGGTGCATTTCCTAAAAACCGCCACCCATGCGCGTTTCCTATATCCGCCAATGGGTTTGAAAACAAAAAGTGGGTAATATATTTAAATTGATAGCATGGCTCAAATTCAACCAATTTTATATTTCATAGTATCATTTAATACAGGGCTCTCATCGTCCATTCTCCGTTTCCAAGGACGGGGTGCCGATTTTCAAGGACATAATGGGGAAAATTCATGAAATTCAAGGACATTTAAAATTTTTATTATATGCAATGAAATGGTTAATATTTATTCAAATGGCTTGTATTTTTCACCGGAAAGGATTTTTTTCAACTTTTTTTGTTTTCACTGATCATTTTCCTCATTTGCGACGACTTTTTTTCTGCTTTAAAAACGCTTTTTTTGCGGCGCGCTTCTTCCAAAAAGTTTGTGGCATAAGGGGGGTGGGGTCCGGCGGCGCCGATAGGCGCCGCCGGTGAAAAAATTTGAAAATTATAGTGTAATTCCTTAAAAGATTTTCACCAAAAAGGCGGAATTTAACATTTTTAATGCGATTTGTTTACAGGATTTTGTCTAAAAAAGACCAAAATTTGCGATTTTGGGCTAATTTTTTAAGAAAAATATTGACTTTATGGCATAAAATATCAAAAATTCTCAACAATGAGAAAAAATTACATTTTTATTAACATAATGCCATAATTTAATCAAAATATTGTCGAAAATTACAAAGATTTTTCAAACTTTTTGGATTTTTTAAAAACTTTTCCAAATGCTCATTTTCAAGGACGTCCTTGCATCCAAGGACATTTTTTATTTTCAAGAAAGAGGGCCCAATTACAAGGACGTCCTTGCCATTCAAGGACGGATGAGAGCCCTGATTTAATAGCTTTAATTGTTCTCTTTCTGAATATTATTTTTTTAAATTTTTTCCTTAATTAAAAAAAAAGTTATTCTGATAGAGAATAATTAAAGCTATTGAATGCTACCAGGAAATATTAATTAGGCTAAATTGGAGACGAGTTATGAATTTATTTGTGTTACCCATTTTTTGTTTTCAAACCCATTGGTAGATTTAAGAAACGCGCAAACCCATTTTGGCGGATTTAGGAAACGCACCCGGACATTTGCGGCCCGGACATTTGCGACTCGGACATTTGCGGCCCCAGCCAAATCGGACATTTGCGGCGCGACTTTTGCGGTCCGACATTTGCGTCCTGGACATTTGCGGTCCATTTCTTAAGGGCCATTTTCGGACATTTGCGGCCCAATTTTTTGTTGAATTTTGCGGCCCATAAAATTTTATTTTCCAAAGATTTGCTCAATGCATAACGCTTACAGTTCACCATTTATGGTGCCCTTCTGCAAAATGATACTGTAATGTATTTAAATGACGAAGCAGTCCAAATGCGGTTCTGTGGTATTTCTCCCGCACTTTTAATGCTCTGATAAATCTAAATAAATAACCTGCTTCAAAGTGCAGTGCTGCAACTTGAATTGTTAGAGAAACCCATATTTTAATTGTGACGTGATGTATTTGCTCTTTTAGGATTCCGTACTACAATAGTTTAAGCTACTCTGGGGCCTTGAGCAAGCCATTAGAAAATAAAAATGATTATATGTGATTTTATTGATTTTTCATTATGATTATTTATGATGAAATTTGGGTGAAGCCACAAATGTCGGGCCGCAAATGTCCGATTTTGGCTTGGGCCGCAAAATTCAACAAAAAATTGGGCCGCAAATGTCCGAAAATGGCCCTTAAGAAATGGACCGCAAATGTCCGGGACGCAAATGTCGGGCCGCAAAAGTCGCGCCGCAAATGTCAGATTTGGCTGGGGCCGCAAATGTCCGGGCCGCAAATGTCCGGGCCGCAAATGTCCGGGCCGCAAATGTCCGGGACGCAAATGTCTTGACACCGCATGGGTGGCGGTTTTTAGGAAATGCACCAGCACCTAAAAGGCATCCTCAGTTATTTCCCTTTTCTTATTTTTGTGGTACTGGTTTATTTGGTGCTATGTGATTTCGAGAGTGGTTGATTTCGACAGTGAGTGATTTCGACAGTAAACTATTTTGCTTTTTTTCACTGTCTGCGCGTAATTTCGACAACGAGTGAATATTGGGGTAAACAAATGTACATAGAGAAAAAATAATCAGCTAAATTTTCAGTCGAAATTTAAAATTTTAATCATCTTGACTCAAGATTCCTGAGACAAGACTTTTTTCCACCACTGTATCAATTCATTTTCGGCTCCAATTTTTCATATACTCGTGTTTTTAAAAATTATCGGTACTGTCGAACTCAATCATTGTCGAATTCACAATTTTTTATAATACTGTCGAACTCGGACCGGGTCAGTTTAGTACGGGCCGTTTTAGTACGAGCGCACATTTTTCCACTATAACTTTTTTATTTGTTATCCAAATCCAACTTTCTTGGTATCATTCGAGAGCCCTTCAGATGCTCTTCGAGCACTGACATCACAATGCAAAAATAATTATAAACGAAATTTTGTGGCATGAAAACAAGTGCTTGCAGAGAACGTATGCCTTGGCGAACGGCCTCATCCTGCCGAAGTTGCGTAAAAAGAGAATTCTTCTGAACAAAGCCTGCCCAAAATGGAAAAAACAATCAGTAATAGTTGAATTTTGAAAATTTTGAGACGATGCGTTAATGGCGGCTCTCTCAAAGTCGGTCATAATATTGGTTGGCTGCCATCCTTGTGGCAAAAAATTCCGAATTGACTGGTAAAAAATATTGTAAGCAGCAAGTGTTTTTGAAGGTAGCAATAATAAATACGGCAAAATAATTAAAAAATTACGATATTAGAAGATATAAATGAATTCATTATATTCTTTTAAATTATTTAAAATTTTTTTGTTTAATACGAAAATAAATCTATAGTTAAATAAATGACAATAATTAATAATATTTATATTTTAATCAATTTAACAATAATAATTATTTTTTTTCTATTAAAAATAATTATAAATGAAATTATTATTAGTTACTGTATTTTTTTAAATAAATATCTTTTTATAAAATTTGATTTACTTCAAAAGTGCCGTCAATGGCAATTTATGATTGAAACGCGACAAAGCACCGATTCCGAAATGAGATGCAAAGACAATCTTCGCTTTCCATTAAGTAATTGATCACAAATGACAAGATGATTGAGTTGGGCCGGAATGACAATTTGCGTCGCAGGTAAAGCATCTAACCCAGCATGACCCACCTCAATTTAAATATTTTTGGAAAAAATAAATAATCTCTTAAATTTTAATATATACTGTATCTGTTATCGTAGAGCACTGCGCCGTTCCCTGCATTTATGGACTGCTACCTTCAAAAACACTTCCTGCTTACAATCTTTTTTACCAGTCAATTCGGAATTTTTTGCCACAAGGATGGCAGCCAACCAATATTATGACTGACTTTGAGAGAGCCGCCATTAAGGCATCTTCTCAAAATTTTCCAAATTCAACTATTACTGATTGTTTTTTCCATTTTGGGCAGGCTTTGTTCAGAAGAATTCTCTTTTTACGCAACTTCGGCAGGATGAGGCCGTTCGCCAAGGCATACGTTCTCTGCAAGCACTTGTTTTCATGCCACAAAATTTCGTTTATAATTATTTTTGCATTGTGATGTCAGTGCTCGAGCCAACGCGTGAGTTACAGGAACTAATTATGTATTTTGTGCCGATGGATGGATTCGTGGGCAAATTGAGGCACTCAATTTGGCGCAGAATGATGCATTGTTCCCACCGGCTCTTTGGAATGTTGTTGCATGTGTTCAATCTGGGTTGGGCAGAACGAATAACAGTTGTGAAGTGAAGAAAAATGAAAATAAAAGCCAAAAATAAACTAACTTCAGGGTTGGCATTCCATTTGGAATATTCATTTAAAGGGAACGCAACGTCTTAGCCTTTTTATTCGAAAAATGATCCAAGAAGATGAGATGTGGGCGGCGAGAATTGCAGACTATTATGCCGCTCCTGCTGATGGTGTTAGGGGTCCTTACGACAACGAAAAGCAAAAGATATTCGTCTAGGCAATAACTTGCAAGCCCTCGTCGATGATTTTGAAAATCATGATCCTTTGCTTTATCTTCGAGCGTGTTCATATCACCTTCATTTTTAGGCTCAAATTCTTAATATACTCGTGTTTTTAAAAATTTAGCGCTACTGTCGAATTCAATCATTGTCGAATTCGCTCGTTGTCGAAATCACGCTCAGACAGTGAAAAAAAGCGAAATAGTTTACTTTCGAAATCACTCACTGTCGAAGACAATCATTGTCGAAATCACACTGTCAAAATCACTCACTGTCGAAATCAACCACTGTCGAAATCACCTGGCATGATTTTGGTGGCTATTTCGACAGTGGTTGATTTCGACAGTGAGTGATTTCGACAGTAAACTATTTCGCTTTTTTTCACTGTCTGCGTGTGATTTCGACAGCGAGTGAATTCTTGCTTCTCGATTGTGGAATGTTTCTGATCGGCTCCAAAATAACCTAAGCAGGACAAATAACAGCATTGAGGCTTGACATTTGCAGTGGAATTCGAAATTTCGAAAAGATTCGCCTCGTTTAAGAAGATTGATCAAAGCAATTATTGGTGAAAATAATATTTTTTATAATATGGTTGATGAATATGTGTATGGCTGCGCCTATACAAGGGATAATGGGCCTGGTTTTGATCGCCGAGCAGCGAACACTCAGCAAGACGAAAATTTGTTGGCTATCTTCAATACGCGACTTGAACGTGAGCCGCTCGATTATTTGCGCACAATTAGCTATCACTTACCGTATTATAATTATTTTTTACAAATTCAACTTCTCAAAATAAATTAAGAAAAATTTTTGATTTAAAAAAATTGCTTCCTGTGCCCAAACTTCCCAGTGCCCAAACTTCTGGCGCCCAAACTCCATGTCGCCTTTTTAGGCAAATGTCTAAAATTCTGCTCACTTGATACGCTCAGATAAGCATGCGATGACTTTTATAATGTCGAAATTTTTGTGCTTAATATCTAGGCGCATATTTTTGCCTATTTCGCGATTTTTGGGGCCTATTCTTAGGATTTTCGAAAAAATCATCAACAAAATGCAATAAAAACGGAAAATATACCCCCCCCCCCCTAAGAAATGCGAAAAAATTAGAGCTCGACATTTTGAAAAAAGCCTGGACCTGGACCTGGATTTCATGTTGGACCTGGACCTGGATTTCCTGGACAAAAATCCAGGAAAATCCAGGTCCAGGAAAAATCCAGGCTCCTCGAGACCTGGATCCAGGCCTGGACCTGGATTTTTTGAAAGTCATTTTAAAAATCAAAAAAATGTTTGAAAAATTTAATTATTTGCTTAGAAACATCTAAAAATATCTAATTAATGATAATAATGTGTTTTAAAATTTATTAAACTTTTTTTGAAAACTTAAAAAAACATCGGTCACTTGAAATAATAAATTTTAAAATTTTGTCCAGGAAAATCCAGGTTTTTTCCTGTTTTGCCTGGACCTGGATTTTTTTTCACATTTGACCTGGACCTGGATTTCCTGGACAAAAATCCAGGAAAATCCAGGTCCAGGAAAAATCCAGGTTGCCGAAAAATGGCCTGGACCTGGACCTGGATCCAGGAAAAATCCAGGCCTGGATCCAGGTCCAGGTCGAGCTCTAGAAAAAATTTAGAAAATACACCTTAAGAAACTTTTTGGATTAAGTTTTATGTGTTTTGCTACCAAAAAATGTTAATAACAATTTTATTTGCCTTTTTTGTGACTAAAAACGCATCTCTAGAAAATAACAATACGCGGGACTTATTCATTGGCCCGGAGTCTCGCCCCAGCTACATACTAGCCGCCGTAGTCGAATGTGCGTTGGTTTTTAGCACAATGAGCAAAATGTTAATTGACTCATTATTTTATTATCCGTTGTTGGCTTATTCATAAAAAGTTTTCAAAATCAAAATCAGATAAATTTCACACATTAAAATTTAGTGTGCTTTGAAAATTGACTAATTTAATAAAACTATTATTATGAATCTTAAAAAGTTGGAATTCTTCAAAAATGTCGTAAGCGCAAGTTTTGAATGGTACCGGGTCGTTACTCAAAAAAACATCAAATGGAAAATTTTTGACCCAAAATTATTATAAACTTAGCCCAAAATGAATTAAATTTTATAATCTTTATATTATTCGTAGACCTAAATGTTTTCTAATATCCTGAAAAATTTCAAAAAATTCATTAACCTTAAAAAAGTTATGACCTAAGAAGCTCAAAAAATCAAGTTTTCTTGAACATTTTTGGTCATAACTTACTTTAAACTTAACGAAACTTTTTGAAATTTTGCATTATAATAAAAACAAGTAGGGCTTTCAAATGATTTCAAAAATTAAAAATTTAGTTGCTTTTCATAATTTGAATTTTAGCGGACGTTCCACATAATAGTGATGGCGAAATTCTTGAGCTCATGACCGCGCTTGGACTACAAGTGCGAAGGATACAACAAGAAGTTGAAAGACTACGAAAATTTAGAAGATTTCATCGTGCATAACACTTAGTATTTTATACAATTGTTATTTGCTCAATTAATAAAAATGTATAATTTATTAACAAATTAATATCTTTTAAAAATTTTGGGACGAAACGACGCGGGGACGAAATGCCAGCGCGCAGTATTTAAGCAGCAATTTAATTAAATTTTAACATATCCATAAATAATTACTAGGGCTGGGAAATTTAGGTAAGAAAAATCGTGAAATAGTTATTTAAATAAGTACAAAAAAAGCTCAAAATACTTATTAAATAGGTACAAAAATCTAGAAATAGGTTGAAAAATAGGTAAATAAAATTTTTTATTAACGATTTTTTAGTGGGAAAAAGCAAACAAAGAGTGAATTTTGGTTCTGTTTCTTTATAAACGAGTAATTTAAATATTTTTAATATTTTCTTAAAAAATATTGACATTTTAAATTAAAAATTTTGTAAATAAAAATAAATAAATACATAACTTTTTGGGGGATAAATTTTGAGAACATTTTACAATTCATAGGGGTGTTTTTTAAAAATGATTATTCGATTCTTAGGGGTATTTTTTTTTATTTTATTGCACTTTTGTTATGATTTTTTGAAAATCCTTAAAATAGGTAAAACAAAAATGCCGAAATAGGTATAAAAATAGGTACCTAGGTAATAGGTCGAAAAACTCCAAAATAGGTAAGTATAGGTATTATAAAAGTCATCGTAGAAGCCCAAAACCAAGCGGAAAATGCTTTTTTCTTGCTTATCTGTGCGTGTTAAATGCTCAAAAATTTTAGGTATTTACCTAACTTTCCCAGCCCTAATAATTACGGAAATAAATTTATTACTACAACAAGTTTACTGAAATGTCATATCTGATAAAATAGTTTTTTATGCCAAAGAGTATTGAGGTTTCACGCTGTCAAAATGTTTTGCGTCGAATTTCGCCCAGGCCAAAATAGTCAAAATGTCGCGAATTTAAAAATTGAGAAAAAGTCAAAAACTATATTTTTAATAATTTGAAAATACGAAGTTCATTAACAATTTATCAAAATCGCACAAAGAACAACAAAACACTAAAAACTGCAGAGAATCAACAAAATATTTCTAATTATTCGGAGGAATAACAAAAAAGGAGTAAAATGCTTTGAAATGAATAACAATTAAGTAACATGTAAAAGCTTTCAAATTTTGGGAAGTAAAAACGAAAATTTTCTTCAAAATTCAAAAAATATGCCAAACATTAATGACTCATTAATGATTTGGCATATTTTGGGTTTTTCTGCATATTTCATGCATTTTGCCATTTTTTGTACATATTTTCAAATTTTTTGCATATTTTGCATTTTTCGTCAAATATTTTCCGATTGAAAATCTCTTAGAAAAAATTTTTTAGTATGCCTAAAATTAAATCCAAATCTGAATGGATGCGCGAGAGGGTCAACAGTGAGCTTCACTTTCCGAAAATCATGAGAAATTTTGACTTGCAATTACAAAAACAACCTTAAAATTTATGAGGAATAAAATTTTTTAAATTATTTTACACCCCTAATTTTTCAAGTTTTTTTGTGCATATTTTGCGATCTTTGTTCATATTTGGCAATTTTATTTGCATATTTAGGTGCATGTTTTGGTCATTTTTCGTGCATATTTTTTGCAGCTTGCCCTGTTAATGAGATACATAATTTTTTTTAAAAGAAAAATTCTTGTCAAGAAAATAAATAAATAATTTTTGAGCATAAGTTTTATAAATTTTCCACTTAATATGGGGTGTACTAACAGCATCATTCTCAATCCTAATAATATGCCATGAAAATCCATTTTTTTCCAAAATCAGCATGAAAAGGCACAAAAAAGCAAAACCAGCACAAAAAATTGGAAAAAAGCATAAAAATTAAGGGATTAAAAATTGTAAAAAAAAAAAACGGTTTTTTCTCCCTGATTGCCGCTCAAATCTCTGAACATTTGCCAAATGTTAGGCCAATTCATTGTGTTGTCCAGGAATGATTTCTAGGTGCTAAAACTGCCAAAATTAGTACTTTTTAGGTTCTAAAAAACCCCCCAAAATAGGTGCTAAAAATTTTATTTACTACCCGATCGGGGTCCCCGACCCCCGACAATTTAAGTCCATCCCCCCCACCCCCGACAATTAAACCCCCACCCCGACGCCCAACATGTGTCCCACGATGGTCCCAGACCCTGACATTTTGCTCCCCGAGTGGTCGGGGAACAACCCTAGTTTAATATGACAAAATTTTATTCAAAAAGCAACCAAGTTAAGCTAAATCAGTATTAAGACACAATTTAAAATAAAAATTCTTGTCAAGAAAAAAAATAAATATTTTGGAGCTTAATTTTTGATAAAATTTCCCACTTCTTAAGGTTGTATATATCTGAAAATTTTCGGGTCGATTCTTAGGGATGTATTTTTCGTTTTTAATTTTTGTTAATAAAATATTGAAAATGCTAAAAAATTTACAAAACAACACAAAAATAAAAATTTGTCCGAGAAAGGAGAACGGGAAAACAGACTCTTTTCCGATTTCCATAAAATAATTTTTGTTTATTATAGAAATGGCCCTTACAAATTAGGCCAAAAATTGGGGTTTTGCTGCCCGTGACGTTTTTTTTTTATTTTTCTTAACACACCGCTAATATTGAAAATTCACAATAGAAGTCGACAAGTTTTTCAACCGGGTTCGAGTACCGGGTCCTGAAACAATTAATTAAATATTTCACGAATTTTATTTTAGAATTATTTGAATAATTTTCTTATATTCAAAAGAAAATCAAATAAAAAATTTTTAATTTTTCAATCATAAATAGTTATATTTGTTGATTTGTGAGGAATTTGAAAATTTTCAGAATTTGTAGTCCGGCGATGCCGAGAGGTGCCGCCGAGAAATTTGTTTTTTCAAGTTCAGGTAAGGTTTGTTAACAGAACCCCAAAATGGGCCATTTTATTTGGATTTTAGGTCCATATTTTAAAAATTTTATGAGAAAATTGGGATGCTTGATGTCCAAAAACGCCGACGGGGATTATGGAAATTTTGGGTCCATTTTTTAAACAAAGCTAAAATTTAATAATAAAGTAGCAGTTTTCAAAAAAAAAATCTTTCTAACGGACCACACTATGTAAACGAATTAAACTAGAGTAAAGAACGAATGAATCCAAGAAAATGACCACAAGGCTGATAAATAAGGCCTTTTTAATTTTTCGGATCCGTGTCTTGGAAAAGCCGGGTATGCGGGACCCGCCGGTCGAGTATCCGGACTCGTTAACCCTAATTTATACGCACTTTTTGACTGACAGTTCGTGAGGGTCACTTATAAGCTACAACATTTGAATGTATTGACTATATATCTGCTGTTCATTTTTTACTATTTTTATGTTTTATTATATTAAATTTATTTTTATTAGTTTTAATGCTAAAATCGTTTGTCCGTTCATTTGCCAACACTTTTCCCAGCAAATTGTGATCGGATGGGGGGCAAAAAAAACTCAAAAATTGTCCGATTTGTCCATTCCCATCCACCGGAAATGGCATTCCATCGGCCGTTTTGGCGATGATTGCGATGATTCGGCTTCCCATTTTCGCTTTTCCCCCTTTTTTCATCGCTTTTGCTCAATTTGCCAACGCTTTTCCCAGCGATCGGACAAAAATTGTGTTTAGGGAGTGTAAATGTGTGATGATTTGGCCTTTTTCTGCTGCTTTTCCTATTTTCCGCCCCTTTTTGCCTGTCCATAAATAGGCAATGAAAGCCCAGCAAAAGCCACTCATTCTTCATTCATTTACTGACAAATTGCTGTGTTA
This sequence comes from Heterodera schachtii, assembly GCA_023374025.1. Lineage (NCBI taxonomy): Eukaryota > Metazoa > Nematoda > Chromadorea > Rhabditida > Heteroderidae > Heterodera > Heterodera schachtii. The sequence continues at coordinate 732,026 of SIJG01000050.1, forward strand.
ATGTATTGCTAGGAATTTAGGATTTTTGATGAATTTCAGATAAAACAAAAAAATTCAGCAATTCATATTTCTTCGTTCCAATACGCCGCCGTTCAATCTACCGTAAACCAACCCAACTCCCATCTTCCATCACTCCGTTTGTTCGTTTCGCCAAAAAGTGAGAATTGTTAAAATTAAATGAAAATATTTCTGATTGATTCAGCACTCATTTCGTCAACCGTACTGATCCGTCCCAATTGCTCCGTAATTTCACCAAAACGGTATAAAAAAATTTGGTAAATCTATTTTTAATGAGTTTTGAATAAGTGCACTTCATTTCACGCACAAATTTTTGTTTCCTGCTTTTTGAGATGGCTCAACTTGTCCACCTTTTCTTGTTGTTCGCCTCGGTGTTGGCACAGGAGCAACTTGTGTTTCCAAAAGTTCCCTATGAGCAAAAAGTGAAGAATATGTGCCCAATCCAGCAAGCTTGCAAGGGTGAAACTTTAATGAATTGTACTGAGGCTATTTGCTTCCGGGACCTTCGCAATGATTCTTCACTCTCGGCCACTGCTTGTTGCACTTCTGGATTCAAAATGAAATGCTGTGCCAAAGTAATTTTTGTAGTTTAAAAATTCGTAAAAGAATTTTAATATGTTTTTTTAATTGCTTTACCATTTAGCTGAGCTCTGCCATTAAATGGAAACCGAAGAAATTGGTAAGTGCAGTGTTAAAGTTAACTCTCATTTCTTTGTTTTGAATTTTTAATAAATTTCATTAGAAAATTTGTTTTTCTTAAATTTTTTGTTTTTGTATTTTTTGGAAGAGAGGGGAAATGACAGTTTTAAGAAATGGGTACCCACCCTATTTTGGCAATTTTGAGAAATGCATCCGCACTTGCACTGATCATCTTTTTAGAAATATGGCATAACAAAAAAAAAAAATGAGCAAACGGATAAATTAATTTTTATTATTATTTTTAATCAGCATTTTTTTAGGCCTGGCCCTGGCTTACAATTAGGCTAGTCCCAATCTTCATTTATAAAATTAAAAAAAAAATTGTACGTTTGCCTGTGTAATTGTTTCATTGAATGTTTAAAGGTGTTACAGAAAATTGAAATTTCATCCCAATATTTCAGGCTACTCTTCTCAAAAAAATGGACAAAAAAAAAGAATGCCAAAACGAGGAAAATTACTGTTTCTGTGACGTCACTAAGCATAACCAGGGAATGGGGATCGCAGGAGTTTGTTGCGGAGATGCCGACTGCAATTGTTGCCCTAAGGTAAAACGAAAAAAAAAAACATTTACTTTCCAATATTAATTAAATTTCTTTAAAATAAATATTTTAAACACACTGTTTATTCCATGGCTTTAGGATGAATTCATGGAAAAGCTGCCGGTGGTATGAAATTAATTTTATGTATAATAAAGTTGATAAATTATTACTAAAGTTGAATGTAATGGCCAAGTACGACATGCATTGTGAAGGTCATTTTGTGTAGTAATGAAACCACTTTATTTTTTTTTTTTTCTGGCTGCTATCGCTGTTTCTGGTCGGAGGGGGCTAAAGACAACAACAACAGGACTATGGAGTGTTGCGACCGAAAACAGGACTATGTCTGTTCAGGTTCAGATACTGAACAAGTATGCTTAGTTGTTGTTTTGTTTTTTTTACATATATAAAAAACAAATTAAGGAACTGGTAAGCTTAAAGACACCGTCAATAATTTGAATTGTGGTTGTGCTTCGCATGGGTTGTTTATTGGCCAAAATAAATTTTTTATTCCCAATATAGCGAGTGAAACGCGAGAAAAACAAACGGGTTGGCATGTGCATGAGCAACGAAGTTAGTGTTGAGCATATTTGGAATCATTGGGATGAAGCCAAAACCGTCCGAACCACAACAAGCTGTGAACATGCGGAAAGAATGTGGTTTTGGGTAAGAATGTTTCTTGAAAGGAACATTTTTAAGTTGTGTATCAGGGATGTGCCGAGCCAGACAAAATCTGATTCCAATTAAATCGCCGATTCCGATTATGGCAAAAATCCGATACGGTTTTAAAACCGATTACGATTATGGCCCAAAATCCGATTAATTGCGATTCCGATTACGATTCCGATTTTTTTAATAATTTTTTCCCAAAATTTTATTCATAATCAAAATCATAAATTTTAAGATTGTGATGCAAAAATAAAAGTTTGTCCACATTCTCAGGCAATAAACGTTTTCTCAGATCTGTCACAATCAACCCAGCGGTGGAGATAATCCTTTTTGTATGAGCAACCCTTTTCCTTACAAAAAGCTACTCTTCCGGATAGTGTAAAATATTCCCAGATATTTGACATTTTTGCTAAATAACAAAAAACTTGATCATATCGGAGAGAATTAATCCGGCACTGCTTTGTGAGAAAAATTTAATTTCAGTCATTATGTTAAAATAAGATTAAAACATTCGTTTCAGAAAACAGTTTTTTCAAAATTCATTGGTATTCTCGCTAAAAAAATTCCTTCAAAAGGTCAATTCTTAGGGGTGTAATATCAAGGCAAAATCCGATTACGATTATCCGATTCCGATTATGGCCCAAAATCCGATTAATTGCGATTCCGATTACGATTCCGATTCGGCACATCCCTGTTGTGTATGTATGTTTGTTTCTCTCTCTCTCTTTCTCTAAAACATAGAAATTGCATAAAAATCAAAAGATTTGAAAGTGTCTTCGTTTGGGGCGCACCCCAAAATTTCTTCGCCGCCGAAATTAAAAGAAAATTTTCAAACAGAAATTACAAGAAAAAAAAAGTAAAAAAAATTTTTTTATAAGGAAATTTCAAGAAAAATTTATAAAATTTTAAATTTTTAAATATTTTTTTCTTGAAAAATTTCGAAGATTGAGAATTTGTATTTCGGCTATTTGGCCCGGCCTAATTTCGGCCGGAGAAATTTCAGCTGCGCACTTGTCCTGTTCTGCTTTGTTTGTTGGGAGCATAACATTTTTATTTGACTACAGTCATGGTCATTTTTTTTATTCACTGAAGCAGTTAGAAATGAAAATCGGGAAAATTTTCGAAAAAAATTCCTAGGGGGTTGGAAAATTTTTTCTGAAGATTTTAAGTGGATCCATTAGAAAGAGCACAAAATTCTCTACCGATTTGCTTTTTGAATGATGCGTCAACGACTTAAACCCGCTGAGGCATGGGCACTTCAATTTTGATACTGATCAATTCTACTGTAAAATGTACTATTTCTTTAAGAAATACAGTACTTTTTGCTGATGTCGAAATTGAAATGCCCATGCCTCAGCGGGTATTAGTCGTATAGAATGGTGGTTTCTTGCATTTTGCTTCGGAGCTTTACTCAATTTGTGCATTTCCAACCGCTTCAGTGAAAATTTAATTTCAAAAAATAAATTATGCTAAACATATGACCATGACTGTATGTGAGGGCGTATAAAAAAACAAATTTTTATTAGACTTTGGAGGAAAAACCTGACTCTAACGACAGAGAATCCCAACTTTTTTTTTTTTGGCTCATAATTTATTTTTGGGATTGAACTAAAATAGCAACAAATGAAAATTAAAATGAATAATTTATTAAGGTTGCGACTGCGATGGTTGACCAGCATGACCAGCATGTTTGAATACAAAAAATTATTAAAATAATTATAAAGGACCCGGTCTACATTTGTATACACCCAACGATTTTTGCTCCATTTATCCTACCAAAAAAATTTAGAAAAATTTATGAAAATTTCCATTTATTTAATTGATCTTGAGCTTTTATGCAGTTTACTCTAGCCAATTTTTTTTCATTCTAATAGATTTTTCGAGTCGCTGAAGTGATCAAGAATCCTTCGACCCATTTCTAAATTTTGGGTCCGAAATTTGTATCGTTTTTGGGCAATAACTTTGAAATATGAAGAACAATGAATTTTCAGCTGTCAGGGATTGGAAATGGATCAAAATGGATGCCAGATTGTAATTAGCGAGCCCGAAAATTAATTAATTACAATTATTTAAGCGTTTTTGTTTTAAAAAGTTAAAAAAATGAGGGCATAAACTGCATAAGAGCCTTGAATTTGGACAAAATGGGTTTTACTATTGAATAGCTAGCATGTAAAATTTTCGATTTTTTTTGGAGGAATAATTGAATTAAGCAAGAAAATATGCAATAAAAAAAAGAGAACAGGTAGTTCAAATGCACCATTTTATTATTTTTAATTTTAGGAACGCCGAACCAACAACTCCGGAAGTGGTTTTCCATCATCTTCTGGTATTCCAATGCATTAGTTAATTTTGTTGATAATTAATTTTCTTTAGCATTCCTGATGATTCTCATGGAAGCTCTGATCCTGGCCCCGATTTATTGAACTGATCGAACAATTGAAGAATGGAGATGGTGAGAGACATTTGTTCAAGGAATTAAATTTTTTTGATAAAACCTATTTCTAATTTTTATTATACCGTTAATCAGAAGCGTATCAAGTGGGGGAAGGGGCGATAGCAAGGATCCAATTTATTTTAATTTTAAAATTCCTCAAATTATGCAACACTATTTTTTTTGGCTCTAAATACATATAAAAAATTGCAAAATTGGGTTAAAATTTATTGAAGAGAAAAAAAAGCTTTGTTGATCCGTAAAGTTTTTTTTTCTTGATACGGTCCTGATGCTTCTAAACTGTATGCTAATAATATTTTCATTTAACATTACTTTTTAACGTGATGTTTCATATTTGGTATAATGTTAATCAATAAATTTATTTCATGATTTGTATAGATTTTCTGTTTCAGTTCTTTTTTATTTCCTTGGGAGAAGAAAAAAAGGCATGGCTCATTGTAGGCTTCCGTTTAATATTTGTATCATGGATGTCATTCTGAGGCCCCAAAAATTTTTCAGAAACAATTATGATGGAAATGAAATTTTTGAAAAAAATTATAGAAAATTTCTAAATATTTTAATATTTTTAGAATGGTTTTGGGAAAGGGACTAATTCAGAGCTTCGATATCTGAGGATTTTTCCTCATTTTGTGGTCTTTTAGAGGGCCAAAGAGGATTTTTTTGAAACTGAGAAATTTGAGGATTTTTGTGGTCTTTTGATAAAAATGACAAAAACGCATGATGTTTTTTTGAAAATTTAGGTTTATTTGGCAAAATGTTCGAACTTTTTCTTCAGATCAAAACATTTTTCGAAAAATACTCATTTTGCAATAAATTTTAATTAATTTTCTGTTAACAAATCGTACACAAAATCCCAAATTTTTTCCGGCAGCGCCTATCGGCACTGCCGGACCCTCTCCTCCCAATGTTCCTTAAAAGTTTTTTGAAAAACCGCGCAAACAAAAAAAGCAATTTAAAAGCAAAAATTAAAAAAAAATAAGAAATTGTCAATTTATTAAAAGAATAAAAATCGAATTTCTTTTTTTGAGGTTTTAAATGAGATTTGTTATAGATTTTTACCAAAAATTACCAATTTTGTGATTTTGTGCCAATTTTTTAAGAAAAAATAGGTCCGGCGGCGCTGATAGGCGCCGTGATTGGTTCAAACGAAAAATATGACTCTTAATTGATTTTGTTTGCTTTTTTTAATGCTTTTTAAAAAATGAGGATTTTTTTGAGGTATTTTAGTGGCAAATGGGGATTTTTACGGCTGAAATGAGGATTTTCAAAATTTTGAGATCAAAGCTCTGGACTAATTACTTTGACACCATTTTTTCGTCGTCCGCTTTTGAGGAAATTTTGAAAATTGAGAAACTTATTAACAGATTTTCCTATTACAACTATTTTGGGCCTATTTAAAAATGGAAAAAATTAAACGATGTATTTCCCTCATTGCATTAGATGGGAAAGGAATCAAAGGCGTAGCCAGACCCTTGGCTTCGGGGGGGGGGGGGGGGGGCTGAAGTCAAAAATTCGATTCTTAGGGGTGTATTTTTCGTTTTTCAGTCGATATTTAGGGGTGTATTTTTCGTTTTTTGAAATCCCGAATTATGGGGTGTATTTTACAAAAATTTTCGCCGTTTTTCGCCAAAAATTACTATTTTTTGCCATTTTGGTCACCATTTTTCAAAAATATAGTAAAATGGGGGTCCGGCGGTGCCAATAGGCGCCGCCGGGAAATTTTTTTTGAGTATTTTAATGTAATTTTGTTAAGAAAATTGCTTAAAATTTCAAAAAATCTACTGAAAATTTTTACTTTTTTGGGTTTCGGGGGGGGGGGGGGGAGCTTTAGCCCCCTCAGCCCCCCCCCTGCCTACGCCCTTGAAAGGAATGCGTTTTAATTTATAAGAATTTTCAGGCAAAATCCGTAAGGGTCACTTCGGCCGGGCGCAGCATGGCATCATCGAAAATATCGGCATCTGCTGGTGGTTAAATCAGGGTGCGGATCTGTTCTGATTTATCAGAAATGTTCTGATTTCAGGATAGCGACCAAATTTTGTTCTGATTTTGTAAAATTCTTCAAAAATTGGTAATTTTATGGCGTAATGTCACTCAGATTCCAAAAAAATTTTCCACGGCGGTGCCTGTCGGCACCGCCGGACCCTAAAAATCCTTTGTTTTCTTAAAAATTGGCTTGAACAATCACAAAATTTGGACAGTTTTTGGACAAAATCTGTTAACAAAATACTCAAATTTTCAAAAAAATTTTCCGGCGGCGCCTATTGGCACCGCCGGACCCTCCCCCTCGCCCATTTCCCAAAAGTTTTTTGGAAAATGTGCCGCAAGAAAATGTTAATTTTTTGATCCCGAATGTGCTAAAATTTATGGATTGCCAATTTTCTCCAACAAAATTGTTGAAATCGATAATGGGAGACGAAAAATATAATATTTGATACATTTTTGATCGAAAAATTGTAAAAAATAACTGATTTGAAGCAATTTTGCAAAATGTTCTGATTTTTTACCCCAAAATCTGATTTTTTTGGGCTTGATGTTCTGATTTTGAAAAATTTTCGATCCGCACCCTGGGTTAAATTGCAAATAAATTGCAGATTTGTATTGCCTAGAAAACCTTATCACTAAGATTGTTTTTATGACATTTTGTACCCATTTCACACTAGTCTATGAATTTTTTGTCCAAAATTTCATAATAAAAAAAAATTTATTTACATTTCATATATAATTTCGTGGTTTTTTTTGTTGTATATATTTCACACATATTTCGGTTTTTTTACATAAATATTTTTCAAATTTTCTTACATAAAGATCCCATCACTAATTATTAATAACATATACTCACATACATATAACAGCAAATTGTATCCATTCTTATATTTGTATGATGTGTAATAAAATGATAAAGAAATTCATGACTCGACAAATATTAAATTATGTAAATAATTCAAAAAGCTAATTCATATTTGAATAATTTATTTTTTAAACTATAATGGTAGCCTAATTGAATTGCAACAAAAAATATTGTCGAACTTTTCTAATTTCCTATTTTTAATTTTAATAATATTTACCAAAAAATGTAAAAAATTATAAAAAAAAATATTGAAGATATAATTCAAATACATACTTTCAAAAATGTGCTGTTGCAATTGGTATGGCGATATTCACAATCTGCCGATTTCCTGATTTTTTGAGAAATGTTGTGGATTTTTGTTTTTTTGGATAAAAATGGCAAATGAGGAGAATGATTTTTTAAGAATATTTAATGTACAAAGAAAGGTATTTGTGAATTTTTCAAAATTCTTCAGATTTTTTATGGATTTTAGCAAAACTAATTAAAATTTGTCTTTTTGGCCAAAATTTAATAAATTACAAATTTTTCTCAAGGTGGCTTCCATGGGCTCCAATGTTAATAATTTCTTGAAACTGAACTCTAGAGGTACCATCTCAGAAATACGAATTTAATAATAAAAAAAAGTTTCAAGACTTTGTTTTTAATGAATAAAGAACGAAATGTATTTTTTAATTTTTAATTAAAAAAATATATCCTAGGAAATTAAATATGACAAGTTTTAATTAATCATAAACTATTGACCTAATTTAAAAAAAGCATTTTGATATTTTCGACCGTGCTGGCGCATTTCTTAAAAACTGCCACAAATTCTTCTCAAAACTGACACCACCTAGTAACTTCAAAAATTCTTGAAAAAATAGAAAAATATTTAAAGAAATTTGGATAAAACATCAAAGAAGTAAAAACAATTTTTTAATTAAGTGTAATAAAAATTTTTGACGCAAAATTTGTGAGAGAAAATTAATATAATTTTCCGGACCGGCTCAGTTCGGCCCCGGCACGGTTCGGCCCAGCAGGTTTTTGCACTATAACTTTTTTCTTTGCCAACCAAATCCAACAATGTTGGTATCATTCGAGAGCTCTTCAGATGCTCTATTAGCCTCCAAAATTCCAAAAAAATTTGTTCAGTTTAAAAAAAGTTCAAACCAAAAAAGTTGGAAAATTTGGTTTTTTTGAACTCTTCTGACCATAACTTTTTTGAATCTTAACGAAATTTTTTCAAAATTTGCAGGCTAATAGTGAACACTTAGGGCTATCGAATGATATCAACATTGTTGGATTTGGTTGGCAAAGAAAAAAGTTATAGTCAAAAACATGCTGGGGCCGAACCGTGCCGGGGCCGAACTGAGGTAGACCGTAATTTTCTGATATAAATTTTATTTGCTTATTCTTGACACTGATTTCGGCAAATTTCATAGAAAAATCATATGAAAATTAATTTAAATGTACGCAAAATTTTTTAAACTGTTCTTTAAATTTTGTTTAATATTTTTCAATCTTAAATATTTCTCTTTGAAATAAGGGAGTACCTATGGTAATTTTAAGGAACGCGTTACCACATTTTTTGACATGCTTATTTTATTAAATAATAATAATATCTTTATTATTATATTTATTAACCGCTAAAATAAATCGTCCGTCCGTTCATTTGCCAACACTTTTCCCAGCAAATTGTGATCGGATGGGGGCAAAAAACTCAAAAATTGTCCGATTTGTCCATTCCCATCCACCGGAAATGGCATTCCATCGGCCGTTTTGGCGATGATTCGGCTTCCCATTTTCGCTTTTTCCCTTTTTTCATCGCTTTTGCTTAATTTGCCAACGCTTTTCCCAGCGATCGGACAAAAATTGTGTTTAGGGAGTGTAAATGTGCGATGATTTGGCCTTTTTCTGCTGCTTTTCCTATTTTCCGCCCCTTTTTTGCTTGTCCATAAATAGGCAATGAAAGCCCAGCAAAAGCCACTCATTCTTCATTCATTTACTGACAAATTGCTGTGTTAATGTATTGCTAGGAATTTAGGATTTTTGATGAATTTCAGATAAAACAAAAAAATTCACCAGTTCATATTTCTTCGTTCCAATACGCCGCCGTTCAATCTACCGTAAACCAACCCAACTCCATCCATCTCCATCAATCACTCTTCGTTCGTTTTGCCAAAAAAGTGAGAATTGTTAAAATTAAATAAAAATATTTCTGATTGATTCAGCACTCATTTCGTCTACCGTACTCTAACCAAAAATTCTTAGGCGTGTATGACTTAGAGCACTGTTAAAATAAAAAATTCTATTCTATACATATTTTTTTAAAGATTTTCTTTGGAAAACATCAAATAAAATTCCAAAATAAAATTTCAGCAAAATGTATACCATTTGCATGGCACATTTCGTCTTCCTTGCCGTCGTCATCGTCCACTTCTCTGAGCCAGCTTCTCGTCAGGTAAACAATTTTTTTTTAATCATATAATAAAATTATATCCAAATTAAGAAATCGACTTTGAAACCTGTGTTTTATGAATACCAATTGGAACGCATTCCACTTGTATAATTTTTTTTCCCCAATTTTTTTAATATTTTGTTTGGTACTAATGCACTTTACCCGACATAATTTTTTTTTTTGTCTAAATTCATGTAAATTAGCTACCGGGGGTTTTCAGCATCGCTGATTAAGAATCTGGCGTTCATTCCAACTAAATTCCATACACCAGAACCCGAAATCGAACTTTGGGTCGAACATAGAAAATTTTCAAAGTCCTATTCAAAAAAAAGTTCAACAAGATGCAATAGTGAAAAATCAATGAAAAAACAATGCTCGCATGGATACAATTCTGTGACTTGAGACCAAAAATTAAAAAAGACAGACTCAAAGTCTCCAAACTGTTTTCGCCAGAAGTTCCGTGATTTATTTGTTATACAGCGCACGAGAAATGTTGAAAACCCCCGGAAACTATTTTACATGAATTTAGACAAAAAAAATAAATTATGTTTGGTAAAGTGCATTAATAGCTTTTGTTTTTTGTTGCCTATTTTATTACATTTTACGATTTGAACACCACACAGGACAGAATGATCAGCGAAATGCTTGACATGGAAAAGGGATGCACCGAGGAAACGTATTGCTTCTGCGATTTTTTTCATGATGGGAAAGGGAAACTATTAATGGCAAGGGGAATGTGTTGTGGCTACGATAGGCTCTGCCGATGTTGCGATACGGTGGGTTGGTTGCTCATCATCATACAGCGCTAGGTCGAAGGACAAAAAGTGCAAAATTTTTGCTAAATTTTTTGACTAAATCCACACACATAACTTTTCTCAGACGCAATCAAATTGCGCACAATCTTGGTATCATACGATAGCACTAAGAATTCTCTATTAGCCTGCCAAATTTCAAAAAATTTTATTAAGTTTCAAAAAATTTATGGCCAAAAAGGTTTGGAAAACCAACTTTTTGAAATTTTCTGGCCACAAATTTTGAAACTTAAAGAAATTTTTTGAAATTTTGCAGACTAATAGAGGATTCTTAGGACTATCGAATGAAACTAAGAATGTTTAATTTGGATGCTTTTTAAAAAAGTTGTGGTTCACTAAACTTGCAAAAAATTTTATGGTCGTGTCTTTTTTTTATGGTCGTGTGAACTGCAATAGAGCCCCAATTTGCACAATCTTGGTATCATAGGACGATAGCCCATGAATCACTTTATTAGCTTTTTCAAAATTTTTTTTTATTAAGTTTTACAAAAGTTATGACAATTTTTCCAGCTTTTTTTGGCTATAACTTTTGAAAAACATGATAAATTTTTTTGAAATTTAACATGCTAATAAAGCAATTCAAGGGTTACCGTATGATACCAAGATTGTGCAATTTGGTTGTGTCTGAAAAAAAGTTATGAGTTGCTTTAGTCAAAATTTAAGCAAATTTTACACTTTTTTAAAAAAGGTGCATTTTTTCAGAACCCACTGTTTGCTGGAATGCCAAATGTATTGTGTGTGTCCTCCAATTTAGCCTAATTAATGTTTTACCGATTCTTTCTGGCAGATAACACTTAAAGGACACATTTATACCGAAGAATGCAAGATTGAGGACAAAGAAGCCAACTATGGTAAAAATTGGTGTCTATGTCGATTCCTAAAAAAAAAATGCAAAAATGAGCAACAAAAAGTGCAAAATCAGACATCTGTTTTTTTTTTGTATGAATTTTTAAAATTGATTATTAGAGCTCGTATTTTGAGGCATATGCCTCGGTATGTTAAGCATAAATAACACACATTTAAAAAAAAATTTATTAATAAACCTACATTTAATTTGCTAATAAAACTTTTCAAAATGACAATTTAAATATGGACTTTAATTAACAATTATTTTAATTAGCAATAATTTTTTTTCTAAAAATGAGGTAAATTTTGCTTAATTTAACAGTTTAGTTGTTTAGCAACCGAAAGATACACCTGTGCTCGTTCTGTGGAACCCGTTCCGGAGACTGCCTGTTGTGAGAAGAACTACATTCCTAAACTTAGTACTCGTCATTTCAGTGGAGAAGCGGTATGCCGCAATTTTTTTTAAAAAATTTAAGATAACGGCTAGATTTGGCATAATGCATTTTGAAAGATATTTATTAGGGATTCTGTAGAACATAAAAGGTGACTCGCCCGGTGGGACTCGAACCCACCACCCAGCAATCCGCGCCGTGCTCTAACCAACTGGGCTACGGGCGCTCCTTTTAGCGGTTCTCCCATGTCCTTTATCCCACTTTCTCCCACACTCCGTTCCTTCTGGCATCACAATTCAATTCACATGCACGAAGTTTAAAAATACACTTTTTATTAGCCCCAAAAAAAGGAAGCCGCCCCTAATATAAAATTGTAATCCTGTGCGATGTTTTTGATGTTTTCATACAGCAAACGCTACATATTTTGGTACTTTTCGATAAAACTGGCGCATAATTTTTCTTGGTATCAACCTGGTTTCAACATTTTTGGTACTTCTCGATAAAACTGGCAAAAGTTTCAACATTTTTGGTACTTCTCGATAAAACTGGCAAAAGTTTCAACATTTTTGGTACTTTTCGATAAAACTGGCACATAATTTTTTTTGGTATCAACCTAGTAGTTTCAACATTTTTGGTACTTTTCGATAAAACTGGCACATAATTTTCTTGGTATCAACCTAGTTTCAACATTTATCATCATCATCATGCATTAACACAACTATTTTTTTTTTGTTTAAAGCGAATGTTCCGTGAGTCGAGACAGCGTAGCTGCGATCAGCCGAACGAAATTATAATTGCTCTACCATCCGGCCCAGACGGCCTCCAGAAGACCTTCGAAAAGTCCCTTAATGAATATGAAGCTTTGTGCATTAAGGACAGTGCTGAATTTTTGGTTATTTGAATAATTCTTTTATATGTAATTATAAATAATACATTTTGTCACAGGTTCCACGCGCTAAAATCGGGCAAATCACTTATGTAAGAGAACAAAAAAAATTTTTTTTTACATATATTTACAAAATTTATTATTATATTAATTTTTTATTTGATTTTTTCTATAATAGCAATGATTTTCTGAAAACCAAAACCATTTTTAGGAGGAAAGTAGTGTGTGTGTGTGTATTAGAAGAAATAAACGGTTTCATTGAAAATTAATTATTTTAAATGTTTATAGGACCCGATTGACTCTCCAACCACGCCAGCTACGACGACGGTATGTCATTTATTCAACATTATTATTAAATTTTAACGGGAGAGAGAGAGAGAGAATTAGGCTACGCTAATTGAATTAGCGTAGCCAGTGGGTCTGAGGATGTAATAGCCCCTCCCACCCACACCCGAAACTGAAAAATGAAAAATTTTAATGAAATAAGAAATTTTCTGAAAAGGTATATTTTTGTTCTTAGTAATTTCATTAAAAATTTCAAAATTTCCGCTTGGCAATGTATTCATTCATTGCCAGACCCAAAATCCCTATAAAATTTTCAAAATTTCACTCAAAAATCGCCAATTTGATGAAAATTTGTTATAAAAAGTCGGCCGGTCAGAAATTCAAAAATCGGCACCGCCGTGCCCTACCCTTCAAAAAATAGAAGAAGAAGCCGATGAACAAAAAAAGATCGTCGCTGGAGAGCGGAGGGGGCGGGGGGGGGGGGGGTAGCCACCCCGGCGCCCGGAAAATGCGTCAGTGAAACTATAAAACCAAGTTCCTTGGGTTTGGGAGGTCGCTGATCACGAATTGAACATACATTTTGGCCCACTCCGAACACCGGACCCGAATTCGAACAAAAGGTCGAAAGTTCAAATTTTCAAATTTTGCATTTTTGGTTAAGAAACGGCATAAATGTTCTTTATTTGAAGGATTGATGATTTTTAGTTTGTTTCCGTGTACGTAAACCGATTTTTAAGAAAAAACCTAATTTCGAAAATTTAGACTTTTCGGCTTTTTGTTCGAGTTCTGGTCCGGGGTTCGAAATGCAGAACGATGTTTTTATAGAAGTTTATTTCCATATTACAATACTAATGCCATAGAACTTTATTTTAAAATATTTGTATCACTGACCGATTTTCCACTGACCGATTTTCCGGTCACGGCCACCCCGCCCCGCCGGAAGTCAGCTACGCGCCCTTAATTAATGCATCTTTAAATTCCATTTAGCCTCCAAGCAAGGCATTTCGTGTTACTGTCTCGTCGTATGCCGCCGCTTCTTTCATCCGTAATAATTAACAACCGATTTTTAGTTGCATTTTTTTGATTCATCTTGGTCTAAAACGTATTGAAAAATATTTTTAGTTTATTCTATTTAGTTAATTGCTGTTTTTCATTTTAAAGTCCCAACTAAAAGCGTACATTTTGCATATTTTGGCGTTTTTCAAAAAACTCCTTAAAATAAAATAAATCAAAAAATTCACCCACTAAGATTGACTTTTCCAAGTTTTCAAATGTACATCAGTCGGAAAATTAACTTTTTTTTATTAACTCAAATTTTCAGCCAAAAAAATTGTCACAAAAATATTTATAATATAATTTCCGATGAATTTTATGTAAAAGAAAACAAATATTAATACTGGTACAATTTTTTCACACCACTTAGATTTGAATTTTTTGGAGGTTTTTGGTGCATAAAAAAATCGCATCCCATTAGTATTTTCCAATGTGTGTTAACAATTAAAGAAAAAATTTTCAGTGATGGTGAGTGTGCTTCTGCAATTCTTGCTCAGTCATTTCTATGGCGACGAATGAGAATTTCGTTGAATTGCCAATGAACCTGGTCGGCGCCATCACCCATTTGACCCCAATTCCGGTCATTATTCATTCCCCATTTGACCCCCGATCATTTAGTCATTCCCCATTTGACCCCCGATCATTTAGTCATTCCCCATTTGACCCCCGATCATTTAGTCATTCCCCATTTGACCCCCGATCATTTAGTCATTCCCCATTTGACCCCCGATCATTTATTCATCACCAAATTGTCCCCAGTTCCGATCATTCATAAAAAATAATTTAAAAAGTTAAAAAACATCATTTGTCCCCCCAATTCCGATCATTTATTCACTCCTCCATTTGTCCCCAATTCCGATTATTTATTTAAAAAAATAAAACGTAAAAAATCTCATTTATACCCCCCCCCAATCCGATCATTTATCCATTTCCCATTTATCTCCATTTCCGATCATTAAAAAAAAATAATTTAAAAAAACGTAAAAAAAAAAAAACTTCATTTGTCCCCCAATTCCGATAACTTATCTATTTTTGTCACAATTTGTGTCATTCATTTATCAATTCGCAATTTGACTCCAATTCCGCTCATTTATCCATCCATTCCTCATTTGTCACCAATCTGATCTTTTTCCATTCCCCATTTGTCCCCAATTCTGATCATTTATATAAAAAAATAAAAAAAAATTCATTTGCCCCCCCCCCCAATTCCGGTCATCTAACCATTCATCATTTGTCCCATTTCCGATCATTTTTCCATTCCCAATTTGTGCCGAGTTTTGATTAAAAAACGCAAAAAAAGTCCCTTGTCCCCCCATCAATAATTATTGTATTAATTCAGTTTAATAAAAATTATTCTGATATGACTTTACCTGCTTTACCATACAAGATCTAAGAATACCACCTGTTAAGTTTGTTTCTCAGGGTTATGTCGTAAGTAAGGAACGGAATGGATTTGGATTTATATGGATTTCCGTGTAATCCAAGTAGTATTTTAAGGTTGGTTTGAGACTTCTAGGGTGCCTTCCAGATTTTTCCATGTTTCAGCTTTTTGTCCATATTTGGCTGTTCATAAAATTTCTCGAAAAAAATACATTGGAAGACCAAAAATTTATTTTAAACAATACACAATCCTAAAGAATGTAGAAATAATGATTTTTTGTAGTAATAGTGCCAAAAAAAGATAGCTAAGTGCCAACATTTTGAATTTAAATCTTTACATGAAATATTTGAGGATAAAATTGTAAAAGTAAATTAATCTTATCATACTGAAAAAAAAAAGTTTATAAAGTACAGAATATGCTATGTTTTTTGCCATGGTCATCTAACGTCCTTAAAATGCAATTGAGCCAAAATTAATTTATATATTCGATAATTCTAATAATTCTCGATTAATCTTTAAAATTTCAAAAAATTTCATTCAGTTTAAAAAAACTATGGTTAAAAAATTCTGCCTCAAGATTTTTTGAAATTTTGGTACCATTACTTTTTTATAATTTTATAAAAAAATTCAATATTCTGATTGACAACACTTAAAGCTATTGAATGTGATATAATGAAATTTTAATTTGCTTGAATTTAAGCCAAATTAAGAATTTAAATGTCTTACATTTGTTTTCCTAGCCTTGGCGGATTTAGAAACGACCTAGCACCCTTGGCAGCGTGCTGCTCGTTCAAAAGCATGCACATCGTGCACTTTGTGGGCAAGAGCAGCAAACGGATGTAAATTGCAAATTTTAAATGCCCCAAAACACTGTAAACATGGAAAACTGTCGTACTGAGTTGGCCCCAATCAATGTGCTTTGGCTGAGTTCAATGGTCCGTCCGTTTTTTGATCCAATTTCAGGAATTCGTTTCAAAAGAAAATTTTTTAAATTTCCCATTTTTTCAGCTTCTCGCGTTGGCTTCGGTGCCGTTCTGTCTCAGCCAAGGGCGTAGGCAGGGGGGGGGACTGAGGAGGCTAAAGCCCCCCCCCCCCGAAACCCAAAAAGTAAAGAATTTTCAGTAGATTTTTTTGAAATTTTAAGCAATTTTCTTAATAAAATTGCATTAAAATACTCAAAAATTTTCCCGGCGGCGCCTATCGGCACCGCCGGACCCCCATTTTACCATATTTTTGAAAAATAGTGGCCAAAATGGCAAAAAATATTAATTTTTGGCGAAAAATTTTGTAAAATACACCCCATAATTCGGGAATTCAAAAAACCAAAAATACACCCCTAAAAATTGACTTAAAAAGAAAAATACACCCCTAAAAATCGAATTTTTGAGTTCAGCCCCCCCCCCCCCCCCAAAGCCAAGGGTCTGGCTACGCCCTTGGTCTCAGCGTGTTGGCACTTCTGATCACCGCGAAATGCTGGTTAACTGACGGGGATGGAGCCGGTGGCATTTCGTTGCGGGCATATTTGCCCGGGTGGGTTCAGGCAAAAAATAATTCACTAAATTCTTAAAAATTAAAAAAAATATTAAAGAATTTTAAAAAAATTTATTTTAAAAATTCAAAAATAATTCGCCTGCCAAGAAAATAAAAGAAAATTTCCAAAACAATACCGTTTGCTTTTTTTAATGAAAATTTTTTAATTTAGACAATTAGCATTAGAATTTTCAAGGACTTTTCCAGAGCTCCGCCCTTGGCCCGGACGCGTACAAAAGCCTGGCACCCGTGGTGGCCGGCGGCCAGTACCAGCACTACTCCATCTCCAGCAGACATGGCATTCCGCCGCCGGCGACGACACCGCCCGGGGCTGACGCATCACAGAGCTCATTTGGCACATTTGTGTACAAAAAATATTGAAAATTGGACAATTTAAATCACAAAACAAACACAGAATGATAATTTTAATTTTGCTTTTATATCCGTGTATTTAAACCGATTTTGAACCTAAAAATGCTAAGATCGAAAATTTAGATTTCAACTTTTTGTTTGAATCCGGGTTCGGAGGAATTCAGAACAATGTTCTCATATATATTTTGAAAACCCTCGACCCTAATTGGATCCCCCCAAAAACAACAAAATTCTTTTTTATGTGTAGCAAAAAAAAGCAATGACGAAACATATCAACAACAAAAAAAAGAACATCGCAACACATAAAAAACCACTAACTAATTAGCCAACTAATTAACGGATCAACACATAAAAACATAACTTAATATCCGTTACAAATTGCTCTCTGCTGATGTTTGATCACTATGATAAAAACTCTCAAGTTTCTATATCCTCTGATTTCTATGCGTTCTTTGGAACGCATTCTTTTTTTTTCATTTTGCATGAGCATATCTTTCCCGAAGAAGTGTCTTCAAATCCTTCACAGTTAAATTTATGCGAACCAAAGTCTATTTTGTCAGTGTTTTTGCAATCATTTAAACACTTATTCCACCCAACATCTCCAGGTTTGATATTATTGTTGTTTTTGCTACGGCTAAAGCATCCCATGCCATGGGCAACATGATGATTAGGGTCGGCACTGAACAGCAGCAGCACAATCACAAGCAGTAACAGCAGCAGACGATGTGCCACCACCACCGCAAGTGATGATGAAGTGGAAGAAGAAGCAGATGGGGTGAAGAACGACGAATTGGCAAACATTTAATCTGTTCAAAAAGAAAAATGGCAAACAAATGAAATTGTTTAAAATAATTTTGATGGTTTTATAGATGGGGCGGTCTACCTCAGTTCGGCCCTCACGGTTCAGCCCCAGCATGCTTTACCAATATAACTTTCTATAACTTTTTCTTTGTCAACCAAATCCAAATTGTTGGTATCATTCGAAAGCTTAATGTATTTAGAAGTTTTTTCTAAGCTATTGCTTTGCGATTAGAGAATTACCAAAATAGTTATACATGAAAATTGTGAAAAAGTCGAAATTTTAAATTTTTCTTAATAAAATTTTTTCTATTCTTGAAAATTTTTTTTCGCTTTTTGGTAAGGCTAATAGAGCATGTTAAGAGCTTTCGAATGATACCAAGATTGATGGATTTGGATAACAAATAAAAAAGCTATCGTGGAAAAGCATGCTGGGGCCGAACCGTGGGGGCCGAACTGAGCGGTTCCGAGATGGGGGGGGGGGAGAACTTATTGTACTTGGCGCCTTTTCTGGAAAAAAAAATCAAAAATTAATCATGAAGTCAAACCACCATACAATTTATTTATTTTTCTTACTGAAATCGTTAATTCAGAATTCGGCGGATCGGACAACTCCTTTTCCAAGGACGAGTATATCCAAGGACATAAGGGGAAAACAAATTCCATTAAATTCAAGGACATGTAAAAATTTTATCATATGCAATAAAAATGGTTAAGTTTTATCCAAATGGTTTATATTTTTTCGCCGGAATGAAATTTTTACCAAATATTTTTTGTTTCCGTTGCTTATTTTTCCTCATTTCACCGCATATACACTTTTTTCGGTGTGCTTTTTACCTGATTTCCGAGGAACAGTGCCGTCCGGCGGGAAAATTTTTTTTGGGGAATTTTTGTTAAATTTATTACCAGATTTTTCACCAATAATGCAATAAGTTACAAAAAATTTGGTATAAAAGGTCAAAAATTAAAATTTTTGAATTATTGTTTTCAATGCTCATTTTCAAGGACAATTGAATTCAAGGATACTTTCAAATTTTCAAGTGAGAGGGCCCGTTTCCAGGGTGCCCTTGCCATTCAAGGACGTATCCGAACCGTGCCGTTAATGGTTTTGAAATTTCGGGTCAATGGCAACGCGTACAAAAGGCAACTCGTATTTTACAAATAAGCCTAAGCCTAGGCCCAAGCAAGCATAGGCCTAGTCGAAAGCTTAGGCCTAAGCCTAAAGCCTAGGCCTAACCTAAGCAATTGTACGAGTTGCCTTTTGTACGAGTTGTCACGGCACCGAAATTTGGTTGCTTATAGAGAAGAAAATTTTTTTGGTAATGGAATGATAACGATGAATGCTTGTTTGGGTGTGCATCTGAGAAGCTCTGACGAGTTTAAATACCCATAAATATTCCCAGCTAAATCAAATAGGATGACATGCCCAAAAAGGGCATGCTAATGCCAACCTTTTCAATGAGAAATACAAAATTAAAACGTGGCTAACAGTGCCCAAGACTCTCGATTGTATTGTGCAGTCAATGCCCGGGGGATGAAATGCTCAAAAAGGGCATGCCAATGCCTACCTTCTGACGCGAGCAATTTAAAATAAAAACGTGGCTAACAGTGCCCAAGACTCTCGATTGTATTGAGCCAATGCCCGGGGGATGAAATACCCAAAAGGGCATGCCAATGCCTATCTTCTGACACGAGCAATTTAAAATAAAAACGTGGCTAACAGTGCCCAAGACTCTCGATTGTATTATTGTGCAGTCAATGCCCGGGGAATGAAATGCCCAAAAAAGGCATGCCAATGCCAACCTTTTCAATAAGAAATACAAAATTAATACGTGGCTAACAGTGCCCAATACTCTCGATTGTATTGTACAGTCAATGCCCGGGGGATGAAATGCCCAAAAAGGGCATGCCAATGCCAACCTTTTCAATAAGAAATACAAAATTAATACGTGGCTAACAGTGCCCAATACTCTCGATTGTATTGTACAGTCAATGCCCGGGGGATGAAATGCTCAAAAAGGGCATGCCAATGCCTACCTTCTGACGCGAGCAATTTAAAATAAAAACGTGGCTAACAGTGCCCAAGACTCTCGATTGTATTGAGCCAATGCCCGGGGGATGAAATACCCAAAAGGGCATGCCAATGCCTATCTTCTGACACGAGCAATTTAAAATAAAAACGTGGCTAACAGTGCCCAAGACTCTCGATTGTATTATTGTGCAGTCAATGCCCGGGGGATGAAATGCCCAAAAAAGGCATGCCAATGCCAACCTTTTCAATAAGAAATACAAAATTAATACGTGGCTAACAGTGCCCAATACTCTCGATTGTATTGTACAGTCAATGCCCGGGGGATGAAATGCTCAAAAAGGGCATGCCAATGCCTACCTTCTGACGCGAGCAATTTAAAATAAAAACGTGGCTAACAGTGCCCAATACTCTCGATTGTATTGTACAGTCAATGCCCGGGGAATGAAATGCCCAAAAAGGGCATGCCAATGCCTACCTTCTGACACGAGCAAATTAAAATAAAAACGTGGCTAACAGTGCCCAAGACTCTCGATTGTATTGTACAGTCAATGCCCGGGGGATGAAATGCTCAAAAAGGGCATGCCAATGCCTACCTTCTGACACGAGCAATTTAAAATAAAAACGTGGCTAACAGTGCCCAAGACTCTCGATTGTATTATTGTGCAGTCAATGCCCGGGGAATGAAATGCCCAAAAAGGGCATGCCAATGCCTACCTTCTGACACGAGCAAATTAAAATAAAAACGTGGCTAACAGTGCCCAAGACTCTCGATTGTATTGTACAGTCAATGCCCGGGGGATGAAATGCTCAAAAAGGGCATGCCAATGCCTACCTTCTGACACGAGCAATTTAAAATAAAAACGTGGCTAACAGTGCCCAAGACTCTCGATTGTATTATTGTGCAGTCAATGCCCGGGGGATGAAATGCCCAAAAAAGGCATGCCAATGCCAACCTTTTCAATAAGAAATACAAAATTAATACGTGGCTAACAGTGCCCAATACTCTCGATTGTATTGTACAGTCAATGCCCGGGGGATGAAATGCCCAAAAAGGGCATGCCAATGCCTACCTTCTGACACGAGCAATTTAAAATAAAAACGTGGCTAACAGTGCCTAAGACTCTCGATTGTATTATTGTGCAGTCAATGTCCAAAAAGGGCATGCCAATGCCAATCTTTTGGAGGAGCAATTATCAAATAAAAAAAATAAAAATTTAGCTAAAATGCGAAAATTTTGATTAGTATTTAGGTGTACATACAGATGTATGTAAACATATGCAAATTGTCAATTGGAAAAGCGAAAATAGGTCTTGCTTTTTCAGCATTGAAGTTGAACCGCACCGAATTTAAAATTAAAATATATCCTTTTGTAACCATAAAAATCTAGCCAGTGATACTTAAGATAAGAAAAATAATAAAAAAAGGCATTTTATTTGGTCGGTAGGAAATGATCGAAATTGGGGACAAACTTGGAACATGACGAAATGATCGGACAGATTGGGACTTGGGGACAAATGTGATATGGCCGGAATTGGGGGCCAAAAGAGGTTGAATGGTTAGGCTATTATGAATTTGGGAAAATGATTAAGCTGATCGGATGAAAATTGCTCAAATATATTTTATTTAATTTTTATTTTTTACATTTTTGGCTAAAACATATTGAATTGATGTAGACCGAAAAAGGTGCAAAAAATTAAGGAAATCCATACAAATCCGGTCTATATTTATCAGTCATATGGAAAGTTATGAATTTGCACTATATCGTTTATTTTCCCATTTACTACCGTTGCGTTCTGTCCCCGTAGGCCAATTGTCCCCGTATACCAATTGTCCCCCGTTGACATATGTAGGTACAAATGGCCTATCCTCCTGCCACTTGTCACTGTAGGCCAATTGTCCCCAAATACCAATTGTCAACGTAGGCCAATTGTCCTAAATACCAATTATTAACGTAGGCCAATTGTCGCCAGTACCAAATGTCTTACTACAAATCGCCTATCCTCCCTACTATAGTCTGAAGGCGGATGAAAGCTCGATTTATTGCGGCAGTTGTCCATCTTTAGCGGACAAATGAGTTAAGATTTGACATTTTGTCCTTTCTATCGCTCTTCAACCTCATCCATCCATTCATCTCCAATTAGTACCAATTCTTTACTATTTTTCTTAAATGGCTTTTTTTTTCTTTTTACTTTACCCGTCCTTTATTTATTTTATTGTACTTAATTACCATTTTTATATTAATATTACTAATTTTTTGATGCTCAAATTATCGATTCCGTTTTCATTTGCCAACACTTTTTCCAAACGATTGGTCGGAAAATGAATAAAATAATTTGTACGGAATATTATGTTAATGAGAAAAATTGTCCAATTTGTCCATTTCCATCCACCGGAAATGGCATTCCATCGGTTCATTTTGGCGATGATTCGGCTTCCCATTTTCGCTTTTCCCCCATTTTTTAAATTATCGCTTTTGCTCAATTTGCCAACGTTTTTCCCAGCGATCGGACAAAAATTGTGTGTGCTTATGGAGTGTTAATTTGTGATGATTTGTCCACTTTTTCTGATGCTTTTCCCATTTTCCCGCCCCTTTTTTGTGTGTCCATAAAAGGGCAATGAAAGCGCAGCAAAAAACATTCATTTCTCATTCACTAATCTTTTTTTCATCCCATCATTTAGCTGAACCTTCATTTACTTTCTTAATTTATCCAATCTCATCTCACTTTGCCTTCATCCAACACAAAAAAATGTTAGTTAAAATTAAATAATTAGCGTTTAAATTAATAAATAAATAGCGTTTAAAAATATATTTTTTAATAATAATTAAAACTAAACAAAAATTCAAAATTTAGAACTCCAAAAATGGTCCTCCTCCGCTCCATGCATTTTCATCCATCTGTTTTTGCCCAGCTGCTGCTGCAGCTGCTGGTGGTGTGCCTGCTCAGTTTGCCGAAACCCGGACATTGTATGTAGTAATATTACTGTATATCAAAAAAGAATTTTTTTTTGTTTTTTTTTGTAAAAAATGGGTTTTTTATTTTTATTTTTCTAATCATTTTTTTAAACTTTTCATTTTTCAAATGCCTTTAGTATTAAAGTGCAAACATCGCCAGGAAAGTGAGGGAAACAAATTTCTCACTGATGGAGTGGAAGACTGCGGAAATGACTTATCTTGGAGATGTTGTGCATCTTTCTGCACAGCTGGTGAAGAGGAAAAAAATTTTTTTTAACAAAATAATTTTTTTTTTTTTTTTGGAGGGGTCATGTAGAGAAATTCAGGAAAAATTTTTAAATTTTTTGGGGGGGGGGGGTTTCTAGTTTGGGTACACCCCAAAATCTTGCCGCCCGAAATCTCGCCGAAACAAAATCTCGCCGCCCAAAATCTCGCCGCAGAAATTTCAAAAATTTTTTTTCACACTTAGAAATTTTGCAAGGAAAAATTATTTGAAAATTATTTTTCGCTAAAAAATTATAATAATCATTTTCCGTTTTTAAAAACTGACCAATTAGGTGATTTTCTCGTTAAAGTACTCACAATTTCTATTTATTTTTCGGCGGCGAGATTTTGTCGCGCTAGATTTCGGGCGGCGAGATTTTGTCGCGCTAGATTTCGGGCGGCGAGATTTTGTCGCGCTAGATTTCGGGCGGCAAGATTTTGTCGCGCTAGATTTCGGGCGGCGAGATTTTGTCGTGGCGAGATTTCGGGCGGCGAGATTTTGTCGCGGCGAGATTTCGGGCGGCGAGATTTTGTCGCGGCGAGATTTCGGGCGGCGAGATTTTGTCGCGCTAGATTTCGGGCGGCGAGATTTTGTCGTGGCGAGATTTCGGGCGGCGAGATTTTGTCGCGCTAGATTTCGGGCGGCGAGATTTTGTCGCGGCGAGATTTCGGGCGGCGAGATTTTGTCGTGGCGAGATTTCGGGCGGCGAGATTTTGTCGTGGCGAGATTTCGGGCGGCGAGATTTTGTCGCGCTAAATTTCGGGCGGCGAGATTTTGTCGCGGCGAGATTTCGGGCGGCGAGATTTTGTCGTGGCGAGATTTCGGGCGGCGAGATTTTGTCGCGGCGAGATTTCGGGCGGCGAGATTTTGTCGCGCTAGATTTCGGGCGGCGAGATTTTGTCGTGGCGAGATTTCGGGCGGCGAGATTTTGTCGCGCTAGATTTCGGGCGGCGAGATTTTGTCGTGGCGAGATTTCGGGCGGCGAGATTTTGTCGCGCTAGATTTCGGGCGGCGAGATTTTGTCGCGCTAGATTTCGGGCGGCGAGATTTTGTCGCGCTAAATTTCGGGCGGCGAGATTTTGTCGCGGCGAGATTTCGGGCGGCGAGATTTTGTCGTGGCGAGATTTCGGGCGGCGAGATTTTGTCGCGGCGAGATTTCGGGCGGCGAGATTTTGTCGCGCTAGATTTCGGGCGGCGAGATTTTGTCGTGGCGAGATTTCGGGCGGCGAGATTTTGTCGCGCTAGATTTCGGGCGGCGAGATTTTGTCGTGGCGAGATTTCGGGCGGCGAGATTTTGTCGCGCTAGATTTCGGGCGGCGAGATTTTGTCGCGGCGAGATTTCGGGCGGCGAGATTTTGTCGCGCTAGATTTCGGGCGGCGAGATTTTGTCGCGGCGAGATTTCGGGCGGCGAGTTTTAGTCGTTGCGAGATTTCGGGCGGCGAAATTTTGTCGTTGCGAGATTTCGGGCGGCGAAATTTTGTCGTGGCGAGATTTCGGGCGGCGAGCTTTTGTCCCGTCTCCCGCTAGTTTCAACTCGAGAAAAATCCCGGAGCGGAGGTGAGGGTAGGGATCTCGAGTGTCACCATGAAACAAAAATTTGGGAGAGTTTAAATATGAAAACAATTTTCAGGCGATTTCATGTGGAATGAGTGGACATGTCTTCTATCCAGTGGAAATTCCGACAAGGACGAAGCAAATTGTGTCATGGAGCAATCTTACATTGACACTGAGCGTGCCAAATTTGACCTTCCCAAGGCCGACCGCAATTGGACGTGCACGTGCCAATTGGGCGCCCTTTATGGGGAGATGGGCAACGCGAACATTGTGAACCCAAATCCGGCATTGAGGCCCACGCGTAAGGACAACAGGGAATGCCAAGCGAGCAGACGGAATAAAATTTTTCAAGGACGTGGACTTTAAAATAGGTTTTACAGTGAAATAGTAAAATTTTGTTTCCAAGAACACGGAGAGAAAAATTCGTTTTCAAGGACACGGAGAGAAAAATTCGTTTTCAAGGGCATACATGGACTGTAAAATTAGTTTTCAAGGACACGGAGAGTAAAATGTGTTTTCCATGGAAATGGACAGTAAAATTATGTTTCCAAGAACACGGAGAGAAAAATTCGTCTTCAAGGACACGGAGAGTTAAATTCGTTTTCAAAGACATGTACTGTAAAATTCGTTTTCAAGGACATGGACTGTCAGTTTTTTTTGCAGGGGCCCAGATGATTGATTCTGTTTGGTCCCCGTCTACGGCGGAGGGCTAACCCAAAATTTTACTCAGACTTTGTCAATTTTCAAGTACACGGGTTCTCCAAAAAGATGGAGAACAAAAATTTTCAAGGACAAGCAGACTTTTTTTCAAGGACTAGAATTTTCAAATTTTAGCAAAAATGAAGTGCAAATACCGCATTGAATCGGAGGATGTCGAACTCAATGAAAAGCAGAACACGAAGGAAGAAAAAGAATGCGAAAACAACGAAATGAAATGTGGCTTGGCGCTCTGCAAAGCGAACGATAGTAAAAATTTAAAATTATTATTTTACCAAGAATTAATTCGGCAGAAAAAAAAATACAAGTCTAGACTAACCTTGAAAAATTTTATGCTCCAGAAAAATTCCCGTGTTTTTTTTAAGTTTATTGGCAAATTTTTTTTTTTGTAAAAATTCTTGAATAACAAAATGCCAATAATTTTTACCCACATTCAAATGCCATTTTTTGTCACCAATTTAAGGTGAATTGGTGTTTAACCATTGGTCATGTTTCCCGGCTGATTTGAAGAAAAAGGCGTGTGCCAAAGATGCAGCGAATCGCACGAATGAAATACGTGCCAAATGGGGCGCTAATAAGTTGGCGAATGCCACCACTGATTGGAAGTGCCGGTGCCGTTTTGGTGCCAACGGGACGGACATGGGCAATGCCAAATTTGTGCCGTCGTCGGCGCCAGTGCCGAGTGAGTTGAGGGGGGGGGGGGGGGGGGTGGAAAAATGCGGCATAGTGTTATTCAAGGACGCGCGAAAGGGATTTTCAAGGACAGACGCTAAAATAACAATTCCCGAGTTTTTAAAAAATCCGGGCCATAATTTATTTAATTTTTCAACGACAGATAGGGAATTTTTCAAGGACCAAATCATTTCAAGGACGACACAGAAATTTAAAAAAATTTAGCGAATGTTCGTCACGGCAATGGAGGAATGGCATTGGTGGTGGTTGGGCTCATCCTTGGTAAATTTAATGATTGTAATTAAAATAAATAATTAAAAAATTTAATTAAAATAAATAATTAAAAAATTTAATTAAAATAAATAGGTTTTTCGCGTATTAAAAAATATAAATACATTTTCTCGAAGGATGTAAATTTTTTTCCAAAAACCTCAATTTTATGAATTTAAAAAGAAAAAACTTTTATAATTTTTAATTATTTTTTCAAGGAAAAGTAAACAAAAAAAAATTTTTATTGCAAAAAATAAGTTTTAAGCAATTTCTCAACCGAATTGTGAGATTATAATTAAAAATTTTAAGCTTTTTTGCCGCTTTTCCATGCCGTGCCTCTGAAGAACTGCTGAAGCCATGGATTTTGAAATGAAGGACGAAAATTTAACTTCGACAAGTTATACCAGTCCCAATGCCCGATCAATTTAATCATTGCCCCAATCCGATCAATTAAAATGTGCCATCATGTAAATTTAATTTGCGGATTTCAATTCGTTTATTTATTTATTTTTTCGATTTATTTGGGAGTGATGTAAATTTAACAAAATAAAGATGCAAGCAAAGCTTTGAAATAATTTCACAAATTTGTTGAATTTTGTCATAAGAAACTGCTAAGCTAAGTGATCAGCCTAAACAATGAGACGAAGGCTGATCAATGTGATGGATTTTTTTTGAAAAATTTTAAAGAAAATACTTAAAAATATGAATTTTACAAAAATTGCTCTAATGCACTTAAGGCATCCAAACAATGGCGCCATCCTCAATTTCTTGGGCCATAAGTTTTTCTCTTAGATCGTCAGCGCCTAAATTCTTGGTATCAATCGAAAACTTAAAAATCTCGGGAATTTATAAATAAACAAGAAATAGAGCAAATACTGACACTAAGAAAAAAAATGCGATAGTAAATCACAAAATTCAGCATTTTTCGAGTATATTTAAGAATATTTGTTTAAAATCAGTTGCCATTAGCTCAGAATTTAATTATCCAAAATTTTAGACTTAAATCTTTGATACCAAGAATACGGGCCTCAATTGTACTACTAATTACTCTCAGTCATGGCACGCAAATCCGTACATTTTCGGTGGCCATGAATTACAACGCATTTTTGTGATTAAGCAAAAAAAAAGTTAATTTTCAACATATTAAAAATAATTTGCGTGAATTTGTTAATTAGATTTGGGCAAAAAAATGACAAAGGCTTAAGCCAAAAAATTTCAAATTTTATGTAATTTAAGAAATCAGAGCAAAATTTGGTCAAAAAACAGTCGAGAAATTATGTAAATGCAATTTGTTAACAAATTTTGTCCAAATTTTGCGTCAAACATTGAAATTTGATATAAATATTGTCATTATGCCATAAACTCTAAAAATTTTTAATAAGTAATTTAAATAAATAAAAATAAAATTTAGTTATTACCACAAAATCAGAGAAAATTTCAAACAAACCAAAACATTTTTATTTTGTCGACTTTGGAACATCCAAATAAAAAAATTGTCAGTGATATTCAGCAAAAACATCAAATAATTGGTGTTAATTAATCTTGGATAATAAGCAAATCGTCTCCAAAGTCTCAAGATTTCTTGGACAGATTGTATTGGAAGTTTGGCCCAAAATTGGCCTCGACCGCGTCCCCGTGGAATAACAATGTAACGGTAGGGTACAGGTCCGCCGTGCCCTCATCAACGTACAAATTGGTGATGTCTTAATTAGGCAATTAGCCAGTTTAATTAAGTTGGCATCATAAACACAAACTCAAGCGTTGCCCATTCTTCGTGAAAAACACTTGGCGTGTTGTCCGATTCAGTCCACATCCGACCACATCGCCAATGCCAAAAGATGGCACATTGTCCGAAATGTTTAGTTCATTTCCATTGGCATTTTTGTAATCAATCCTTCCAAAATTTGCGTAACCGTACGAAACACGGGCATTTCCAAGCCTAGTGTACAATGGCATTTCTTTTGTTGATAGCCCAATAAATATACTGAAATAGAAAAAAAAATGAAAGTTTAATTACTAACAAATTTTTCATCTCTTCAAAACGATTTAACAATTTTTAAACTAATAATTTTCTCCTTTTAAAAAAAAAGATTAAAATTTATATCATTTCTTTGGCATAAAAACTGAAAAATTTTCTGAAAAACTCACGCTCCTTTGCTAGCAAGAATCCGATATTCCGCGTAAATAATGCCAATGCGACCAACAGCAGCAGCAGATGGCATTTGGATTGGTCCTGCTCGGCAAGAACAAAAGCCAGGAAATCCTAAACAAATAAAAAAAAATAATTATTCAATTAGTGAAAATTAGGCATTCAATTTCAATGTTTTTTTCTTGGCACCTTCTGTGCCCGTCGCATTCCGCTGAATGGCATTTTTGCTTTCATTAATCACAATTTTCCAGTCGCAATCAGATGCATTCCATTGATAATAAATTGGAAGATGAGAGTGAAAAAGCTGTAAATTTCAAATTTATTGTATTTAAATAAGAAAATTAAATTAATAATATGCTTGATCCCTTATCGATGTAAGCAAATATCGCATTTTCTCTAATTACCCCCAGTATCAATAATCCCCTCGTTTCAAATTATCACCGCCCCTCTTCTGAGGAGGTTAAAAAATAATCTGCCCCTGGGGGGGGGGGGGATAATTAGAGAAAGTACGGTATTTATTTGTTTCAATTAGAGTATAAGTAATTCAAATTTTTTGTTTTTTTCATTCTTTTTTTTTCTTGTAAATTTGAGATATTTAAAAAAATTCCACAACCGCTAAAGTTGCCATGTTCTTCATCAAAGACAGCACATTTTGATTGTCTCGCATTCCTACAGATGAAAAAACATAAATTTAAATAATTTAAAAAATATATTTTCCATTTTTACCATTTTCCAATTTGGTCACTGAAGCAGTTTGATTGTCGCGCTTTTTAGTTAATACTGAACAAAATTTTTTAAATTTTTATTTAAAAAAATGAAAAAAAACCAAAAAATATAAACAAATTAAGAATAGAAATTACTTGCCATTTTCAAATTGATTTTCCAATTTGGCCTCAGTTTCCGACACTTTCTCGGCCAATGCATTTTGATTCTCGCACATTCCCAAAATAAAAATATTAAAAAATATATATATTATTTTTCAACATTTTCCAATTTGGTAGACAACAAATTTTGGGTTTTTCGCAATTCATTGATTAAAAAATAAAATAAAATTTATTTAAAATATTTTTAAAAAAAGTAAAAAATATTTATTAATAACAAAATTTAATAGCTTTGTTGAAAAAAAATAAAATAATGGAAAACTCAGAATTAAAAAAAAATAATAATTTATAACCAAAAGTGTTAAATATTTTAAGGATATGGGATAAAAATGTTTAAAATAGGTTAATTCTCTTCCTTTTATTATCCCTGCAAAGTTTGAAACTGATTAAAACAAAATTTTATTATTTGAAATTGCCATTTTTACCGTCCGTGCCGAACAAATGCTTTAAGCTTCCTCCATTTTCAGTTTCGTTTTGTTGCTGATCAGCACAAACTGATGAAGCACTGAACTAAAACATAAATGAATTTTAAAAATATAATAATAAAATTTTTAATTTATATTTATTTTCTTACCCCAACGCCAATTAAAATGACGAGAAGTGCCACATTGAAAGTGGCCATGTCGATTTTGGCAATTATAGGCAAAGCAATTTGTGAAATTTATTTGAATTTAAATGTAAACTTCATTAAAAGGCGTTAATTAAAAACTAATTAATGATTTATGCTCAAAAGTTCTAAAAAAAAACTATTGGCAACGGCCCGCGGTTATGTCCCCTTGCCACACCGATTTTGCAATTTTTAATGAAATTAAAAATACGTTGATGAAAAAAAAGAAAAGAAATGATGTGGGATTATATGGTAGAAGGAAATAGATGAGGGGAAGGCGATAAGGATTATGATTTGAGAGGTCGAAAATTACTTGGGTGAATGGTCCAGCAAAAAGAAGAAAAAAAAATTGGACTTGCCTTTGGGGGGGGGGGGTGAAGAAAAAACTCGATTTTTAGGGGTGTATTTTTCTTTTTCAGTCGATTTTTTGGGGGTGTATTTTTGGTTTTTTGAAATCTCGAATTATGGGGGCATATTTTACAAAATTTTTTGCCCTTTTTCACCAAAAGATTACCATTTTTTTGCCATTTTGGTCTTGCTTTTTTCAAAAATATGGATAAAATGGTGATCCGGCAGTGCCGGTAGGCGCCGCCGGGAAAATTTTTTTTTGAGTATTTTAATGCAATTTTGTTAAGAAAATTGCTTAACATTTCAAAAAAAAATTACTGAAAATTTTTACGTTTTTGGGTTTCGGAGGGGGAGGGGGCCTTAGCCCCCTCAGCCCGGAACGGGCCAACTCCGTCTGAGCCAACTTTGAGTCAACAAATAACTTTTTAAATTGTTGTCTGAATTCAACAATCTTGATATCATTCAAAAGCTCTTGACAGACTTTATTAGCCTACCAATAATTACAGAGAATGTCCAACTGTAAAAAAATGATAGAGATACAAAACTTCGAAAATTCTGACTTTTTTGCGGTTTTCAAGCGACAAGCTTTTGGTGAGCTGCTTAATCACTTCGAAATAGCTTAGAAATATCTTCTAAACATTTAAAGCTTTCGAATGATACCATGTTTGATAAATTTCGTGAATAAAAAAAAAGAAAAATGCCAAACAAAGGGAAAAGAGATGGAGATGAATGCGAAAATGGCCAAATGGAATGTCCGATCTGAGAAAAAGTGATGAACAAATGAATAATGAAGAATCGGTGGCAGATGTTGTGAATGGGTACGAAAATTGGGGAAGAAAAAGCAAATGGTAAAGTTGGAGAAAACATTATGTAAATAGGCAAAAAAAATGAAAGAAATGTTTAGCAAAAAAATCCTATAATTAAGAAAAATAAATAATTTGAAAATCTGGAGCAAAGTTCCACTTTTAATTGGTCCAACAAACGATCATTATTGGTATAATGTGACTCATTAATGGAGGGGGGACGCAACACAATTAATTGGCCAATGAATTGGGGTGGCCAATGATCAGCAAATTAAGCAGGCAAACATTTTCACATTTTTACGAATGCAGCACATTTGTGCTGCTGAAGATGGAAAACATTGAGGAAAGCATCTCGAAAATGTGCCAGCAACAGTTGCTGCTAATTACCGTTAATTAATTAATAATTAATTAGCAGAAGGGCATAGCGTCAAATTTGATAGGCGTGTCAGGGGTTATTGGCTTTTGCTAATGACCTAAAAATTGGACGGAGAACTATTGTTCTGAGTAATTAATTATAAAGTTGGTTCCTCACCCATCCCATATCACTAAAATTTGACTTTTGGGGGGGGGGGGGAATTAGAAGGGAAAATTAATAATGCCCGATCAGTTAATAATTATTGCCCCAATTCCAATCAATTAACTAATGTGCCATCATCTAAATTTAATTGGCCGATTTCAATTCATTTATTATAATATTTTTTCGATTTATTTGGAGTAATGAAAATTTAACAAAATAAAGATGCAAGCAAAGCTTTGAAATAATTTCACAAATTTGTTGAATTTTTCATAAAAAGCTGCTAAGTGATCATCATCCGCCGGCCTCCCACTACCCTATTTTTATGCCTTTAACAACTATACGCATTTATTCGTTTTTATATTTTGAATTTTTTATATATATATATATATAATTTTTATTGATTTTTTTAAAGAATTTTAATATATTTTTAATCTGTCTTTCTTTGTTCTATCTATCGAAAATATGCTTACAAATCAATTTTTATATTAATTAATTTGTAATTTTAATTGTTTTTACTAAATGAAAAAGATAACGTAAAATTTTAAACTTTTGGAGTTTTTCTGATCAAAAATTCAATTTCAAAATTGTCAGTGATATTCATAAAAAACATTTCAATTGATATTGGATAAGCCAATCAAATCGTTTCCAATGTCTCAAAATTCCTTAAACAGATCGTATTTGAAGTTGGGACCGAAGTTGGCCTCGACCGTGTCCCCGTGGCGTGATAATGAAACGGTCGGGTAAAGTTCCGCCGTGCCCTCGTCAACGTACAAATTGGCAATGTCTTAATTAGGGCAATTAGCCAGTTTATATAAGTTGCCATCATAAACACAAACTCAAGCGTTGTCCATTGTTCGTGAAAAACACTTGGCGTGTTGCCCAATTCAATCCACATCCGACGACAGCGCCAGTGCGAAATGAGGGCACATCGGCCGAAATGCGTAGTACATTTCCATTGGCATTTTTGCTTAGAATCGTGCCATAATTTGCGTAACCGTACGAAACACGGCCATTTCCAATCCAATTGCACAGTGTCATTTGTTTTGTTGATAGTCCAATAAGTAAACTAAATTGACAAAAAATTAAAGTTTAATTACTAGCAAATTTTCATCTCTTCAAATCGATTTAACAATTGAAATTAATAATTTTCTCCTTTCTTAAAAAAAAGAATCAAAATTTATCATTTTTTTGGCACAAAAAACTGAAAATTTTTCTGAACCAAATAACAAAAAACTTCCGTGAAAAAAATCAAATCCAGCTCAGCTGCTTTAACAAAAAACATTAAAAAAAAATTTCTGACTGTAAATTTTGATTTGGTAGACAATAGAAAGATTTTTTGTTTTTGTCATTTAACTCACGGTCCTTTGTCAGCAACAATCCGATATTCCGCATAAATAATGCCAATGCGACCAGCAGCAGCAGCAGATGGCATTTGAATTGGTACTGCTCGGAAAGAACGAAAAAGTGGAATGCCATTAATATGACCACCAAGAAATTCTAAAAAAAAATAATAAAAATTGAGAAAATATTCAAATTTCATTGATATATATTAGAGATCGGACCGGGCCGGGCCCGGTACCGGGTTTTTCCGGGCCCGGCAACCCGGCCCGGCGATTTTTGGGAAAATCCGGGTTGACCGGGTTATCCGGGTTGACCGGGTTTTGAGAGGCCGGGCCCGGAACCCGGTTGCTTCTAAAAAAGTCAGCCCGGCCCGGCAAATTTGAGAATTCCGATCCCTAATATATATGTAATATCGTCACCTTCTGTGCCCGTTGCATTGCGTTGAATGGCATTTGTGCTTTCATTGATCACAATTTTTGGATGACAATCAGCAGAAGCATTCCATCGATAATAAATTGGAAGGGGGATGTGAAAAAGCTGTAAATTTCAAATTTCTTATATTTAAATAGGAATTAAATTAATATTAGAATTCAAATTATAAATTTTAAAATTTAATTTTTTTTTTAACCAAGATTTATTTACTATAAGTATTTTAATAAATATAAAACATTTTGACTTTTCCGGGGCTTGGAGACCCCCTTATCTAAAGCTTCTCTGTCGAGTGAAAAATAATAATAATTATTATTTTTTGTTGTTTAAAATAGAGAATTTCACTTTTAATTTACAGCTTTTTTTGTTGTTGTTGTAAATTTGTGTTTTTTTTAAATTATTTAAAAAAAAATTCTGAAACCGCTAAAGTTACCATGTTTTTCACCAGAGACAGCGTTTTTTGATTGTCTCGCATTCCTACAGATGATCAAAATAAAAATATTAATAAAAATAATGTTTACATCTTTGTCCAATTTGTTGGACAACAAATTTTGGTTGTCGCGCATTCCTAAAACAAAAATAAATGAAAAATGCAATATTAATGATTTTAACTAGAGTAGAGCGGGCCCGGGACCAAGACGCGGACAACTGAGTACAATTCAGTACCCAAGTCCCGGTTTTGACCGGGACCGGGACCAGTCCCGGTTTTTTCCCGGTTTTTCCAGCCAAAAGTTCCCGGTTTTTCCACCCAAAAAGGTCCCGGTTAAGCCCAAAATTCCCGGTCCCGGCGCACTCGACTAAATTCAAATGAATAGAAAAGCTCCAATTTCAAGATGAATACTGAAAAAGGTGTTGCATATATGTAAATAAGAAGAATACAGTATAAATTTGTTTAAAAAAATATAAATATAAATCCTAATTGAATATTTCATTTTTTTTTACCATTTTCAATTTGTTCCAATTTTGCGCCAATTTCTGACATTTTCTCAACAATCAAATTTTGATTCTCGCGTATTCCTAAAAGAAAAATTAAAAAGAATTTAAATGTTTTTTTTTACCATTTTTAATCTGTTGTTCCAATCTGCTTGATGAAAGCAGTGAGGAGATTAATGAAAATTCATTTCCTGAACAAAAAAAATTGGCATAAAATGCCAATTTGGAATCATATATGAAATTTTAAAGTACGAAATGCATTATAATAAATAAAACTGAGCTATTTAGGTAGGAAAAATTGCAAAAATTGTACTTAAAAGGGTACAAAAAAATAAAGTAAATGAAATTAAAAAAAAAACTCTTTGTGGCATGAATTAAAATTAATAAACAAAATTTGATAAATGGAAATTTCATTTTTACCGTCCAAGCCGAACAAATGCTTTAAGCCTCCTCCATTTTCAGTTTTATTTTGTTGCTGATCAGCACGAACTGATGAAGCAAGCACTCAACTAAAACAAAAAATAATATTTAAAAATAGTAATTAATTTTTATTTTTATTTTTCATACTCTAAATCCAATTAAAATGGAGAGAAGCGCCACACTGAAAGTGGCCATGCCGATTTTGGCAATTATAGGCAAAACTTTTGCAAGTTGTTAAATTATTTTGAAAATCAAAATCTAAATTTCACTAAAAACCTCTTATTTTAAAGCTAATTAATGATTTGGGCTCAAAATTAAAAAAAACTATTGACTTAAGTTCGGGATCCCTTCTCTAAACCGAGCCCAATGTTTCTGATGAAAAATGTTTTTGTGAAAATTATTGCAAAAATTGCGGCAACATTTTACACAATTATTCTATTAGGATGGTAATTAACAATTTTTAAGGGAGTGAAAATAAACAGAACAAAAAAATGTTTATATTAGCCCGCATTTTTGGGGAATGAACACAATGGAAAAATGAAAATGTGTCGCAAAGTGGCACCACTTTTTTTAATTGGGCCAACTACGACCATTATTAGTGTAATGTGACTCATTAATGGAGGGACACATAATTGGCCAATGAGTTGGGGACTGTAGGCTTGATCCAAATCTCAGCTCATTTGATTAGTTAAAGTAGATATATTTTGGCATTTGAAAAAATTCAGTTTTCAACAGCTTTTTAATTGGTATTTAAGATTATGCCATTTTATATGTTAAAAAGAAACATTTTTGAGAATATGAAAATAATTTATGTGAATCTACTCAGAATTGTCTACAATATGCCAAAAAAAAAATCATTACATTGATGGGGGGATTGGGGGGGGGGGGGAAGTCGGCATTTTCAGGGTCTGTGATCCCCCCATGTCTAATTTGTAAGCCAAATGTCGGAAGCAAAATAATTCAGTAAAAATATTGTAAAAATTAAAAATTGCACACCACTATTAAGCAATGAAACATTTTTATGTTTATTGCACATTCAGCAGCAGATGGTCAGAATCATTTGAGGGAAGTGAAATAAACAAAAAATGTTTTTTTTCGGCGAATAATGAAATTGAGCTGAGCGGGACCGGGAATTTTGACAAAAACCGGGACTTACCGGACCAGAAAAGCCGGGACCGGTGTCCAAGTTTTTCGACCGGGACCGCGAAAAAAAAACCAGGACCGGGACCAACCTGGAATTTTGAAAAAAAATTTTGAAAATTTGAGTGCACTTTGTTACGGAAATTGCCTGTATTCAAAAATGTGCCCATAAAATTTTGTAATTTTCATTTCGGCGAGGGGGAAGGAATCTTGGAATTTTCTGAGTCCCTTTTTTATTGAAAATATTTTTAAACATTTTCTTAACTAATTGTGTGATTGAAATTTGCAGTTTTAAGCCTTTTTGCCGCTTTTCCATGCCGCCTCTGTGAAGAACTGCTGAAGCCATGGATTTTGAAGGACATTTGAAGAAAAAAAGAAAGACGAAAACTTAAGCCGAAAAGTTAAAACTGACCCAATGTCCGATCAAATTTAATTATTCCCCAAATTTCGATCAATTAATGTGCCATCATTTAAATTAATTAATTTTGCGAATTTCAATTCGCTTATTTATTTATTTTTCGCTTTTTGGTGTGATGAAAATTAACAAAATAAAGATACAATCAAAGCATTGAAATAATATCACAATTATTTGTTGAATGTTGTCATATGAATTTGCTAAGTGATCAGCAGGGCTGCAAAAAATATGCAAAAGCATATTTTTTTCCTGGCTTCTCCATGCTCTAAATAGTAGGAAAAACACTTTCTTTTTTGTGTTTGCTTGTAAAAATCGGGACTTTTATTTGCATATGTTTGCATATTTTGGGTTTTTCTGCATTTTTATGCATATTTTGCCATTTTCTGGAAAATTTGTTAACAAAAATGCAATAAAAACGGAAAATACACCCCTAAGAATCGGCCCTAAAAATTCAGAAAAATATACCCCTAAGAATCGACCGAAAATTTTTAATAAACACACCACTAAGAATTGGAAAATTTTCTCAAAAATTCTTCCCCAAATTTTTTTTTTCATGACAAAATTTTTGATTTAAAAATGTCAATATTTGCTAA
Source organism: Heterodera schachtii (assembly GCA_023374025.1). Classification (NCBI taxonomy): domain Eukaryota; kingdom Metazoa; phylum Nematoda; class Chromadorea; order Rhabditida; family Heteroderidae; genus Heterodera; species Heterodera schachtii. The sequence continues at coordinate 769,077 of SIJG01000050.1, forward strand.
GAGAATTTTATAAAAGAACTGTAGCTCATTGTCAAGTGTACTAATGAAAAAAAATTTTTAAAGTTAATTTGCACACCTAATTTTCAAGTTTTTTTGTGCATATTTAGTGCATATTTCACGACTTTATTTGCATATTTATGCGTATATTTTGGCCACTTTTTGTGCATATTTTTTGCAGCCCTGGTGATCAGTACATATAAACAATGAGAAGAAGGCTCTAATGCACTTTAGGCGTCCAAACAATGGCGCCATCCTCAGTTTCTTGGGCCACAAGTTTTTTCTTACTTGGTATGCGCATATATTCTTGGTATCAATCGAAACCTTAAAAATCTCGGGAATTTATAAATAAACAAGAAATAGAGCAAATACTGAAATTTAGAAAAAAAAAAGCGGTGAAAACAAAATTCAGCATTTTTCGAGTATATTTAAAAATATATTTTTTTAATCAGTTGTCTTTAGCCCAGAATTTAATTATCCAAAATTTTGGAATTAAATATTTGATTTGATACCAAGAATACGGGCCTCAATTGTACTACTAATTACACTCAGTCACGCAAATCTGTACATTTGGTGCCCTGCTGGTCGGTGGGCATGAATGACAGACTACGCATTTTTGTGATTAATCAAAAAAGATTTCATAAATTAATTTTTAACATGTTTAAAAATATTGCATTTTGTAAAAGATTTTGTCCAAAAAATGACAAAATTTACGTTAAAATTGAAAATTTTAGATAAAATATCCCATTATGCCATAAAACATAAAATTATGAATAATTTAATGAAATTAGAACAAAATTTGGTCATTACCCAAAAATCAGAGAAAATTTCAAACAAACCAAGATTTTCATTTTATCAAATTTGGAACATCCAAAAAATTTGTCAGTGATATTCAGAAAAAACATTTCAATTGATATTGGATAAGCAATCAAATCATTTTCAAAGTCTCAAAATTCCTTGGACAGATCGTATCGGAAATTGGGACCAAAATTGGCCTCGACCGCGTCCAAGTGATTGGTCAATGTAACGGTCGGGTAAAGGTCCACCGTCTCCTCGTCAACGTACAAATTGGTGTTGTCTTAATTAGGCAATTAGCAAGTTTATGTAAATTTCCATCATAAAACACAAACTCAAGCGTTGTCCATTCTTCGTGAAAAACACTTGGCGTGTTGCCCAATTCACTCCGCATCCCATCACATCGCCCGTGTAAAATGATGGCACATTGTCCGAAATGCGTACTTCAATTCCATTGGCATTTTTGTAATCAATCTTGCCAAAATTGACTGAAATGATTTGGTAATAGTAAATTTTGCCGCCCCCCCCCCCCTTTTTGAAAATTTTTTATGATTCAACAGTCATGAAAACACATGTTTCCACGAAAAATTTGAATTTTCGTTTTTTGTTCGAATTTGGATCCGGGATTCGGAATTGGTTGAAATGGATGCCGGATTCGTGATCAGCAAACCCCGAAAAAGCATTGAAAATATGTTTTTATGATTTTTGAAAACATAAAAATTTTTTGAAAAAAGGGGGGGGGGAGTGGCACACTTTAATTTTACCAATGATTGTATAATTTCCATTGGCATTTTTGCTTTCAATCATTCCATAATTTGCGTAACCATATGAAACATGGCCATTGCCAAGCCAATCGTCCAATGGCATTTCTTTTGTTGATAGTCCAATGTGTAAACTAAATGGACAACAAATTAACCGTTTAATTACCAGCAAATTTTCAGCTCTTCAAACTGTTAGCAAAATTTAAATTAATAAATTTCTCTTTTTTAAAGTGAAAAATTAAATTTTATCATTTTTGAAATTTATCTGAGCTGGAATTGCAATGTAATTAGTCTAACAAAATAATTAAATTGGACTATTAATTTTTGATTTTAAAACCAATAGAGTTTTTGTTTATTTTTGCTATTTAACTCACGGGCCATTTCCAGCAACAATCCGATATTCCGCATAAATAATGCCAATGCGACCAGCAGCAGAAGCAGATGGCATTCGAATTGGTCCTGCTCGGCAAGAACGAGGAAATGGAAGGCCATTAATATGACCACTAAGAAATTCTAAAAAAAAATTAATAAATAAAAATTAAATTGAAAAAAAATATTCAAATTTCATTGCTAATTTCGTTACCTTCTGTGCCCGTTGCATTGCGCTGAATGGCATTTGTGCTTTTATTGATCACAATTTTCGGATGGCAATCAGAAGCATTCCATCGATGCTAAATAAGGGAGAAATGAAATAACTGTAAAATGAAAATTATTGTATTTAAATAAGAATTAAATTAATATTTGAATTTATTTATAAATATTAGAATTTAATTTTTTGTTTTTTTAAAAGATTTTATTTAATTATTTTAATAGAAAATGAAATATTTTGACTTTTTCTGGGCTTGGAGCCCACTTATCTAAATCCTCTTCTGTCGAGTGCAAAATAATAATTAATTATTATTTTTTTGTTTGTTTAAATTAGAGAATTTAAATTTAAATTTTTTGCTTTTTTTTGTTGTAAATTTTGGATATTTTTTATTCAATTTAATAAAAATAATTATTATTTTCCACCATTTACCAATTTGATAGACACCAAATTTTGGCTTTCGCCCATTTCTAAAATAAAATATAAAAATAAATAAAAAATAAATATTCATTATTTTAACCATTTTCAATTTGTTTTTCCAATTTTGCCTCAATTCCCGACACTTTCTCGTTCAAAGCATTTTGATTGTCGCGCATTCCTAAATAAAATAGAAATACCATATTCTCGAAAATAGCTCCAATTTTAGGACGAATACTCGCAATGAATTACAAATGGATTTTGGGATACGGTATAAATATTATAATAAATAAAATTGAGCTATTTAGGTAGGAAAATTGCAAAAAATTGTACTTAAAAGGGTACAAAAAGAAATTTTTTATTAAAAACTGTTCAGAGCAAAAATATTATTAAAAAACGCGTTTTTCTGTCTCCTTAACAAGTAAGAAATTCAAAAACCAAAATTTATTGAAAATGAATTAAAATTAATAAACAAAATTTGATTAATGGAAATTGCCATTTTTACCGTCTAAGCCGAACAAATGCTTTAAGCCTCCTTCAGTTTCTGTTTTTTGCTGATCAGCACGAACCGATGAAACAATCAACTAAAACATAAATGAATATTTAAAAAGTATTTTTATTAATTTAATTTTTTAATACCCCAACTCCAATTAAAATGATGAGAAGCGCTACACTGAAAATGGCCATGTTCAAAAGCTAAATGTAACCAATTGTAGGCCGATTTTTAAAGAAAATTATTTGAGAATTTTTAAAATATGTGGAGTTTAGGTGGGATTAACCTTTTTCCAGGTTCAGTCACCACATAAATCCTCGTTTTTGAGCATATTTGGCATTTTTTAGCAGTTTTAAATCATTTTCTGTTTTTTAATTAAAAAAAAAATTGCAATAATATAGCTTGATCCAAATTTCAGCTCAGTTGATTAGTTAAAGTAGAGATATATTTTGGCATTTTTGGAAAAATTTAGCTAAACAGATTTAATTGATGTTTAAGCTTATGCCATTTTCATATTAAAGGAAAATTTTTTTTGAGAATATGAAAAAATTTATGTGAATCTACTCAGAATTGGGTTTTTAAAATAAAACATTAATATTGTAAATAAAATTTTATTGAAATTTTTTTTACAATGTAAAATTGCTACCAAAAATTACCAAATTTTCAAATTTATATCGAATGTTTATTTTTCTGTGTGTGCCTTTTTTTTATTCCCTAGAAATTTTATTGCTTTTATATTGTTTATTAACTAATTAGTTTGTTAATTTAGTAAAAAATATTGTAAAAATTGAAAAATGAAACATTTTTGTTTTTATTGCACATTCAGCAGATGGTCAGAATAATTTGGGGGAGTGAAATAAACAAAAAATGTTTTTTTTTGATTTTTTGTTTGGGCGAATAATGAAATTGAGTTGAGCGGGACCGGGAATTTTGACAAAAACCGGGACATAACGGGACCAGAAAAGCTGGGACCAACCTAGAATTTTGAAAAAAAATGAAAATATGAGTGCACTTTGTAGATTGCCTGTATTCAAAAATGTACCAATAAAATTTTGTAATTTTTGTTTTGGGGAAGGAATTCGAAAAAATTTTCCATTATTCGCTGGAAATTTTTAAAAAATTTTAATTTCGGGGGGGGGGGCGGCAAGGGAAAGGAAAATTTGTTCAAAAAACAGTCCAGCAATTAAGTGCAATGTTAATCAATTCTGTCCAAAATGACCAAATTTTGCGACAAAATTTAAAAATTTTAGATAAAATATGTCATTATTCCGTAAAAGCTTAAATTTTTTGACTAATTTTAATAAATTAGAACAAAAATTTTGGGTCACTGCCCCCTAATCAGAGAAAAATTCAAACAAACCAACCAAGATATTTTCATTTTATCAAATTTGGACCATCAAAAAAAAATTGTCAGTGATATTCAGAAAAAAAAACATTTGGTCTACAACTGAAATTGGATAAGCAATAAAAAAAAATAATTAAAATTAATAATTAAAAAATTAATTAAACTATTTTCCAAAAATCTAAGTTTTTATGAATTAAAAAAAGAAAGAACTTTTTGAAAAACCCTTGATTAATTATTTTTTTCCTAGGAAAATTTACAATTTATATTGAAAAATAATAGATTTAAGCAATTTCTCAACTAATTGAGCGATTAAAAATTTGCAATTTTTAAGGGGTCAATGGCAACTCGTACAATAGGCAACTCGTAAACAGGGCAATTCGTACACAGGGCAACTCGTACAAAAAAAATTTTCTAAGAATTTTCAACTAAAACTTAGAACTTTTCGATAAAAAAACTAAATGGATTTTCTAGCCTAGAAAAACTTTAAAAAAAAAATTCTTTAAAGTTTTTTTACTAAGTTTTTAGCTGATTTTTTTTTAAATTTCTTAAATTTTTTGAAAATTTAAGTGTCTTAAAAAGTTTTTCTAGCTAGAAAATCCATTTAGAGTTTTTTTATCGAAAAATTCTAAGTTTTACTTGAAAATCCTTAGAAATTTTTTTTGTACGAGTTGCCTTTTGTACGAGTTGCCATGACACCTTTTTAAGCCCTTTCGCCGCTTTTCCATGCCACGCCTCTGAAGAAACAGCTGAAGCCATTAATTAAGAAGGACATTTGAAGAAAAAAGGAAAGACGAAAATTTAACTCCGCACGTTAAACATGTTCGTTCCAATGCCCGATCAGTTTAATTATTGCCCCAATTCCGATCAATTAACTAATGTGCCATCATCTAAATTTAATTTGCGGGTTTAAATTCGTTTGTTTCAGTTAATAATTATTGCGCTAATTCCGATCAATCAATTAATGTGCCATTATGTAAATTTAATTCGTTTATTTATTTATTTTTTCGATTTATTTGGAGTGATGAAAATTTAACAAAATAAAAATGCAACCAACGCATTGAAATAATTTCACACTTTTTCTGAGAATGCTACATCATCAACCAGTCCCACAAAAATGTGTGCGGCGTGTTGAACTGTCGCATCGACTTGGGCATCAAGGGCGTAGGCAGGGGGGGGGGGGGGGGGCTGAGGGGGCTAAAGCCCCCCCCCCCCCCCCCCGAAACCCAAAAAAGTAAAAAATTCAGTAAATTTTTTTGAAATTTTAAGCAATTTTCATAACCAAATTGCATTAAAATACTCAAAAATTTTCCAGGCGGCGCCTATCGGCACCGCCGGACCCCCAAATTAAAATATTTTTGAAAATTTGGGACCAAAATGGCAAAAAATATTAATTTTTGGCGAAAAATTTTGTAAAATACACCCCATAATTCGGGATTTCAAAAAACAGACCGCTAAAAATCGAATTTTTGACTTAAGCCCTCCCCCCGAATCCAAGGGTTTGGCTACGCCTTTGTTGGGCATCTGTGTAAACAAAAATTACAGTCTGCTGACTGTGTGCCATCGACGCAAGGATTTCGGGTCGGTGCCATGAGAAGTGCCGAAGCAAAACGAGGCAAATGCAGAATGATCAGTGAAAGAAGAGCAGCAGAGGAGAGATGAACTGTCAATTTGAAATGTCGAAACCCAGGCATTTATGAGAGGGATTGAGTCAATTATCCGATTTTTAAGTTAGGCTTTCCTGATTGAGTATCTAAATCAACCCTTGACAAAAAGCCCGTCAACAAGTCCTAAGATTAAGAGACGGCCTCGAATCACGAGAATTTCTATCGGTATGGATTATGGAAAAATGGTTGCTTTTAATTTTTGACAATTTCGGTTTTTTCTAATTAAATAAAAAATCAAAAAAATCCTTTTCGCGTTCAGCAGTTGGTAATTTCGCCGAATCCACGCTTTTTTGTTGTATGGCCACTGCGAAAAGTGGCATTAATTGTGATTACAAATATTTTTGTTCGGCATTTTTTGTGAATAATTCTTGGCACAGTCTTTTTTTTTGTTGTCCATTCATTTCTCGCTGTTCGATGATAAAAATGGAAATTGCTTTTTTTGTTAGCATTCAAAAATATGATAAGTGGCGATGGATGAAATGATAAGCTGTCCAAAATTTTGGTATTTAATTGAGTCATTAAAAATTTGTTTGGTTTGGCACCGAGAAGCCCCACCAGAGGGAAAATGTGTAATTGTGAACAACCTGAGATTTTTATTTTATTTAGAAAATAATCATTTTGTCTCTGCCACGAAAACCCCATTTTGGTCGATCGTAGCCAGTTGGAAAAAAATTTCTAAGAATTTTCAACTAAAACTTAGAATTTTTCAGGTTAAAAAAATCTAAATGGGTTTTCTAGCCTAGAAAAACTTTAAAAAAATTCCTAAAAGTATTTTACTAATTTTTGAGCTAGCTGATCTTTCTAATTTCTTAAATTTCTTGAAATTTCAAGTTCCTAGTCTAGAAAAGCCATTTAGATTTTTTTTAATCTGAAAAATTCTAAGTTTTAGTTGTAAATTCTTAGAAATTTTTTGTATAAGTTGCCATGACACCGCCATTTGCTCTTCAGCATTCAATTTTAAAATCTCAAAACAATTTTTTGTCTGCTTATCTCATTTTTGATCAAAAGAATGTGCTGCACATCGTTTTAAGTGATATGTTGTTCAAAAGGGATGGGAAAGTGGAGGAGAAAAGGGATGGAAATGATGGGGGAATGAAGCGGGGACAACTCGGCTCGGCCGCTTTGGTCCCAGCCAAGTTCAGAGGCGATTGATCATCATACGATCCTTCTTTTCAGCGTTGGCCAAATGTATTGGATTTGGCTGGGACCGAGTTTTGCGGGACTGAGTTGTGCCAACCTCGGTGGGAAATGTTATTTGTAATGGTTTTAAGTGTGATTTTTGTTCGTTGTTTTAAAGATGGATAATGCGGAGGGAGGGAGGAGGGGAGCGGGGTGAAAATTCCGTCGGCGGGTAGGAGTGATGGCAAATTTAAATGTTGAACGAATGAATTGTTAGTCATTTTTATTTGCTGTGGGATATTTGCTTTTTTTAGGAAAATTGGAAACCAATTTGTTAATTTTTGACTTCCCAATTTTGGCCGTGCACTTTCAATTTTCAATGGCTCATCAACCGCAAGACAAAAAATTCTCTGTAAGTTTTTTTGGAGTTCAATTATTAATTATTTTGAAATGCCATTAAAAAGCAGTCTCATAATTACTTTCCCACCACCATAAATATTATTTATATCTTTTTTGGGGTCAATTATTTTTGGTATGTCGTGCCAATTTGATATGAATCTCTTCTCCGCCCCTGCGTTCAAAAAAGAAACTTTTATGGGAAAATCATGCCAAAACATTACCAAAAAAAAAAAATGCCAAATAAGTTCCTTCCATACGAATTACTTTTTGAAATTGTTCATTTTATTCGTTTCCACAAAAAATGGGCAAATTTAAACGTATGCCGAAAATTTGATCGTCCTTTGCTGAAGCGAATGGCACAATGGCTTATAATTATGAAAAAACGGGTGAGAAAAATGCTAAGCTAATTTTGGGGTAATTAAAAATCCAAAAATTAGCATTAAAAATATATAAATTTTAGGAACGACAATGCAAGGGCGCCGCAACAGAAATTTTGAACACCATCTTCAAATTGCTTCCTCAGCACGTGCGCAGAGGTGCCATTGAAAGTCTTTACACCGGTAAGTTACAGTAACCAAAAATGGCGCATCATTTTTAAGAATTAATTAATTACATGTTTTCATAATTTCACCCAAAAGTAATTTCAGCACCTTCAAATATGTTTTACCTTTAATTTTTGTTACATTGTAATGATTTTTTACAGGATTAATAGGCACTTTTAAATTGTTTACCCTTTAATTTCTGTAATAATTTAACAGTTATTTTTGGCATAGTTTTAAATTTTAGCAGTTTATTTTTCAGCACCTTTGAATAATTTTTCATTAATTTTTAGTACATTTAAATTCGATTTAACCAAAAGTTTCAAATATTTTCACCCAAATATACTTTCAACACATTTAAAATATTTTCACTTGTTAGTTTTTTGTAAATTTGAATATATTTAAAGTGTTTTAATTGTCGACAAGTTAAAATATTTATCAAATTAAATTTTCTGCACAAAATAATTTTATGCCTAATTGTTTTTTGAGGCATTTAAAATCATTTCACCTGCATCAAAAATATTTTTTTTGCAATAATTAATCCAAAACGAATTAATTTGAAATAATTATTTACAGCTTTGGCCGAGATCGCAAACGGAAATGATCGCTTGCCCAACTTCAAGAATCTTGGACAAATGAGACTGCGACCTGAAGACGGGAATTACGTGGGTTTAAAAAAAATATATATATATAATTATTATTACCGGCTCTAATGTACTTTATGAGTCCAAAAGTATTTTATGAGTCCAATCAATTGACAATCCCGGGTTTTTATACAATAACTTTGTTCATGTTTGAGCTAAACCTATCTTTTTGGTATCATTCAAAAGCACAAAATCTAATTAATCTAATAATACGAGAAAACAAGAGAATTCTAACATTTCAAGAAAGTTACAAGCGAAAATAATCAACAATTACCTAATTAATCAATTCTTTTTTGGTAATTGCCTAAAGTCTCGAGTATTACCTTCCTGGGGTATAATTTTTTTCATTAAAACTTTTCAAATTCATTAATTCGTTACAGAATGATGTTCTCAAACTCCACTGCAACAACATTGTCGAATTGTGCTGCATGGCGTCCACCTCAACTGTCACTGATCTTGACAATATGACCAATCGTAAGTGGGGCCGTCCCTGGCGCGCCGAATGGCATTTTTTTGCGGAAAAAGCCGGTTATTTCGGCAACCTTTTAGTGGTCTAAAAAACTGATTAATTGGGTCGGGGCCATTTGATTGTTGAGTGCCAGTTCCAAAATAGCTAGAAAAATTCAGTTTTTTAATGTTTTTGACCTTTTTTTGTGTGTCAGCTAATTTTTTTGAAATTTTGCAGGCTATTTAAAAAAGTATACCAAATGCAATGCTTCCTTCCCATAAGCAACCTAGAAATTTTAAAAATTAATAACCTAAAATGAAATAATTAATTTTCTTTTTGAGACATGATGCATATGAATGCCGCGCATTTGTTGACTGTCAACCAGCAGCAACAACAGCAGCAGTGAAACTGATCGGCATAAGGATGAACGCCAACAATCGATCACTCTGTTTTTAACCATTCCGATCAAATCATTTATTATTGGCTTTCATTCAAATTTTTGCATTTGGCGATCATTTATCTCCTAAAATTGTGTCGCTCTCTATCTCTGTCCATTTGGCCATTATTACTCATTTTGCCAATCCTTCACACAATCACATCACTACACAATAATCATTACGAAAATATTATATACATCATCTTCGTAGTTTTGCCTAAATTCAACTATCAAATTTTTGCTTTTGCATTTGGCGATCATTTATCTCCTAAAATTGTGTCGCTCTCTATCTCTGTCCCATTTGGCCATTACTCATTTTGCCAATCCTTCACCAAATTACATCACCACACAATAATCATTACCAAAATATTATTACATCATCTTTTGTGTTTTTGTCTGTTTTTTCTTTAAGTAAACAATTAAACACTTAATAATTTATTATGTTCAATTTCTATCAAATTTTTGCTTTTGCATTTGGCGATCATTTATCTTCTAAAATTGTGTCGCTCTCTATCTCTGTCCCATTTGGCCATTACTCATTTTGCCAATCGTTCACACAATTACATCACCACACAATAACCATTACGAAAATATTATTTATACACATCATCTTCGTAGTTTTGCCTATTTTTTTCTTTAAATAAACAATTAAACACTTGAATAATTAATTATATTCAATTTCTACCAAATTTTTCGTTTGGGCAGACTTTTCGGTTCTTAACCTTTGGCCAAGCTCCTTGCTTATTTGTGACCATGTTTAAGGCTCCATTTTCAGATTTATTTTGTTGTTCATCAAAACGGACCTGTGAAATAGTCAACAATTGAATTAATTTTAATTAATATTTAATAAATTTCATACTGAAAGGGTAATAGAGAAAGGCCACACTGAAAGTGGCCATGTCGATTTTGGCAATTAAAAAATAGGGCAAATTTTTTAATTTGTTACTTAAACAACAAATAGCTAAAATTCGCCAAGAATAAATATTACAATGATTTTTTCTCAATAAATAAATTTAAATGAAAAATTAATTAATTAGCTAATTGATGCTAACTAAATGCATTTGTGAATATAATAGAGAATTGCAAAAATTGTAAACATTGGGTCGCAATGTTCTATTCCTTAATTAATAAGTTAATTAACAACGGTCGACCATTAATGAATGACTCATTAATGATGAGTGGGACAAAAAATCAATGACCAGGGAGAGAAAAAGACTAAATTTGTTCTGTAGATGGGCAAATCCCGTGGATATGTTTACCTCTAATTAATTAGTGGCGGCATAATTAATTAGCAGCAAGGCACAATGTTGAAGAATTGAAATTATATTATTAAAAAATTTCTGGCATAAATTTGATGGGTTTCAGAGCATTTTTTGAAAAAATATATTTAATTTTACAAAAAATAAAATAAAATAATGGAAAACTTAGAATTTTTAAAAAAAAATTTAAATCATTAGGATATGGGATGAAAATGTTTAAAATAGGTTAATATTCTCTTCCTTTTCCTGCAAAGTTTGATGAGCTTGTGATCACTATTCGAAAAAGTATTGGGCGCTAAATTTTTCAAAAAATGGAAATAAATAGAAAATTGGAAATCCAAAAAATAGGAAACGAAATGGGATGGAAAATTAATTATAAATATTTCTCAGCTGTTATAGAAATATTTTATGATAAGTTAGATTAAATTGGTTGAGGTTCTGATCACTTTAGAAAAAAATGGGGGATTAAAATTTGCAATTTTTAAGCCATTTTGCCGCTATTTCATGCCACCTCTCTGAAGAACTGCTGAAGCTATGGATTAAGAAGAAAATTTCCAAGAAAAAAAGGAGCACGAAAATTTAAGTTCAACAAGTTAAATCTGTCCCAAATGCCCGATCAATCAGTTTAATCATTGCCCCAATTCCGGTCAATTAATGTGCCAAGAAGCTTAGTGATCACCGAGTAGTATAAACAATGAGAATAATCCTGAATTATGAAATCAGAATAAAATTTGATCATTACCACAAAGTCAAGAGTATTTCGAACAAACCAGGACATTTTTATTTTGTCGGATTTGGTACATCCAAAAGAAATATTGAAGTGAAATCGGATAAGCAATCAAATCATTTCCAAATTCTTAAAATCATTGGACATATCGCATTTGAAGTTGGGACCGAAGTTGGCCTCGACCGCGGTCCCGTGGCGGTACAATGTAACGGTCGGGTAAAAGTCCGCCGTTTCCTCGTCAACGTAAAAATTGGTGATGTCTTAATTAGGTAATTAATTAGGCAATTAGTTAGTTTATGTAAGTTGGCATCATAAACACAAACCCAAGCGTTGTCCATTCTTCGTGAAAAACACTTGGCGTGTTGCCCAATTCAGTCCACATCCGACCACATCGCCCGATTCAAATGATGGCACATTTTCCCAAATGTTTGCATAATTTCCATTGGCATTTTTGCTTTCAATCACGCCATAACTTGAATAACCGTAAGAAACACGGGCATATCCAAGAATACGGTCCAATGCCATTTTTCATCTCTTTATTAAAGATTTACTTTAAAAACAAAAACAAAAAATTTCACAGGTATTTTTTCTAGGCTTAAAAAATGCGCTGATCACGAATCTGAACTCGGATTATTCGAAAGCTCTTTTTAGGCTCTACAACATCTGTTTATGACTTTTTATGCCCGACTAATTTTCTTAAAATTTTGGAAACTAAGTAGTTGATGAAAAATCATATAGATAAAAACCAATGATTTTCAAAATCCGAGTTCAGATTCGTGATCAGCGCATTTTAGCCTAAAAAAAATACCTACGAAATTATAAAAAAAAAATTTTTTCGTCGGGATATCAATTCTTGACCATTGCCATTTAACTCACGGTCCATTTTGAGTAAGAATCCGATATTCCGTATAAATAATGCCAATGCGACCAGCAGCAGAAGATGGCATTTGAATTGGTGTTGCTCGGCAAGAACGAACTCGATGAAATCCTAAACAATTTAAAAATATTATTATTAATTAGTGAAAATTAGTCATTCAATTTCAATGTTTTTTTTCGTCACTTTCTCCCGTGGCATTTCGCTGAATGGCATTTGTGCTTTCATTGATCACAATTTCCGGGTGACAATCAGAGGCATTCCATTGATAAATTGGAGGAGGGAAGTTAAAAACCTTTAAAATCAAATTAAAAATGAATTTTGTATTACAATAATAATTAGGCTCCAATTTATACTAAGTGGTTGCTAAAAACAGCCAAAATCGCCCCAAAATAGGTGTTAAAAATGAAAAACAGTCGCTAATAACTTTCAAATTTATTGTAAAATCGTAAAATTTTATCCACAAAGCAACAAAATTATGCCAAATCAATATTGAAATATAAAGCAAAAATTCTTGCAAAGAAAGTATATAGGTAAATAAATTTCGGAGATAAAATTTTCAAACGCCAAAATAGTTGAAAATAATTTTTCTCAATTTCGTGCGATTAAGGCCATAGGGAGTACAGAAAAAAAAATTTAAAAAAATAATTAAAAATTGGAGCCCTAATAATAATATTTAAAATTGTCACGTCACAAATAAGCTAAACATTTAAATAAAAATTTGAAAATAAGTCTAATATAATGTAAAATTGTTACCTATTAAGCAACAGAAAGTTTTTATTTATATATTAAAAAAAAAATAAAACATTTGGATTTTTTATGGGCTTGTACCCACCCCTCTTATCTAAGCCTTTGTCGAGTGCAAAATAATAATTTATTTATTTTGTGAATTTTTAATTTAGATATTTTTGATAAATTTACATTTCTTTTTTCATTAATTGAATTTTTATTTTTGTATTTTTGTGACATTTTTTTTAAATTTTTCGTAAAAAAATTAATAAAACCGCTAAAGTTGAATTGTTCTTCATCAGAGACGGCTCCTTATGATTGTCTCGAATTCCTAAAAAGAAAAATAAATTCGAATTAAAAAATAATTTTATTTTTACCGTTTTTATTTTGTTGTTCCAATTTTGCCTCAATTCCCGACATTTTTTCGGCCATCACATTTTGAGTGTCGCTCATTTCTAAAATTAAATTAAAAATTAAATTTTAAATAAATTAAATATTTTATTTACCATTTTCAATTTGTTCCAATTTTGCCTCAATTCCCGATATTTTCTCGGCCATTGCAATTTGATTCTCGCGTATTCCTAAAAAAACAAAAAAAAACAAAAAAGGTACTAAAAGGATACAAAAAACAAAATAAGGGAAAATAATTTTGTTTTAAATTTCTTTAGCAAAAATGCTAAAAAATTTTTATTTAAATTGTAGGTTGAAAATCCAATAAAAAAGAAATGATGAAACTGATAAAATTCCAAATTTTATTATTTGAAATTGCATTTTTACCGTCCAAGCCGAACAAATGCTTTATGTCTCCTCCATTTTCAGTTTTATCTTGTTGCTCATTAGCACGATCTGATGGAACATAAAACTAAAACATAAATGAATTTTAAAAATATAATTCAATAATTTTTAATTTAATTTTTATTTTTTATACTCCAAATCCAATTAAAATGGAGAGAAGCGCCACATTGAAAATGGCCATGTCGATTTTGGCAATTATAGGGAAAACTTTTGCAATTCGTGAAATTATTTGAAAGTTTAATGTTAAATTTCACCAAAAACCTCTTATTTTAAAGCTAATTAATGGTTAGGCTCAAAATAAAATAATAAAACTATTGGCAATGTTCGGAATCACTTCTCTAAGCCCAGCCCAATGTTTCTGATGAAAAATGATTTTGTGAAAATATTGCAAAAATTGAGCAACATTTTAAACAATTATTCCATTCGGATGGCCATTAACAAATTTTAATGGAGTGAAAATAAACAAAAAAAAAATTCATGTTTATATTAGCCCGCATTTTTGGGGAATGAACACATTGGAAAATGAAAATGTGTCGCAAAGTGGCACCACTTTTTTAATTGGGCCAATTACGATCATTATTTGTGTAATGTGACTCATTAATGTCGGAGGACACAACACAATTAATTCGCTGATGAGTTGGACTGCTAATGACCGTTAATGAATTAATTAGCAGCCCGGCACATCGCCTAATTTGATAGGCGTATCAGTGGTCGTTCTTGTCACGGACTTAGGGATTGGATAGAGTACAATTGCTGTGAGCAATTAATTATAAATTTTTGGCTTCTCACCCGTCCCATAATCGCAAGAAATTTTACAAAATTCAGCAAAAAAAATTTATTAAATTGGCGCGAAAAACTTTGTTAAAAAAGGCTTTCAACTAAAACTCAAATTCATAGCTAAATTCTCATTCATTAAATTTTTTTTTTCAAAATTGGGAGGGAGGTTTAACTACTACCAAAAACAGTCCTCAAAACGCAAAATTTGATCATTTTTTGAAAATTCTGTTAAACAATTAAAGTTTTTCCTCCCCTCCCCCCTCCCATTCCCCAAGTTTTTTTTGAAAAAATTTGCCGCAAAAAAGTGCCGTGAAAAGCAATAAAAAAAATTTCCGTCTGGTCCGACATGCTAATTACTTCTCCAATAATGTTAAAATTGACAAAAAAAAACCGGTTTTACAAAATGTTAAAATTTTTGACTCAAAAAACTGATTATTTGTGCCCTAAGTTCTAATTTTATCGAGTTATTTAATGATGGAACTACTTTCTCACAGGTCAGATGAACAACAACAAAATAAAACTTTCGATTGAACTGACGGTAGTTTATGCATACTGTATTACAAATTTGTATGTCGTTAACTGTAGAATACAGTAATTTTGTATATATCTTTCACTGTGTATGAATGAGGGTTTTAATTAAATGCACATTTAAATGGTCAAATAAATTTATCAAATAGTGAAAAAATTTACATTGTGAAGGAATTGGAAAAAATGATAATAAATTATTAATATTTTAATAAATAAGGCTGTGATTATTTTTAGGAAATACAAAATGTTTTAGTTCTTTTTTATTATCAATTTGAGAAATTCATTAGGAAAAAATGGCAGAATTTTTGCTTTTTTTAGATAAGACGAGCAATTAATTTTTCTTAAGGCAAAATAACGTAGACAAAAAAAAATAATTTCTTTCCTTAAAATCACAGCCTTATTAAATAAAAATTTTCATGTGGAAAAAGAAAATAAATAGCAATTATAAAAAAAAGAACAAATTGTGAAAAATATGTATGGATTATAACAAATGAAATGGGATTAAGAAATTTAGTTTTCCATTTTTGATTAATCCCTAGGATTTGGGGTATTGTGAATATGCTCCGTCAGGAAATTCATTTTTTATTTTTTAATAGATTCAAGATGCCAAAAAGTGCTGAGTTTGAGATTTTAGGGGAAAATGCTATGTAATAGAAAAAAGCCAATGCCAAAATATCGATTTTTCTTAATTTAGCTAATTCCGAACCAATTAAAATTTGACGAATTTTGCACTTACAAATTAGTCTAAAATTCAGGCACGCATAGTTTGAATATGGCCCAAATAGATGTGTTCTTGTGTTCACATTTGTGATCACATGACCAAAAAAACCCATCGAAAACTTTTGTTTTGAAGATTTTTGAAATCAAAAAGGAATTTACAAGTATCGGCTCAATGTTTTTTTGCTTCCAGAAGGATTGTTGCTTAAAAATTTACAGGCACCCGAAAACAAAAAATTTCGGTCGGCAGTTTGAGGTGTACCGTATGTAATTGAAAAAATCGAAAATTCAAAATTATTTCAACAGCTTCATTAAGCGCCTATTCCCGGCATATTTCTGGCATCATCCCCTTACAGCCTTTGTCCTTTTCTCGGTCACATTTCACGCAATGAATTTCTTCAACGCGCATTGGCTCAATGTCTTTTTGCTTCCAGTAATACCAGAAGCTTACCGCGCTGCCTTCCCGTTTCTGTAAAGAATAGAGCCCGATACGGGAAGCGATCACGGGACCCAGCGTGGGATTTTGCGGGATCCCCCCAGTCCGCAGTCGCGCATTTTGGAAAATGCGAAATTTATACCTGCGGGATCCCGTCCCGCAAAAATTTTGAGTTCCAATCCCGCGAGGCGGGACCCGCAAATTTGAAATTCCGGCCAAAAGTTGATAATACGAAAAAGCTGCAAAAAAAAACACCGAATATTGGATACAAAAATCCAAAAAATATGTAACTAAAAATTTGATTAACCATTTTAGTTAGGGTTTACCCAAAAAACATATGCCAGCCCTAACAAATTACAGTAGTACAAACTCACGTGACATGTGATATTCACTGGGCGGCCACTCTCATTCTGCACGATTTTGTCATTGAACTACAAATAAATGCTGATGATTATACCATTAATTTTTTTTTGTTTAATTTGATATTTGTTGTGAAAATTGCTTAACAAATATGCACAAAATAATCAAAATTTCATTGCCCCTAATTTGTAAGGGCGAACTTTGAATTTCCGAGAATACACTCCCTAAAATGTCAAATTTTTCACTAAATTAATTTCATAACATTTTGTTTGTGGTCAAGTTTTGAGAATTTATTTTTACTGCTAAAAAGCCGAATTCACATCCACCAATCGTCATATTGCATGTCGAGCTCGGCTTACAAGGGGGGCAGCAGTGGTAGCCAGGATTTCTTTTCCAATTAATAAGCAAGAAAGGGTCGGTACAGTCGCAAGAGGGCAACAGTTTGGCGCCGTCTAATAAAATGATAATTAATTCAATTCCCGCTTTTTAGAGCGATTGAAATTTTTGGCACCATTACAATAGCATCAAATATGAATTAAAATTTCGTTTTAAATACGCAATAATTTTTTGTCCGCAAAAACATGCATAAGTGTATTGTATGTCATATGGTGTCCATAAAAAAAAATTTATTCAACCTTTTTTGGCGCTGGGACGTTAGTCAAAACCCATCAAAATGGGCGTTAGTCCAAAAACCATCAAATGGAAAATTTTGTACAGGAAATTATTCATAACTTCTCTCAACCTTAACCAAATTTTAAAACCTTGATATCATTCGATAGCCCTAAGTATTTTCTATTAGTATAAAATTTCAAAAATTTTTGTTAAGTTTCAAAAAAGTTATGACCTGAGAAGCTCAAAAAAGCAAGTTTTATTGAACATTTTTGGTCATAACTTTGTTGAAACTTAACAAAACTTTTTGAAATTTTATAAGCTAATAGAAAACACTTATAGCTATCGAATGATATCAAGTGCTTAAAATTTGGTTGTTTTTGAACAATGTTATATCAAAAATATTTTGGATTGATTGTTTTTTGACTAACGCCCATTATGATGGTTTTTGACTAACGTCATAGCACCCATTTTTTGGGGGACGAGATTTTCATACATTTTTTAGGGGGGCGGGTTCTATTAAAATATTTTTATTTTTTAAATCCTTAATTTGGTGCACAAACTTCCTGGTGCCCAAATTTCTGGTGCCCAAACTTCCGCCCCCCTCTATGTATACTGTATTACAAATTGTTATACTTTACAGTACAGTAATTTTGTATATATGTTTCACTGTATGAGTGTTCTGATTCAATGCACATTTAAATGGTCAAATAAATTTATCAAATAGTGAAAAAATTTAAATTGTGAATGAATTGGAAAAATTATTAATATTTTAATAAATAAGGCTGTGATTATTTTAGGAAAGACCTATTAAATATTTTAATCTCCTTTTAGTGGCTATTTTTGATTTCTGAGAAATTCGTTTGGAAAAATTCGCTAATTAAGGGCTTTCTTTCCTAAAAATCACAGCCTTATTAAATGAAAACTGTCAGATGGAAAAAGGGAAATAAATAGCAGTTAAAAATAAAGCACAAATTTATGAAAAATTTTGGGGTCTGCCAAAGACGTAGCAACAAAAATTTGTGAATAGGCGGCGGCATCATGACATGAAAAAGTGAAACTTCGTTTTTTTAACAGATTCAATACGCCAAAAAGTGCCAAATTTAGAATTGTATCTCAAAAGCAAAAGCCAATGACATCAAATTACAACCAATTTTTGATAAGTTTTCAATTAAAAATTACCTATTTGTTAAAATATGTATTAAATTAAAAAAAGAATTCAACAGTTTCTTTAGGCATCTCTATTCCCCTGTTTTGGCACTTTTATTATCACTCTTTAGCGAATTACGAATCAATTATTGTCTTTGGTTAAACGTTTACAGTCTTTGTCCTTTTCTCGGTCACATGGCACACAATGAATTTCTTCAATTCGCATCGGCTCAATGTCTTTTTGTTTCCAGTAATACCAGAAACTTTCCGCGCTGCCTTCCCGTTTCTGTTGAGAAAATGAAAAAAAAATACAAAAAGTTGCCAATAAACCCCAAATTGGAAAATATAAATTAAATATTAACAAATTTTAGGGAAGAATTTTGAAAAAATGGAGTGACCAATGCGATTTTTTTGGTTTTTTAGTTTTAAAGAGAAAACATGTGTACAGTATTTACCCACAAAAAATGGCAGCCTTACAAATTACAGTACAAACTCACGTGGCAAGAGATGGGCAATGCGCCACTCTTATTCTGCATGACTTTGTCATTGAACTAAACGTCGAAGATTTTTTGGATTTTATAAGAAAATATACTGCCAAGTTTCCGAAAAGTTATTCCATAAAATTTTGTTTTTGGCTAAATTTTTGGGTTTTTCTTATTACCGCTAAAAAGCCGAATGAACATCCACCAATTCGCATTTTGCATTTTGAGAAGTCACAAGGAGGAGGGCCGCAGCGGTAGCCAGGATTTCTTTTCGGGTCAAAAAGCAAGCGAGGGTCGGTGCAGTCGCAAGAGGGCAACAGTTTGGCGCCGTCTGATGAAGCGTTAATTCAATTTAAATTTTTGAGAGTTTGTTAGAACCATTACACACTAGCACCAAATATAAAATTAAAATTTCGTTTTTTACATCATCAATGATTTTTGTCCTTAAATATGCGTAAGGGGGAGGGGTTCTATTTTTTTTTATAAAATTTGCTCATATCACAAAATTTTTGGGTCATTTTTTTGATGAAAATATAATCATACCCCTAATTCACAAAAAAATTTTCCCGGCACCCCCCCCCCCCCTTAGCTGGAAAAAGCGCGTCGCACGGGCGCTCTGTGTAGTTGATACTCACTCACCAGTCTCAAAGGACAGCGCAAATAATTCCGTAGCATCCGGGGTGGCGATTCGGGCAGAAATGATTATGTCCACGTCCTTTTCCTCCGCCTCGATCCAATTGCGCGGCATGTTTTGCTCAAGAATGTCATTGGCACAGCAAAGCAGGGCACCTGAAATTGGAAACGAACAGTTGGTGAATTCACGCTTCTCTGCAAATATGCACTTTTTCGATTTTTTTTTTGTTTTGGTGGGAGGCTAAGCCTTCGTTACAAAAAGAAGATTCGTTACAAAAATTGTGCAAAAAAAAATAATTAAAACTCAGCAAGAAAAAAACTTTTTTGCATTTTTTCGTTTAAACAACTCGAAAATAAATTTTAAATTGTTTGCTGCCCCAATGATTACAGTACCGCGTGCTCGTTTGTCTTTACGGTATTTGATTTCGACATGGCTCGTGCCGCAGACACCAGGGCAACTGAATGCCTTCTCATCCAATTTGTTGAGTTTGATGATCACTTTTTCCCCTTTTTTTGGCTAAAATTTTATTAAAAATAAGTTATCGCTCCTATTTTTTTTGCCTTAATTCGCCAATGGCAGCTGCACATTTCGGCACTTGCACAATAAACTTTGGGCTTCAGTTCACGAATTTGCCAATCCGCCTCCAACAAATTGTAGTCCGTAGAGCTCAGCAGATGACCGCAATTCTGATCTGTATAATTGTGATTATGGGATAATAGCATTTAAAATCGCATAAGTAAAAAAAAAGCAAAGATTCAAAGGCTTAATATTTTTATTTATTTTGCGGAAATAATTTTCAATTTTTTAAAATCTTAATCATAAAAAAATGATTTTTGTTTAATTTTTTAAAAAGAATTTTTAGTATTTCGTTAAATTTTTTATATAAAAATTTTTGTACTAACCATCTTCCACCTCGTCACAATGTGCACCGCCATAACCTCCTGGACAAAAGCATTCACTGCAGTTTTTTGGGTTTGGATAGCCTCCATTTTGGCACTCGTTTTTCTTTCCCTTACATTTATCTGTTACCAAAATAAAAATAAAATTTAAAAATTACTGTCTTACAGTAACCACACCTCCACAGTAAATGTGGTTGATTATTGCCGAGTCTCTGAATGAAAGCCTTTCACCTTGACCAATTGTTCGTTGATAAAACCGGCTCATTGTGATCATGTCAAAGTAGCTGAAAAATCAATCCTCAAAAATTTATTTTTTCTTGGCTTTTTTGGCGTGCGCCACATGTCATTTTACTTTTCTACCCTTATATGATGTGTATTTCTATTTTACATGAACTATTAATTAAGAACACAGCATTCAAATGATGCCAGATTTGCTAACGTTAATTGACAAATAAAAAAAGTTTGACATTTGAAAGTTGGCGGCGCCGAAACGGTCGGCGCCGAACTGATCCCGACCCTAAATTTTATTTGGTTTCGTAAATAAAAACAAAAATCATAATTTAGCGCGACCCATTGAATTTTTCTATGCTGAAGATTAGGGATGCAATTATAGTTGCTAAAAATTACTAAAATAATTAGTTTTTAGGTTCTGATTAGCCAAACCAGTATTGAGAAAATAATTTCTAAAATCAAAAATTCTTGCCAAAAAAAAAATAAATTTTGGAGGTGAATATTTGAGAAATTTTTTCATTTCTTAGGGGGTGTATTTTTGTAAATTTTCGGGTCCATTCAAGGGGTGTATTTTTTGAAAAAAATTTTCCAAGCCCTATTAATAAATCGGAAAGTAGCTTAACAACCACCAAAAAACTTTATATAATATATATATATATATATATATATATATGTTATTAAATTACCCATCTTGTATACTAGCTGGATATTGCATCAGAGAGGCATAGTCATAGGGAAAGCCAAAATTGTTGGTCTTCTTTTGTGGTTCATAATTGTTCATCCAAAACTATAAAAAAATGAAAATTTAAAGTAAAAATAAAATAATAATAATAATTAACTGTCACAATTTATATATATAATATATATGTGCTAACATCGCTTCTTGCAAATGGATTGAGTTTGATAAAGTAAAATGCGTCTTCACGCTGCTGTTCATGAGTAAGAGCGAGTGCATGTAAAAATTCGTGGCCGATCGAGCCTGTCTACAAATAAACCAATTAATTTAATAGTGCATCATCCAATAATAAGCCAGGGTTGACAAGTTGTTTTTTTTAAATTCAGCACAAACGGGCTTGAAATCATCCTGATAATTAGGGCTAATATATTAGGTGCTAAAAGCAGCCAAAATAATTAGGTTTTAGGTTCTAAAAAACCCATTAATCAAAATCAGTAATTGTTTAGATACATAATTTTTAAAATCAAAAATTCTTATCAAGAAAAAAAATAAAATAAATTTTGGAGATGAAAATGACCCACTGTTTTGTGCCTTTATTTTAGGAAAATGTGTGGTATTTAAAAAATTGTCATTATCAGGGATGCCAAAAATATGCACGAAGAAAACTTGAAAATTAGGGGTGCAAATCAAGGGCGTAGCC
This sequence comes from Heterodera schachtii, assembly GCA_023374025.1. Taxonomy (NCBI): domain Eukaryota; kingdom Metazoa; phylum Nematoda; class Chromadorea; order Rhabditida; family Heteroderidae; genus Heterodera; species Heterodera schachtii. The sequence continues at coordinate 791,302 of SIJG01000050.1, forward strand.
AGACCCTTGGCTTCAGGGGGGGCTGAAATCAAAATTCGATTTTTAGGGGTGTATTTTCCGTTTTTTAGTCGATCTTTAGGGGGTGTGTTTTTCGTTTTTTGAAATCCCGAAATTAGGGGGGTGTATTTTACAAAATTTTTCGCCATTTTTCACCAAAAAATTACAATTTTTTGCCATTTTGGCCTTCATTTTTCAAAAATATAGTAAAATGGGTGTCCGGCGGTGCCGATAGGCGCCGATTTTTGAGAGTTTAATGCAAGTTTGTTAAGAAAATTGCTTAAATTTCAAAAAAATTACTGATAAT